>CAJNRD030001116.1:12108055-12255632 GCA_905319865.3 Cotesia congregata | reverse complement strand
TAGTAAAATTGAGATGAAATGTATGTGAAACCAATTTATTCGTGATGTAATTGGTCGAAAATAAATATTCTCATTCTGATTGGTTGAAAGTGAATATAATATACATAAACGACACATAAATATATCATCATGACAATAAATATGAGGTGCGCGCTTGCGCGCGAAAATTAAATTCTAGTTCTAGTCCTAATATAAAATTGAGATGAAATGTATGTGGCATCAAACTATTCGTAACGTGATTGGTCAAATATATCATAAGCATGAAAATATATGCAAACTCTATAGTCAAGGCGCGCGCTTGCGCGCGTAAATTCAAATTCTATTCTAGTCCCATAATAAAATAGAGATGAAATGTATGTGGCATCAAACTATTCGTAACGTGATTGGTTGAATATATCATAAGCATGAAAATATAGACAAATGCTATACTCATGCGCGCGTTTGCGCGCGCAAAATTCAAATTCTAGTGTCGTTAAAAATACCGATATTGCCTAATTTAATTAACAATTAAAATTCACCTCAAATTAACGACTAACATATATTTACTGATATTTTACAATAAATGCCAAAAAAATATTTAGGATAAATAAAAAATAGTTATAAATCATTGTAAAATTATTGAAAATTTTTCTCTAGGCTCCAAAAAATTTCGTAAAAAGTTAGTCTTTATTTGACTCTAGCGTAGCGCATTAACGTCCTTAAATTAAATGAATAAATAAAAAGTAGCAAAATATTTTTTTTTGTTAATGAAAATTTTATTAATATTAATTTTTTAGTTCATATGAGAACAAGGGTGTTTCGTAGATCGCATTTGCCCCCCGTAAAGTCTAATTACGGTCAGGATGAGCTTTATCGAAGTTTTATAAATTTTTTTCATGGACACGAAGGATTGTTCAGAAAAGTTTATGTCAGAGATGATGACAGTGTTGGGTAAGAAAAAAATTCCAGATTTAAAGTGTTTTAATTATTTACTCCCGATTTTTACAGTGTAATTATAATTAATAATTATTAACAAATATATTTTTTAGAGATTTAAATTTATAATTACATTTTTTTTAGAAAAAATCAAGAACAATTAGAGAGTCCTGATGATACTAATCATCTGGAGGTAAATAATGAAATTGAAACGAGTGTCAAAATTTCTGATGAGAATAATATGAATAATTCAACTGATAATGATAAAAATAAAGTTGTCGAAAATCCAGAGGCTGAAAAAGATGCTCAGAAGAATCCGAAGCGTCCTAGTGGATCAAAGCCTCATTTGAGGAGCAGTAAGCGTATTAAAAAGAAACTGAGTGATTTTATATCATAAAATTTTTATTTAAATAAAAATTTATTTTTCATTTACAAAAAGTTGATAATTTTGCACCTGTTATTATTTATTAATTAATTAAATTTCTTCTTTTAGAAATTGCTGAAAAAAAAAGTCGTTTTATCTTAATAAATATAAAACCGCTTTCGATAATTATCAATTACCTTCCAGCAGGCTCGGAAGACACTGCGCAAGTCAGCATATTTAATTTTTTGTGACGCGTTAATATTTGTTATTCTTGCCGAACATGAAAAACTCTTGTTAAATATTTGTTTTTAATTATTAATCATTATTAATCATGGTTAATAAAAATTAAAGAAGTTAGAAAGGTAAGTTTTATCTTTAAAACTGTTTATTAAGTATCATTTATTTTATTTTTTCTTAAGAAATTGTCCATTATTGTTAAAGTCAGTAACCTTCAAATCAAAGTTATTATTTGAAATAATAATAACAATGATAATTAGTTGTAACTAAACTAATATAAATAGTAAATTTTATCATAAAAATATTACATATTTTTTTTGTTATTTTCGGTAAGAAAATATGAATGGTTATAATTAGTGTCGGAGAACTGATTATTATTGCGTCATGATAGATAATACATAATATTTTTTTTTTGTTTACATAATTTATTAATTGATATAATATTTAATAATTGATTATTAGAAAAAAAAATTTTTTTTCATTTTTTTCTTTAATTAAAAATTTTTTTGGAAATTTTAATGATTTTTTTTTATAATAATAAATAAAAGTACTTGTAGAAATTAATTATAATTATTGAATAAAAATGGCGGCAGAATTAAAAAATTTTAAACTTTGAATTTAATAATAATAGTAATAATAATAATAATAATAATAATAATAATAATAATCGTTTATTTAATGCTTTAGCGTTAGCTATTCCTGTTACAATACATATTAAAAGAAACTACAATTAAAATACATATACAAATAAAAGAAACGTTGATATTTAAAAATTATTATATCAGAATTATATTTGTATATGTATTTTAATTGTAAATTCTTTTAATATGTATTGTAACAGGAATAGCTAACGCTAAAGCATTAAATAAACGATTATTATTATTATTATTATTATTATTATTAACATTATTATTATTTAATTTTTAATAATAAAAATAAAAATAAACAATTTTTTTTTATCAATGACTCACAATATTAACAGAATTTATCAAAAAATCCTCTTATCTAAATATGTAATTTATCTATCGCATTAGATAAAAATTTTATAAATTTATCAATTATCCAATTGTCATTACATTGATAGTTTAGTTTTACTTAAGGTAAGTTATTTTAAAAAAATATGAAATTTTTTATAAATTACAATTAAAAAATTTTTTTTTTTAAGCATACTATTCTAAAAAAAAATTAAAAAAAACGTGAAAATTTTCAAAGAACAACGGTACATATTAAGGCGCGCAGTAGCCTATCGGATCCGGCCCTTGCTTACCAAAGCATTGGACTGGGTTCGAGTCCGGCGTACACCAATGAATATTTTCAATATTTAAGTGTATTATTCTGCTCAGCCCAAGAAATAAAACGAGTTCCAATCTCAAAAGTTTACTCCCTACCGTAGTCGCTCATGACCTTAGTAGTTTATGCGACTTTAAACAAATTAAGAAAAAAAAAAAACGGTACATAATTTTTATTTATATTAAAAAAATTATAATTCATAATTTTAGAAATGTTCAATTGGAGCACTGGGGAAGATTCATGGGATTATAGCGATCAGGAAGATAAACTTGACGAAATGTCCGATCTTTATGGTCAAACGCCTCCTCGTACGCGTCACAGCCGCCGACAAAGGGAGCGAAAACAGCGAATATCACTTTCGTAATTATTTTTATAAATATGATCTTCAATAATAGCTTCAACACCAGCCTTTATATAATCAAAACAAAAGGTCGGATCAAAGACCGTGTGTAGTGTTTCAAAAGACGATTGTCTTTCATAATTTTTCATATTTTTCTGCAAAGTAAAAAATAAAAAATTACAATCTAATTTAAAAAGATTAATTATATGACACAAGATAAAACTACCTTATCATTAACATCATCATCAGTCTGTGGGTCTTTTTTACTCGACTTATCCTCATTATTTTTGTTCTTCTGTTCTGGTTCAGGTACTAGAATAAGATCTCTGGACCTCGCTATCACGGTGTTTCCCAAAGATCCATTTTTAAATTTTCCATCGTCAGTTTCAAATGACGAATTAAAACTATCAGTCGAAGAATTAAACTCGCCACCGCCGCCACCTTTGTCTTGTTTGTTTTTATCGTCTTGAGTTTTTCCTTGAAGTCGGACTTTTTCAATGTTCAATCTTCCATACTGAAATATATTTTTAAATATTTTATCAATTAAAATTATAAAAAAATTTTTTAGTACTATTATGTTGAATCATCTGTTAAAGAACTTTGTACCTTGTCAAAATACAATTGTTAATTAATTAGCTTGATACTAAAAAAATGTCAAGTATTTTATTGACATATGACAAATTTTATATTATCATTATTATTCATTTTTAATACTTAAAAAAAATTTTAATTTTTTTATTTAAAATAAAAAAGAATTTATTTTATTATTATTAATTTATTTATTTATTTATTAATAATAATAATAATAAAATCTTCATTTTATTTATTTATTGATAAAATTACAAAAAAAAAATAAAAATTTTAAACTTTAATTAATAAATTAACCCTGTATTAAAATAATTCACTAAAAAAAAAAATCTACCACTGTAATCCTTTAATTTTTAAGAAAGAGTTCAGTGACAAAGTCTATTGACACTCAACAAAGCCAACCTGGGATGACATTAAAGTTAGCAGTCACTTGACAATTTTTTAATAAAAAAATTTGTCCCAAAAAAACATTTTTAAAAAATTTGCATGTTTTATTTTTTTAAAATTCTAAATGTCAATTTTTTTTTTTTTTTTTTGACATAATTAATTTGTTATAGAATTTTAAAAATTATTAATTTTCATACCTGGGATATTTAAAATAAAATAAAAATCATTCATTGATAAAAAAAATTAAATTAAGGTTAATAATAAAAAAATAGGTGAAGATTAATTAACAATTATTAAAAACAAATATATAACTTACTTCAAATAACGTGAGCAACATTTTAATATAAAGTTTGCGTATCCCGAGGGACTTCCCGATGGATGCGATAAATATCAGTCCCAAAGAAATCATGAAGAAAGGAGTTAATAAAAGTGAAAATGTAAAAGAGACGATCGACATCAGCAGCACCATTTTGGATAAATTATTATTTAATATTGTGTGTTTTGTGCTCACTGTGCTCTGTGCACTCTGTGCCACTCTCTAAACTCTGTAAACTCTGTAAACTCTGTGCGTTGGATCCTGGCTCCGATTTTTGCTATACACTCTTCTACAGTCTGTGTTGTGTGTGTAATGTATGCATAGTTTGTGGACAGTAACCATCGCCATTATCATCATTGTCATCGTTAAAATGTCACGTGTGCTTTCTGCGCATGCGCGCTTAATTAAGGATTTTTTTTTGTAAATAAAAATAAGTTTGCGGCAAGAGTGTTGTGAAAATATAATAAATAACCTCCATTTTAATTATTTTGTTTGTTGTTAGTTACTTGTTGATTTTATATAAGTGAATTTTTGGTTTTTTTGTGATGGACAAATATGATACTGAACCTAGGAGGAAATTAGGAGCTCCTATTTCTGGATTAACAGTAATTATTTATTTATTTTATTGATTTAATTTTGTAAAAAAATTTTGACAGGTAGAAAAGATCTAAAAATTAATAATTTTATTATTATTATTATTATTATTATTTTTTAAAATTAATTATTAAAGATTTGACAGGTGTCTTATAATATTTATGATTTTTATATCAAACAATTTTTATTTTAATTAATTAATTAAAAATTACAAATTTAAATATTAAAAATTTTAATTAATTCATTAAAAAAAAAACAATTTTTGTTTTTAATTATTATAAAAAATTTTTTTTTCTTAGTTTTAAAGTCTTTACAATTAATTAATTAAAAACTACAAATTTAAATATTAACAAAAATTTTGGCAGATATCAAAATTAAAAAAAAAATTTTTGTTCTTAATTTTTGTGACAAAAAAATTGTTTTATAATTTATAAAAGTTATAAGATAAATAAATAATAAAAATTTTAATTTAAAAAAATTTTAGGATAAAGCTTTAGTGACTCCAAGCATCCCAGATATTTCATTTATCAGCCCAAACAATGTTCATCCTAGAGAAGAAGTTTCTAACAATTATAATAAAAAATCTCGACCTCCTAGAAGTGACAATTTTCAAAAATTAAAAGCAATAACCGAACACTCGACTGAAGTATTAAAAAAACAAGACAGTGGAAACGACTTAAGGTTTAAATTCTATCAAAAGCTCAAAGAAAGTACCACCAGCATTGTCCCTGTCAACTCTGGAAAAATAGCGCCGAGTATTGAACCTATTTACAGACACATTTCCGGGCATTTGCAGCAAAATAAATCACACAGACAATTAAATTCAAATAATTGTGTCAGTAGAAGTAAAAATGACAACCTGGACAATTATAATAATTTAAAAT
This sequence comes from Cotesia congregata, assembly GCA_905319865.3. Taxonomy (NCBI): domain Eukaryota; kingdom Metazoa; phylum Arthropoda; class Insecta; order Hymenoptera; family Braconidae; genus Cotesia; species Cotesia congregata. The sequence continues at coordinate 12,249,717 of CAJNRD030001116.1, read as the reverse complement.
TATTGTTGTCTTTAATAAAATCACAGAATCAGCAAATAAAGTCTCTGGAAATTCAGATAAATGCTTTGATATCAATTCACCAGAAGGAAAAAATTAACAGTGAAAAAATTGTAAGTTTTTAATTAAAATTTTTTATTTTTCTTTATTTAGTTTATTAATTATTAATTTATTTATTTTAGAAATTGGCTGCAAATGATAGACATGAAGATGCTAAAATATCAATAGGTGTGATGACAAGCTTGGAATTTACTGTGAAGAAGACACCTAATGAAGCTAATTTAATTCCGGTGATTGACTTGCCATCACTCGGGCCTAGAATTAATGATCCAGTGTCAGTCAGAGTGATGTCTTCGAAGCATGGAGGTAATTTTAATACTTATGGGGACAATGATTGTCGAAGTAATGGTAGTCATAGTGATGATGGTTGTGCCAGGCCTAAGGGGAAAGTTTCTTCCAAGGTTGGCTGGACTTTTTATAATAACATGATGTGTCAGGTTAATGAAATGCTTGACACTCAGAATGATGGTCAGTCCCAGCAACAACATCGTTATCAGACTCAACAGTCGATTATTAATGACAAGGGACAGCAGAGGTCTATGATGCAGCAGTGGAAGATATTTAAGGCCACCATGGCTACTGGGTTGGGTGATGATAAAATTATTTCTATTGATGAAAGGTTATTATTATTACTATCTATATTAGGAAATTACCTTGTATCTTGTGAGCTATTGATATTTTTAAAGATATAAGCTCATTTTTATATTACACTCGTCAAGACCCTTCATTTGAGTACCCACATCAATTTTTCATATATTTTATATATTTATATATATATATCATATATATCAATATATGAAAAATATATAAAAAATGCATGTGGGTACTCAAATGAAAGCTCTTGATGAGTGTAATGTCAAGATGAGTTTATATCTTAAGAAATGTCAGTAATTAAGAAATTACATTGTATTTTGTGAACTATTGACATTCTTAAAGATATAAGCTCATCCTGACATTATACTCATCGAGACCTTTCATTTGAATACCCACATCAATTTTTCATATATTTTATATATTTATATATATTATATATATCAATATATGAAAAATATATTAAAAAGACATGTGGGTACTCAAATGAAAGCTCTTGATGAGTGTAACATCGAGATGAGCTTATATTTTTAAAAATATCAATATTTAAGAAAGTACATTGCAATTTAACCAAAGTCATTATTAAATAAATCAAAATTATTATTTCTAAATTCCTAATCATGATAAATATTAATTTTTTTTATTACAGAATGAACTATGACTCGTCATATTATCCAAAAGTAAATTACCAAACCAACATTGTCCAAACAACAAATTCAATAGTCGACGACAATACGAGCATCCATATGCAAGCTTTGGCATTAAAATATCTTGGGCACAATAGTGAGAGCCCTAATTTACAGACATTGACTAAATTAATGAGCGTTATTAGTACTCCCATTAATGACGGTAATAATTATAATAATAACACTGATAAATTATTAAATAATATAATAAACGATGAACGGTATCGTCAATTATTGACTTTGGAGGATAATTCAGTGTACAATTATAAAGGTATGTATTTTTTTTTATAAAATTATATTCCTACAATTTTTTTTATAAATAAATAATTATTTCTAGGTAAAAAACAGAATCGACAAAATCTAGATATTTCAGTATTGAAGCGCCAACCGAAGTATTTGTAATTAAATTATTTTTATATTTGTAATTGTTTTTCACTTTAATAAATATTATTATAAATTGTAATATAATTAATACTTTAATTATATAATATGAAAATATACAGTAGATATTTTTTAAATTAAGTATTGCTTAACTTAGTAATTAAATTACTAGACGACTCGATTGAGGTAAAAATTAATTACTATCTGACTTATATTTATTCCAGCACACAAAAATACGATATATATTAATACCGCTATTGGTAACGCCCAAAGTATTCCAGCTGTGCGATGCAATATTTCTACGCCTAAAATTAAATAAATTAATCAACAATAAATTTATTATTATTAATATTAATATGTATAATGCTTACTAGTGTATCCTAAAAATGTTATGTAAATATAATATCCTACGGAGACAAGCCATAAAGTATTCCCAATAAATCTTGCTGAGAATACATCATAGTCTATAAATGCTGGAATTGAAATAAAATTATTATTATTAAGAAATTACCGAGTATCTTGTGAACTATTGACATTTTTAAAGATATAAGCTCATACCGATGTTACAGTCATCAAGAGCTTTCATTTGAGTACCCACAACAATTTTTCATATATTTTATATATATATATATATATATATATATATATGAAAAATATATCAAAAATGCATGTGGGTACTCAAATGAAAGCTCTTGATAAGTGTAACATCGGGATGAGCTTATATCTTTAAAAACATCAATAGTTAAGAAAGTAAAGTACAATTTAACATAATTAAGAAATTACCTAGTATCTTGTGAACGATTGACATTTTTAACGATATAAGCTTATCCCGATTAAATAATCTATAAATTGATAATTATAAATTATGGATAAATGAATTATTATGCTTAGCTTATTTATCAGGATTAAATAATTATTATTATTCACGGTCTGTTTCAGAGGAAAATTTAGCTTGGAAATTCAAGAAAATAGTTATTATTCTAAAAATTAAAATATAAAAAAAAACTTACCAGGATACAAAAATATTTGAAAAGTATCTAAAATAATTAATGGTGGAAAGAAAGCATTTAGATGAATATCAAATGCGTATCCCCATTCAACATCTTGAGTAGTGTCATGTCTTAAATATTTATTACTTATAAACCTGAAACCATTATTAAACTTAAATAAATTATTTATTAATATTGAATATTTATTAATTAAAATAAAATATTTACCAAAATAATGTAGCTGTACACAATCCAACTCCAATACAATCTACAAACGTAGAGTACAGCAAAAATTTAATAAATTGAAGGAAGCCTAATTTCAAGACTAGGGCAAATGCCAATGATGATATTAGCAGCCAGCAGCTTAATAGCACCAAAAACGCAGGATCATCTCTTGCAAATTGGAGTTTTGTCTCTGAAATAAGTATAATAAAATATTTATTTAATTTTTAAAAATAAAATAAAATAAACTTACGTTTACGGTTTTTGAAATTTCTGTAAACTTTTTGAGGTGATACTAGCAAGTATATAATTTGCCACATAGCAAACTCAAAGTCCATTTGTTCAAATTTTAACAATTTTCTCAAATATTTGTAACACTTTGACGCGCCTCCCATGCAAGTTTGATTGCGATAAGTGATTGGAATCGGAAGCGACGACGATGATGAGAAAAATCCGCTGGAGAAATTATTTGGTGACAACGACCGCGGAGTTGTTGGTGGTGACGTTGAATATTTCATTTTTTATTACTCTGAAAATAGATCACAATTTTTTTATTATAATTAAAAAAATTCTACATGCAGAAATTATAATTAAGAATTAAAAAAAAAATTTTTTTAATAATAATTATAATAATTACAAGTATACAAATTTTTATTTTACTGCTGCGCTTTTAGGTTAGAAATCTGTCAAAATAATTTTTATTTTATTTAAAAATTTAACACTAAAAAAATATTTATTTAAATAAATTTCATATTCAATTTAATAAATTATATTTTAAAATTTTAATGATATTTACAAGAGGAAACAAATGTTTATTTATTTTGCTGCACTTTTAGGTTAGAAAACTGTCAAAATTATTTTCGTTTAAGGTTTTAAAATAATAATAAAAACTTACAGTATTAATAATTAATAATTAATTCATTTATTTTATTCAGCAATAACTTTAACACAATAAAAAACAATTTTTATTTTTATTTAAATAAATATAATTATTGACAATTTTTATGTACGTACAGAAATATTTTTACAAGTGAATAAATAAAATATATTTTTTACACTACGAACCAATCAAATTATTTAGATTTAATTTATTGAATTTTATTGGCTGAAAAAAAAAAGCTATCGTAACTGCAGCGCCCTCTAGTCACTTTTTTAAAATTTATTTTTTTTGGTTAATAATTTTAAAATTTTTATGAATTATTTTTGAAAAAATTCTATTCAAAATTTTTCTTTGAATTTTATTTAATATTAATTAAATTAAAAAAAAAATTTTTTAATTTTCGCGCGTAAAAAAATAGTTTAAAAATCCCGCCACAAGAGGGCGCCACTTAATAAATCTTCAAGGTTATAAACTAGTGCAGAACATCAATGAGAGTGTTTAGCTTTGTAGACTGACAGAAATTTAATTCTTTTTCTATTATCTCGACATTGTTTATTAAAATTAGCAATTATAATTCATTAATTGTTCCTAAACAGCTGGCTTGACACTCTCAGCTGTCACTATTAACTTTCACGGGATGATGATCTGAGGACGAGTGTAGAATGTCTGGGAGCAGTGATTCCGAGGAATTTTTTGACGCTGAGGATGACAGTTTCAATCGGAGCAGGTATTTATATTTATCAATATTGTTGCTAATAATGTTAATTCTTTTTATTACATTAATTTTAATTAGTTAACATTTATTTATTTATAATGACAATACTATTTTTTTTATATTTTAAATGAAACTGAAGTTAGCTGACAACTGTCAATTTTTTTTTTATTTTTAATAAATTAATTCCAATATTAAAAAATATTTAAGTATTGAAAAAGAATTTATTAAATAAATATTGTTTTCTAATATTTAAAGTAATTAAAATAAAGATTTGATATTTTTATTAAATTTATTTCAATTAAACTTAAATAAATTTTTTTATTATCTATATTATTAAAAGAATAACCAAAATTTTATGGCCAGTGTATTTATATGATAAAATGATCTATCTCTAGATACATAATTAAGAAATGACCTTCTATCTTGTGAAATATTGACATTTTTTAAGATATAAGCTCATCTCGACGTTATACTCATCGAGACCTTTCATTTGAGTACTCACATGATTTTTTCATATATTTTATATATTTATATATATGAATATATGAAAAATATATCAAAAATGCATGTGGGTACTCAAATGAAAGCTCTTGATGAGTGTAACATCAGGATGAGCTTATATCTTGAAAAGTATCAATAATTAAGAGAAGACCTTGTATCTTGTGAAATATTGACATTTTTAAAGATATAAGCTCATCCCAACATTACACTCATCGAGACCTTAAAATACAGTTCAATTTAACAAAGGTCATTATTTAAAAAAGCAAAATTTTATTTATTTACTAGCTAGGTTGCTAGTAAATTATAAAATTGAATTTAAATAAATTTATTAATACCCATAATATTTTTTAAAATAATTTCCAGAAAAAGTAATGGCCGCGAATCATTACCACCTGTTAGCCAAGTTCCACCAGAAAAACCAGGACCCACCTTGACAGATGACTCAGTATTCGTAAAGCCACTGGACCCAAAGCCTCCGACAGCTCCAGCTGATGAGTCAAAGCCTGTGAGCAAGCCAGATGACGAAGAGAAGACATTAGACAAGTTGAAGGGCCGACGGAGATTCCGCGAACTGAGACAGCGGATGCAAACCGAGGACGATGACATCCCGATCAGCAACTCGCCTCCAGACAGCCAGACTTCCTCGATAGAGGGTGTGTACCCTGCACCAGCTAAAACGACCCACCCGTTCCGGATCATCGAGCACGACACTGTCAGCTTGCAGAGCATGACTTCGCTTGGCAGGGTCGGGAGGATTCTTGCTGGTGCTGGGGATTCCCTGTCTGGGGTTCTGCACCACGGAGTCTCTTGTCCGATTCCCCTGACCCGGGACATGCAGATGTCATCGATTCCCAGCAGAGACGAAGACACTGGCTCGGAGAAAGCCTCACAGTCCTCGAGTGTCATCACTCTTTCCGGAGATATTGTTCAGGACAGTGCTTCGGTTAATGGCAGGAAGGAGTTCGCTAATTTAAATTGTCAAGCGAATAATGTTGGACTTCAGGAACCTGATGTTATTGCCAGTACCAAGGGCAATGGCAAGACTCTTGACAGAGATCAAGCTCCTGTTGCTCCTCCCAGGAGGAAAAAAAAATCTAAGCCACAGACTCCTACCGATCTTGCTGTAAGTTCTTTTTTTTTATTGATTCAATAAATTGTACGATAATTTCTTAACTATTGACATTTTTTAAGATATAAGCTTATCCTGATGTTACACTCATCAAGAGCTTCCATTTGAGTACCCACATGCATTTTTGATATATTTTTCATATATACATATATATATAATATATATAAATATATAAAATATATGAAAAATTGATGTGGGTACTTAAATGAAAGGTCTTGATGAGTATATCATGAAGATGAGCTTATATCTTAAAAAATGTCAATATTTCTCAAGATACAAGGTCATTTCTTAATTATTTATCTAGAAATAGAGAATTTTCGAATGCAGCCTATAGACTTTATAAATTTTTTTTTAGCCTTCTGCAGCAGAAGGATCGGTACCAGCTTCGTCACTGCCGAGCCCAGCAAGCACAATCGAGTCAATAACCCGAGAATTCGAGCACTCTTTGGACATAAGATCAGCAATCAAGGGCCAGTACGTCGTGAAGCCTCAGGCAAGTTTCTCGAGTAATATCGTCCTTTATCTCAGAAATGATAAAATTCCAGCTCGCCTTGAGTCATTCGAGACCCTCAGAGGATTTTATAGTCACCGATATCGGGTCAGTCTAACGAGCAGCCCAAATAAAAATCATTTTTTATTGCCTAGTTGTTATAATAATAATATCGATTACTCATTAATTATTATTAAAAAATTTCATCATCATGATATTTCATTTAGCAAATTCAAGCTTGTAGAATTTATTTTTATTATTTAAAATTTTTATTAATTAAAATTATACCTCTGATTGTTTTGAAACCCGAACCAATTTTAAGGTAGATTAGTTGTTGGATGACGAGCTCTAGTTTTTTTTAAATAATTATTTTACTTAAATATTTTTTTAATATTGGTGGTGTTATCTGTAGGATGAGGACAAATCAAAAGCAGAAGGCCCCTCAGCGGAGGAAATAGAACGCCTGGAGAAGATGAAAGCTGAGTTAATAAGCTTGCAGTCGAGCGACAAGTCCAGCAGCCCTTTGGGCTCGTTATCCAGCAATAGTGTCGGTAGATACTCTCTAGGACAGCACAGGTTGGCCACCAGTCTTCAGGGTACTCGGGAGAGACGCAAGTCTGCGGGAGATCAGGATATGGTCAAGCAGCTCAATATGTTTGTCAGGACGAGGACTGATTCTGGCAAACGTCTTACGGATATGGTGAATGTTTTTTTATTTTAAAAATTACTAGTAACTATAATTAAATAATGGATTTTGTTAAATTGCACTGTACTTTCTTAAATATTGACATTTTTTAAGATATAAGCTCATCCTGATGTTAGATTTATCAAGAGCTTTCATTTGAGTACCTACATGCATTTTTGATATATTTCTCATATATATATATATATATATAATATATTAGTTATATATAAAATATATGAAAAATTGATGTGGGTATTCATACGAAAGGTCTCGATGAGTATATCATCAGGATGAGTTTATATCTTTAAAAATGTCATTAGTTTTCAAAATACTAGGTCATTTCTTAATTATCTATCCTAGACACAAAATTTTTCTTATTCTCTTAATAATATAGATAATAAAATATTTTCTTTATTGTTAATACATTTTTAATCAAATACTAATTTAAAATAAATATATTCCAGGAAATTTTGGAACAAGTGACAGTATTAAACCTCGATACCGGAGAGCGCGTGCCTTTAAGTATAGCCGAAGACAAATTACCTCAGTGTATGAACCCATTATCATTGCACATAATGCGACTGACATCAGAGTACGTTAGTAACTCGAGTTTGGACAAAGAAAAAGAAAGTGACGAAGAGAGTGTTGATTCTAAAATGTCCTCGATTCCTCCTGACGAAGATGTCACCGTCGGTAGGGTCCGCAAAAAGACCCAGAAGATCAAGCGGTTCCTGGGGTCTACTGTCAGAAAGACCATGGACAAAGCCAAGTCCATTGCTCAGGAGGTTTCTCATGCGAGACACAAAGAAGATGTTATGGACATTGTCGACGACGTGTACCCTGGAGAACCTCAGTGCATTAAACTCAAGGCCTCCAATAGTCACAAGGGGCCCTACGAGTTCTCCAATCTCCAGCACGTTCAAGATCTCAGTGGTGAACACGTCGGCCCTGTTTGGTGCATGAAGTTCTCTGCCTGCGGAAGGTTACTCGCTACAGCCGGCCAGGATCGAGTTCTCAGGATATGGGTCCTCAGAGATGCCTTCACCTACTTCCAGGATATGCGGACCAAGTATAATGCAGAGAAGGTGAGTCATTTTCTTATTTTTTGTATTTATTATTTGTTTGTTGTGATCAGTGTTGGCAATAATTTTATTTATCACCATAAAATAACATAATATGACCCTCAGTTACGAGATTTAGAAAAAAAAATTTAGTTCTTAAAGTTACCGCCAGGTGGCCAAGTGGCGCTGTTCTCTCTCGCATGTAACAAGCAATTTTTTAGACTTTTCAGTAAAAATTGAAGTTTTTCATTAATTTTACATAATTATTGATATATTCTTTTAATTTTACTTTTTTTTTTAACAATTTTTAAAAATATTTATGTCAAATTTTGTGAACAAAGTCACTACTTAAATATTTACACTAGAAAATTTTTAGTTTTTAAAGTTGCCGCTAGGTGACTAAGTGGCGCTGTTCCCTCTCGCATATACAAAGAACTTTCCCTCCTATTTATAACAAAAACCGCGTAATGTTATAAAACCTTAATTTATAACCAAAATAGTCTATTAAAATTGCTGGCACTGATTATAACTTTATATATAAAACTCCTACAAGTTCGAAACAAAACCTATAAGCCGAAACTTTGTAGGAGATTGATTCATAAAATTACATTATATTGTGTGTTTCCTGAGGGATACCTGGGATCCTTCATACAAATCCTAGAGCACATATCACATTTATCACAAAATTAACCTGTATCATCTAGAAAATTCGGAAGAAGTCATTTGTTCGTTCCTTTTTTTGTTGTCATCCTTTTTTTGGTCATATCGATATCAATTTAGTCTTTTTTGTTGTAAAAATCCTTTAAAATTTACAACTAATCCTCGATCTAACATTATTGATCTAACAATCATGCTTCAATTCGAAATCACTAACTAAATTAAATTGTTGGTCACATCTAACCTAAAATCCTTGCATGGGGCAACCCTTTCAAGAATTAAACCACAATTATTAACTAATTGTACCTATAAAGGTAAGCCCAACACCATCACAAGAGTCACTGGTCTCCCAACAATCAATGGAAGATCCCAACATAATAGCAAGCGCGATGAGCGAAGTAGAAGGCACCAAGAGTCCTTTTATGCCGAAGCCATTTTGCACGTACACAGGGCACACCTCGGACCTTTTGGACGTATCCTGGTCGAAAAATTACTTCGTCCTTTCATCCTCAATGGACAAAACAGTCCGGCTGTGGCACATATCTCGGAAAGAGTGTCTCTGCTGTTTCCAGCACATAGATTTCGTAACCGCGATAGTTTTCCATCCGCGAGACGACCGGTACTTCTTATCCGGGTCTTTAGACGGGAAGTTAAGACTCTGGAACATCCCGGACAAAAAGGTGGCAGTTTGGAACGAAGTTAACGGAAGCACCAAATTGATAACTGCTGCTAACTTCTGTCAAAATGGAAAGTTTGCCGTCGTTGGATCTTATGATGGCAGGTGTATTTTCTACAATACCGACCAGCTGAAGTACCATACGCAGATAGACGTGAGGTCTACTCGCGGGAAGAACGCCAGAGGGCGCAAAATTAGCGGGATTGAACCCATGCCTGGTGAAGACAAGATTCTGGTCACTTCTAATGACAGCAGGATCAGGTTGTATGACCTTAGAGATCTGAATTTGTCCTGCAAGTACAAAGGATACGTCAATGTCAGCAGCCAGATTAAGGCAAGCTTTAGTCCAGATGGCCAGTACATCCTAGCGGGGTCAGAGAATCAGTGTATTTATATTTGGAAGACTCACCATGATTATTCGAAGTTCTCGAGTGTAAGGCGCGACAGGAATGACTTTTGGGAAGGAATCAAGGCTCATAATGCTGTAGTTACCTGCGCTGTATTTGCACCCAATCCTGATAGCATCATCAAGCAGATCGAAGCCCGGGAAAAGTGGGACAATCCTGATAGTACTAGCAGCAATAGCTCCGCTAATCCTAAGCCTGTTGTTGATCCTGTCGTTGAACAGAGGACCAAAGGTTGTGGAGGACATGTTCTTGTCAGCGCTGACTTTAATGGCTGCATTAAAGTTTTTCTTAATAAAACTAAACCAAAGCATAGTTCACTTCCCGCTTCTGCACTTGCGTAGATTATTCTTTTTTGGTTTTCGACTGTCGGTAAAGAAATTTTGCCGATTGTCGGTAAGTTTGGGAGAAATTATGGGAAGGCGTATTTTTTAATAAATTTGTAAGTTTATTTAGGATATATAACACTGTTAGTAAAAATTGTAAATGTATTGATTTAAAATTATTAAGGACACTATTAAATTTAATGTGAATCAATTTATCGACAATAAGGATGTTAAAATTGAACAATAAATAATTGGGTTTTATCTTTTGGAATTATTGTACAAATTTTTTAAGTTTAAGGTATTTTTTAATAAACAATCAATTATGAAAGTATAAGCGTAAATTGACGTTAATTTATATTACTAATTTGTTTAAGGTAAATAAAGAACTATTGCTAAAAATTAAAGAAATAACGTCAATTTTTGCATCAACTTAATAAGCATAACAAAATGGCGGACGTACTAAGAAAAGCTTACTAGCGCCATCTTATGGCAAGTATCTGAAGCTTGCCCGCCATTTTGTTAACTTAGCTACTCACAAAAGTAAAAAATTTTTTTGATTAATAATTTACAATTTAAAAAGAATTAGTTATAGTTTTAACAAATATATGTTCTGATAATTATATTGATATTAATTAAAAGATTATAATAGGAAGCAATGCCATTTAAATATGTATCGAAGTTAAGGTTAAAACTTTAAATTGAATCTTAATGTTAAGTAATTGAATATTTTTCTCGAGAATATCATAAATCACCGAAAAAATATAAATAAATATATATATATATATATACTTATCATGTTACTAATTATCAATGTATATAACAGCATTAAGGTTATAGAATTAATGAGCGAGAAATTAAACAAAAGATATATATATATATATATATATATATATATATATAATAAAGAATATAAATAAATATATTGAAAGATGACTTTAAAAATAGACAAATTATTGAAAATATATACACATTTATGAAAATTTAATGTAAAAATATTGAAATTGTAAATATATTTTTAATGTTATCGAGCAAATGCTTAAATTAGCAACAAATTATCATTAATGATTGATTTTAAAAATATTTGCCATTCCGCATCGTGCACAAAGATTAATTATTGTTAATTTAATCTCTGCGACAAATGTTAAAAGGGCGTAGAAAATTTTTTTTAAGTTAAAAAATAAATTTTTTAATCCCTTGGCACAAAACCCTGCTGTAATCCGCTCCTTCGGCATTTGTCGCGCTAAATAACTAGCAATTATTGACAAACGCAATGTACCGATGGAGATTAAGGTAATTTTTAATTATGCATCCACATTATTTTATTTTGTATAGGTCAATAAACAATTCAAACACCAATCAAGTCCTTTGTCTTTCATTTACTTTACCTTAATCATTGCGCGATCGCACACCGAAGCGGCTATCTTGTCATGCAAACCGAAAAGCGCTTAATTGCTATTTAATGCCGTTATTTCGTAATAAGATCAGAAATTTTAGTTTTAATTGGTAAAAATTTTTAATGATTCCATCAAAGAAGCTATTAGGCACATTAAATAATGTGTTTTTTTGTAATAATACTTGCTATTCGTAGTCAAGGTTATTGACTACGTGTCACGGAGGATTTTTTTTGACAAAGAACTTTTGGGTGGTAACAATTCGGTATATAAACCCCTGGTTTTTCTTTCGGGATGTAGTTTGATTTTTAAATTGACGACATGATGTTTGTTAAAGGTAAGTTAACTTTTTTTTTATAAAAATAATATTCAATTAATTTTTATTAATATAAATTAGTTATCCTTATAAAAAAAAAAAAATTTTTTTTTTGCTCAAAATGTCTGATTGACTTAAAATTTTATAGAGACCTTCGGTACACTATAAGAAGTTGAGTTACCAAAGGATTTTCAAAAATTTTTAGTAGTTTTAAAGTTATAGTCGTTTAAAAAAGGTTAATAGTAATAAATACGAAAAACGAAAAAAAACTTTTTTTGCGCCTTCTATCCGATTAGTCTAAAATTTTGTAGGGACCTTCTATACACTACAAAAAGTTGAATTGTTAAAGGATATTTCAAAATTTTCAATAGTTCAAAAGTTATAGTCTCTATAAAATCGAAACTGTCTTTAATGTAACTTGAATTTCCCTTAAGCGCTTATATTCGCAACATTCTGCGTGGCGGCCTCTCTTCAGCAGGCTCCAGAGGCTCCAAAGGTTAAACATGCAATATCAGAATGCGAAGGTCTACCTACGCCGTTAAATCTGTACGTTGATAATTGCGGAGAAAAGTGCATACTCTACGAAAACTCTAAAGCAACAGCCCGGTGGCAATTTCAAGCGAGTGAATTTGGGTCTTTAGACCGGCCATATTTAGAGACACTTTGTCTCATGGAAATTCATGATTTTCAGATTACGACATCAGTTCCTTGAAAGTATTCGTCCAGTTGAAAGTTCCCATGGGGAGAACGACTAGAGTTTATCCTATAAGAGAAGATCTACTGGCCACTTCGCTGGTTTTGGGGCAGAATTTGCCAATTAAGGCCAACACAACCGGATCAGTTATGTTCGACGTGATGGTTCCAAAGAATACTTACACCTACATACCTTTCGAATGCATGATTCAGATGGTTGATCAGTATAACAATACTGTTTCCTGTTTCAATGCATTGTCAGAAATTAGAAATAAATGGTCATGGGAATTTTTAATTAAAAAAATGTAAACCACTAATGTGCTGACATAAGAATTGAAGTAATAAAAATTTAAAGAAAAAAAATAAATTTCTTATCAATGTAATTACCCAACGAAATCATGATAGAGGCATATTCTGTCCGAATAAATGTTTTCTATCATAAATGTTTTTTATGACTTACTTTAATTATAAGAAACGATTGATCCGAATTAAAGGAAATTAGTCCGTGTAAAAATACTAATTCAACGTTTAAAAAGAAGAAAACGGGAGTAACATAAAAGCATTTCCGGTATTTACTAATCGACGGAGGCATCTACGACCTCGGTGTATTCGTGTCAAGTTCACTTTGATTGAGCTTGTTGATATCGGTGTGAGTAAGGTAGCTTAATACCGGTACAGAATCAACTATGACAGGATGAATGGTTCTGTTATGTTACACAGGTGATGGAACGTAATAGTATCTTTTGTACGAGTTAACTATACTCCTTTTTATATTTTGTGTCAGTATAAATGGTTAACTATAAGATTTGTATTTAGTAAAGGTATAGTAAGTTTTAAGAATGAGACAAAACGGTGTCAAACTGGAAAGGTCAATGAAAAACTTTAAGAAATAGCTGGAAGATGGCTCCCCCCCACTTACTTTTATAAACAAGTATGTGGGACATGGTGGGGTGATAAATAATTAAGTGGTGGTACACAAAAAACGCTTATACGATATCGGAGAGACGGGATTATAAAATCAAGGGCTATAATTAAGGTAATTCCAAGTTCCTTTGATTCGATAAAGAGGTTTTTGGGGTTTAAGAATTTTTTTAAAGCTACCGATTTATTTGCAATTTTATGGAGATCGATGTTGCAGTGTAAAATTAATTCATGGTATTTTTATAGGTTCAAAACTTTATAGGGACCTTTGGTACACTGCAAGAAATTAAGTTATCAAATGATTTTTGTAAATTTTTGATAGTTTATAAGTTATAGTCATTTGAAAAAAATCTATAGCTGAAAATACGAAAAACGAAAAAAAACTTTTTTTGCGCCAGATAGCCGATTGGTCCAAAATTTTATAGGGACCTTCGGTACCCTATAAGAAGTTAAAATAATAAAGAATTTTTGGAAAATTTTAATTTGGTCAAAAGTTACAGCCACTTGAATTAAATTTTGGTCCAAAATTAAAAAGAGGTCTTGCGTGTACCATAAAAAAGACCCCAGTAGGATTTTAAGTGTCTTTCGGTGGTTAAAGAGATATTGTTACCTTGATTGAAAGGTAAATAATGGGTTGTAAACCTAAACATAACCTTTGTAACTGGCAATAAAGGTAAATTTCCCCGGCTACTTACTTACATACTTACTTACTTATTTACTTGTTTACCCAGGGTGTATTTGAGCATTGCTCACTCTGACACAGTCTCGAGATCGGCTGGGACACGTCTACGCTTCTACTACTGCCTACTGGTATGGGGGTCTCTCGAACGTAAGGTATGGCTGTTTTACGATATGATACCACGATATACCTCAGAGACCTATATAACTGTACTGTCGTCGTGTGTCTGGGTCAGGGGGCGGGACACACGATCTTATAGTATACTCTGTATATCGGACAGGTGTATTCCATTCTTGCTCTTCGACTCCATCAGTTACAGTGTTCACGCATCATTGCATCCCAAATTTAGTCTAATTCCTATCCTTAAATTCTCTGATAAAATCCTCGAGCTGCCGAATTATGCGAACCTACCCCCGTCAGTAGCCCGATTTTTAGTGATTTTAGTGATAAAACTTCTAAAAAGTGATCAGTGAACTGTGATTAAGGACTCGAAGGTACGTACGTTTATTGCTAAGTTTAAAATAGTTGCAAAGCCTCGGCAATTGAAAGTGATTATTAATTAATTTGGTCATTAGAGCGGCGATTAACTTGATCGCTCAGCCGGAAATGAGCCTCTGCATTTATTAAATGAACACGGGAGATAGACTAATTGGATGTGAATTATTAAGATTTATTTGACGGCCTTTTCAAAGGTGCAATTACGGATAAATCGTCCGTTTCATTCTTTATTTTTTATTTTATGGGGTAGTAAATTTGCATCCGAGCTCAAGTTGTTACGCAAGTCATCAATTGCTCTGTAATTTTATAGATACCTTCAGTGTACTGTAAAAAAATAAGTTGTAAGAGGATTTTTGAAAATTTTTTATAGATTAGAAGTTAGAGTCATTTAAAAAAGGTCAATGGTAGTAAATACGAAAAACGAAAAAAAACTTTTTTTGCGTCCTCTATCCAATTGGTCTGAAATTCTGTAGAGACCTTCTATGTACTATATAAAAATAATTTGTAAGAGGATTTTTGAAAATTTTTTATAGTTTAGAAGTTACAGTCATTTAAAAAAGGTCAATGGTACCCAATACGAAAAACGAAAAAAAACTTTTTTTGCGCCTTCTATCTGATTGGTCTGAAATTTTGTAGGAACCTTCTGTACACTATAAGAATTAAAGTTACCCAATAGTTTTTTCAAAATTTCAATTTGGTCAAAAGTTATAGTCAAAAAATCAATATTTGGGACCTACCTCCGATTAATTTGAAATTTTGTAGGGACCTTCTGTACACTATAAGAAATAAAGTTACAAAAGGATTTTTCAAAATTTTCATTTGATACAAAGTTATCATTAATAAATAAAAATTATTGGTGTCACTAAAAATGAATTGACCACTTGAGGTCGATAGAAAGAGTTTAAAAGAAGAATAAGATAATGATGATGATGATTGTCTTTAAATTTGAACCCGGTGGCTCTTACGAATTAGGCACAGAGAAATAAAGAGGAATGGGCAGGTTGCCAAATACACATAACGGGTTACCCATCACCGGGGATTTTAGTATCTCAGATCGTCTTCTTCTACTTCTACTTGATCATCTTCTCTTTAGCAGTCACTTATGTTTTTACATTCTCGTCCATTATAATATAAACCAACCATGTGACCATCTCATTTTTATTCCTCGGCTCTGTGATATGTCCGCCCAAAAATTAGGACTTTAATTCAGGATAATCAATTCCGGCCTCGATATAAATACATAACTTTGCTCAATTTTTATGACAATTCCTCCAGCTTGAATTTTTATGGTGTCCTCATTATTTTGGCTTCACCACAACATTCTTCCATAAATTTAATCGTTGACCAACTATTTTATTCTTTACTGACCAAAATTCCCAATTATCTTTTTGGAACATCAAACAATTTAAATGTTCATCTAATTCTAAATTAATATAAATATTCCATTGATATTTAATACAACGGGGGTCAAAGATGTCAGAGATTAATGTATAATCTGCATAATTTTTCCCGCAAGCATAAATACATTAGTAATAATAACGAATAACATATTAATGCAAAGAAGTATACGATGTATTGTCACGTAAGGAATTTACTTACGAAAGTAGGACCGATGAGAGTAAATCCATTGAGTTAGTAGGCCATATGTTATGCACATGCCACGGCAACAACATCATCATCATCTTCTTCTTCTTAATAATAATAATTACCATAATCATTATAATGACAATCATAAGCATAACCATTATTTCAATCTTAATATCTTGTACCATCAAATAGTCCTACTTTCATGAATATTCTATTGTCTAAATCGACTCGCCGATTTTTTCTATTCTCATTCTCACGATCGGTCCGCTATTAATAATAATCATTATATTTTATAAGTAATATGATACTTAGAATATTAATCAACGCTATAAATTACAATTTTAACTTCCGTTCTTTTTTTTCGCATTTTTTATAAGTATTTATTGACGTATTGATGCTTAATATTACTTTTAGACACCAAAATTTAATAATAGGGGGGAAAAAAATTAGTTCTAAAAGTTACCGCTAGGTGGTCAAGTGGCGCTGTTTCTTCTCGCATCTAAAAAGGCATTTCTAAGGTTTTTAACAATAAATTGTACTTTTTTGACATTTCTTACCGATTTTATAGTGTTTTTTAATATTTTAGTCAAATTTCGTCGAAATAACTATTTTTAATTGAGTTTTTTAGTCATTACAATGTAATTATTGTGGTACTTACTCCATTTTCTCTTAAAAGATGTCAAGGTTTAACGTTTAGGCCGAAAAAAATTTTAGTTCTAAAAGTCACCACTAGGTGGCCAAATGGCGCTGTTTCTTTTCGCATGTAGTAAGCAATTTCCTGGTTTTTTAATTAAAAATTGTACTTTTTGGTAATTTTGTGTACTTTTCGATATTTTCTAACGATTTTAAGGTCGGTTAAAAATTTTCTCCGACCCAAATAAAAAATTAAATAGAATTGATTTATCTAAAAAATAAAAAAATAACGGAGTTATGGAATTTGGGACGTTAGTACCCGACCGGATCATATGCTCATTTTTTTTCTCATCCTCTTATTCCCATTCGTGTACGTGTAGTGTCTTACCCGATAAATAATGGTCAAACAAACCTCAATATTTGTTGGTCACGGAGGGTAGGGGTAGGAAAAAAGGTAAAGGCTCATCCGTACGACTTATAATATAAATAATTTGTTACCGATAATCTTTGCAACTTATTTTATTACATCTCTTCATTGATGCCATTTAAGATAGTATTATTATTATTATATTAATATAATTAATTTTAAAAATTTTTTTTTCAGGGCTCGTGATTAATTGACAGCGATTGCGGGCCAAGGAATGAGGCTTTACAGTGTTATTTTAATATGTCTTCTCTTTGGTGGGGTAAGTTTCATTTATTTTATCATTAATAAAAAATCCTAACTGGTCACACAGTAAAATAGTGAATAAAAAATTCAAAGCTTGTAACTAAGCCGCATTTATAAAACCTAAAAAAAATATATATATCTCCTATAGCGATGCCGTTATACATATAAAAATACTTATAGAGAACAACCATTAGAATGTCTCAAGAATCTTAAACTGGTTGAATTTGAATAATTATTTTTTATGCTTATTCTAACATACTTTTTATATTCACTATTTACTATTTAATTATTCTTTTATGTTTGCCTTTCTTTTACCACCCGATTTTTTATATTATTTATGTCAAGAGCCCGCTCAATATTTATTGTCGTCTCAGCACATTTAATTTCTGCTCATCGTGCTAAAATTTCTAACCCGGAGGAAAATTTCAAATATCAGTTTTAAATATTCCGTTAATTTTAAAAAGGTACCGTTCGGCCCGAGTAATAAATTTCCGATAACAAGGGACAGATTAAAATTTTATCAACAGTTATGTTTTCTAATATACTACAAATTAATTCCAATTATAACAGTTATTTACAATGAACTTTTAAAATTTCAAGAAAATCTTAAAAAGAATCAATCCACATGAAAGTAGACCTCGAGAGCTTTAAAATGAGTACCCACAAGCCTATAGTTCTTCATATGACCACATATGATCACATATGTAGTCAAATATGATCATATGTTGATCATATGTGATCATACATGTCATATATGATCACATATGGTGATCTATCAAGAGCTATAGGCTTGTGGGTAGTCATTTTATCGGAAATTTTCCGTAGAATTGAAAAATCTACCTCCCGACTTAATAAATCCGAAACTATTCTTATGAACCGCGCATTTAATCTAACAAATGCGTCTGATAAAAATGAGGTGCCCGATTGACCGTAGCCGCGAGCGGCAAAATACATATATACACCACATATGTAGCCCGTTATCTGGGGGTCACTGGTGACGCAACGAGTCTGTCTAGTCCGAAGTCTGGTATTAAGTCTGGCGTCTTTCTTCACATTACCCGTATGTCATACAATGTATTACTCTCGACAGAGCCGACCAACCAGGCTTAACTCACTTGTTCTGGTTTGGGAATCTGCACTCAGTTGTTAACTGCACTCCGTTCCTATTCCGGCATGCCCTACCTCCAGCTTTTTTTCATCCTATGCTGCACTCTTTTTCCGTTTAACTTCCCAGAAGCTGTACCCGTTTATCCGCCACGCCATAAGTATAACTAACCTTCCACCAATACTAACTCAACCCATCACTTTTTAATCATTATTTTTCATCATTAGATACTAAGCTTTATCATTTAGCGCCCAAAAAAATTTTAGTTTCAAAAGTCACCGCTAGGAGGTATAGTGGCGCTATTCCCTCTCGCATGTAGTTTACAATTTCTAAGCTATTTAAGCAAATTTCATACTTTTTTGTTAATTTCACCTACTTATCAACATTCTCTATCAATTTTACAATATTTTACTAACTAATTACTCTTTTTCTTCTAGGCAACCCCCGAGGAAGTAGAAGTAGTCGAAGCGATCCCTGGCGAGGATTCAGCCGCCCGCCCAGAAGACGCTTCAACAGACCAACTGGCTCTCGAATCCCTGAATTCAAACTCTAACCCTCCTTCAAACTCTGCCTCTAACTCCAATCGCGGAACAATCGGTTCCAATCGGCACAACGTAGCCTATCACGGCCCTCCTCCTCCCCCGCCAGGAAAGCAACCCGCAGAAGCTCTAGACAAGGTTTTCACCACCGGAACAGGCGTAAGCAGTGACTGGCCTTCAACATCCCCTGACATGCCGAAGATAGTGTCGTTAGACGTAAAATGCGAAAAGAATCTAATGAAAATCTTCCTGGGCTTCGACAAACCCTTCTACGGCATAGTCTTCAGCAAAGGCCACTACAGCAACGTAAATTGCGTCCACCTTCCCGCAGGACTAGGCCGGACTTCTGTTAACTTCGAAATCGGAATTCACGCCTGCGGAACAGCTGGAAACACCGAAAACGGGTTGTACGGATATGGCGCGGAATCAGGATCAGGAACTTACTTCGAGAACATCATCGTGGTCCAGTACGACCCTCAGGTCCAGGAGGTTTGGGACCAAGCCCGAAAGCTCAGATGCACTTGGCACGATTTGTACGAAAAGTCCGTGACCTTCAGACCCTTCCCAGTGGACATGTTGGACGTGGTAAGAGCAGACTTTGCTGGAGACAATGTTGGCTGCTGGATGCAGATCCAGGTTGGCAAGGGACCTTGGGCTTCGGAAGTATCTGGACTGGTGAAGATTGGCCAAACCATGACCATGGTCCTGGCGATAAAGGACGACGAGGCCAAGTTTGACATGTTGGTCCGCAATTGCATGGCTCATGATGGAAAACGCGCCCCAATTCAATTGGTTGACCAGCGGGGCTGCATTACTAGACCCAAACTGATGTCCAGGTTCACCAAGATCAAGAACTTTGGAGCCAGTGCATCAGTTTTATCCTACGCTCACTTCCAAGCGTTCAAATTCCCTGATTCAATGGAGGTCCACTTCCAGTGCACCATCCAGATCTGCAGGTACCACTGTCCTGACCAGTGCTCTGAAGGACTGGATTCTGGACTTGGTCCAGGGCTGCTGGAGAACTCCCATCCTGATGTAAGCTACGGATTGCCACCACCTCTTCCTTTGGAGGCTTATCTCCAAGCTGGAGCTGGAAGACCAAGGGACGAACGCAGGAGAAAGTCCAGGGAGGTGTCGCTGACCACCGTTGGGGTCAACAGGATCATCAGGGTGGTGTCCACTGGAGACCTGACCTTTGCTATCGATGAGAAACCTGAAGAAGACACTGTTGTGGTTCCAGTTCAGGCCGGCTCGACTCTTATCTGCATGACCACCCCCAAGTTTGCGTTCACGCTGATAATCCTCCTGGCGATCATGCTGTTCTCCTGCATCCTGTCGGCTTACTTGTGGATCAGGTTGAGACCCACCACCAAGAAAAAGTGCATCGTCGCGTACGTCACCAAGAAGCCCAAGACCTGCTTTTACTCTTAGGAAAAGGTTGGATCACGTTTGTAAATAAATTGGGGATACTCATGCAGTTGCAATATTTATACTTATAAATTTAATGTGTGGTAAACGTTCGTCCTACCTCATTCTTACACGGCTCGTTGAATGTCGTGACGTACGTGGTGCACTCGAGGCTATCCAATACCCGGTGGAGGCACGATTTAATGTAAGTGTGTGTAATGTAAGAGTGGATCTGGAATGCTTGATGTGTACTTGTGTATATTTTATCCCGTATAAAGAGCGTGACCTCAAGAGGATTACCACCTGACCCTCAGGCTGATCTTGTGAAAGTAAAGGGAGATGCGCTCAGGGGGTCAGTGAGCCAACAAAAGTTTTATTTATCGGATTATTTTTTATTTATTTAGTTTTTAAGGTGATTTAAATCAAAATTTTTGTGGTTTAAATGGAAAGTTTAATAAATTTGGGTGTCCAACTTTGACCACTTTGACTTTTTGGAGGTTTTTGAGGTCACTATTGATGCACCAGTCGATTGCGACCCGAAAAAATCTCGTAGCTTTTAGCACGATTTTTTCTTGTAGCCTCAAGAGAAAGTCTCTTAACTTACGCCCAGAAATTCGGGGTTCGAATCTTGATTGGAGTATTTTTTTTTTTTTTTTTTTAACTTTCTGTTTAAATGACAAGTCGCCAGTGAAGGATACTTAAATAAATATAACAAATCTTGTCAATAACGATTTATATAAAATAAACTCAGAAGACTTGAATAAAAAATATTTATTGTGCCAGATTTAAATTAACACCTCAGTAACTAAAAGGTTTATGTTATTGCGAATTAATTTTATCAGTACATGTGTAAGTTATTTAAAGAAAAATAATTATATATATATATATATATATATATATATATATATATAAATATTAACATTGATATGAAATTTATTATCAATAAAGTAGAGACGCGTTAGTGTGCGAGAGTTGTATAACAACACAAGTACATCTAATTTGCGTAATTAGCATACAAATTGCGGTATGAGCAGATAAATCGTTTCAAGCCTGTCGGCGATGAGTCCGTTACTCGGACATGAATGAGAATAACAGAGAAAGAGAGAGAGAGAAGGTTGAGAAAAAAATTTTAAGAACGGAAGAGGAGAAAAAAGGCATGAGAACGCCCGGCTCTATATCATAATAATTTAAGACCCATTTTTCCGTGGGAAATTTTTTTTTCGGTCCTTTTTTAAGAATCGTTAAGACCCAAATTGGGCCATTATTTTTTTACTTACCGTCCGTTATTATTTATCTTATTATTTATTTATTTATATTATTTAATAATCAAACTAATATTAACAAGAAAATCCTGTCACTGTACAAGATAATAAAATATAATAATTAATTTTAAACAAATGTACTTTTTTTATTGGCAATATTATTTATTGTATTGTGTATAATAATAAAAATAAAATATTAAAAAGACACACTTATATATATTAATTATTTTGGTAATGTTATATTATATTATTAATAGTTTTTTTTTTATTATATAAGTTTGATTAAGCACCAGTAAATTTTTAATTAATAATAATATTATTATAAATATTTTAAGTTGAACATAATTGCACTTTACAATATTATTTTTTTTTCGATTTTGGGGATGTGCATCCTTTAGGACCTAGTTTACGGTACTTTGTACAGCACACGGATAAATATTATCGGTAGCGGTTTTTATTATCTTTATAATGATTTTTGTGAAAGTGTACTATATTTTCTTAATTATTGATATTTTTAAAGATATAAGCTCATCCTGATGTTAGACTCATTAAGAGCTTCCATTTGAGTACCCACATGCATTTTTTATATATTTTTCATATATATATTATATATATGTATATATGAAAAATGCATGTGGGTACTCAAATGAAAGCTCTCGATGCGTATTATCTCGGAGTGAGCTTATATCTTTAAAAATGTCAATAGTTAACAAGATACAAGGTCATTTCTTAATTATGTATCTAGAAATAGAGTATTTTCAAATGCAGTCTAAATACTTATCATAATAAATTAACTATTGATGAGAATAATATAAAACTTTGATGTGATTATCCTGGATGACGATTTTTTACCAATCTATAACTTAAAACCGCTATTAATAATATTTTCAGTGCATTATATTGCACATTGTCTCTTACGGCAAAATAAAATAAAATTCACCTAAATAAAATAAATTTACCTACCGATATAATAAAAACCGATTAATTAAAATTCTATCTACTAAATAATTAATTAATAAAAATAATGTTGTGCTTTTTGATTAAATTTTTACACTAAATATTTTGATTATAAAAAGTAAGTTTTGATTAAAACAACTTTATCGAATAGAACGAAGAGTAACCTAGCCCTGCTCGATGGGATTACCCGTGTCCTCCTGCTTGTGGCGGTCCTCTTGGGCCCTTTCGTTGCCCCTGACCCTGAGCAGTCCGTAGGGGAGCCACCCGTTGGCATTGACCGCGACCGCGACCCTGTTTTTGGGGCTGCCGACGACCTCCCGTTGAACTTGCAGTCGGTGTAGCATTGCGCCGGCCACCAGCGCGGACACAACCGCGGAGAGTGCCACAATTACGAAGAGGGCGCTGAATCCGGGCATCGGTAAGCAAATCCCGTAGACCACTTCCTCGCGAATTCGTCCTTGGAAAACCGTCACCGCTTCCGCGTGGGCGTCCGGACTGAATGCCAAGTCAGCCTCAGAAATCACCTCGTAAATTCCGCTGACTCCTACGTCCGCGGATCGCGCCTTGCGGTCCAGAACTTTCACTGATCTGCGGCGACGACTTCCGTTGCTCATTATCGGGGTGATTTTTGAGTCTTCTTCCAGGTTCCGGGGCCCGTGGGGGAATTGCTCTTCTCCTTCGTACCTGGTTACTCTTGGTGGGTCCTGAAAGTTTAGATTTATTAGTATTTTTCGTTTTAATTATCAAAATTATTTGGTGATATGTATTCTATTATGATCAGTGTGATAAGACCTTTAAAATGAGTACCCACAAGCCTATTTTTAACAATTTGTTGTTGTTGTTGTTGTTGTTGTTGTTGTAGTTTTTGTTGTTGTTTCTGTCACGTCATTGTTTACGTTGTATCTGTTTTTGTATTGTTAATTTTGTTGTAGCTTTAATTTATGCCTATTTTGTAGTTGTAGTTGCTAATGTCGATGTTTATGTTGTTGTTGGTGTTGTAGTTTTTGTTGTTGTTTTTGTCATATTATTGTTTATGTTGTATTTGTTGTTGCATTGTTATTTTTGTTGTAGCTTTAATTTCTGCTTTTTCTGTAGTCGTAGTTGCTTATGTCGAAGTTTATGTTGTTGCAGTTTTTGATGTTGTTGTAGTTTTTGTTGTTATTATTGTAGTTTTTGTTGTTGTTGTTGTTGTTGTTGTTGTTGTTTCTGTCATGTTATTGTTGATGTTGTATCTGTTATTGCGTTGTTATTTTTGTTGAATTTTTAATTTATGCCTATTCTTTAGTTGTAGTTGCTTATTTCGATGTTTATGTTGTTGTTTTTGTTGTTATTGATAATATTGTTTATGGTGTAGTTCATTTTGTAGTTAATATTATTGTTTTTGATCATGTTTATGTTGTTGTTGTTTTAATGGTTGTTCATTTAGTATATGATGTAGTTGTTGTTAATGCTGTTGCTTATGTTGTAGTTGTTGTGGTAGTTGTTGTTATTGTTGTTGTAGTTTTTGTTATTGTTTACGTTATAGTTTTTTTGTTATTGTTTATGTTGTAGTTTTTGTTATTGTTTATGTTGTAATTGTTGTTGTTGTAGTTGTTGTAGTTGTTGTAGTTTTTGTAGTTTTTGTTGTTGCTATAAACCAATTTCATCATGTGGGTACTCATTTTTTCAGAAATTTTCCGTAGATTCCAAAAAAAACCACCTTAACCTCCCAACTCCAATTCTTCATACAAAAAATCCAATTTATTACCAGAAAAGAGTGAGCCAAATCTGGAGTCTCTTGGTTATGTTCCTCCGATTCCTCTTGAACCTGAGGAGTATTGCGATTGCCAATTTGTGCTTGAGCTTTGGGGGCAGACTTTTCGACCCCAAGAAACTGACCGCCTATAGAGGCCATTTCGTCGCCATTTTGTATAATATCATCATAGAGAGAAGTGTCGTCCTCATGCGTGATTGTGGTCTGGGTGGTTTGAGGATACAAGTTCCGGACCGGGTGGTCCTTGCGGTCTTGAATGTAATGCCCGGCTGCACCAGTCAGTTGACAGTGGTCCAAGCACCCGTGTCTGCATATTTCAACCTTCGAAAAAGAACCAATGGTAATTTTGGGAATTATCATACAATGGCCTTGGCCATAATAATATTTATTCACAAAAACAAGTTACATTTTAACTTTAAATTCAAGTTTATTGTTATTGTACCTTGCATTTAATGTGAACACTAAGCGCGTCTGGAAACTTGAATGCGTGGAAAAATGCGTAGGTTATAACAGTCGCGCGATCGTCAGCGCCCCGGGCCTTAAGGAACCTGCTTATCATCTTTGGTCTCAGGACGCATCCAAGCTCATCACTAAGTTGGATTGTATGTCCTCCTCCGTCAGATGCCACGCAGGATTTAACTCTCATGTCAAATTCTCCTAAAAAAATCAAATTATAATTTTTTTACAACTCCAAATATTTATCCCAAGAATCTAAACTTACCTCTGTAATCATTAATCGCGACAACCAACGTTAAAGTAGAGCCCAGAGGTACAATTCCAGATACCGGTGGCGCCCATGGTCCCTTTCCATGCTGTATCTCCATCCAGCAGTCGACATTGTCTCCTATATGATATAACAGATGTATGAAATAAAGATTAAATGGCATTTGCCGTATCTGCCGTCATAAAGATAAAGATAATGCCTCGAAGTCAGTAACAGGTATATCGTATATCGTATATTGTATTAAATCTCTAAAAGACATGAGAAATTGCCAACCGTCTTAAGATGTGTTTGTGGTTTACCACGGCACGAGTTCTCCGGCTCAATCCTTTATTATTACTGTAATTCCCCTTCTGTATTCGACCGGTAATTTTATTCATGTATTTTATTTATCCCAAAGACGTCACTTCAACATCATTAAGATCTCATTTAGTATGATTAATTGCCACAAGTGGTCTCATAACAAATTATCCTCTTAAAACTTCATTTTTCATGACTTTTTAGCTCTAAACCTCAAATAACTCGCTTCCTAATTTTTTTATGAATTCACAATGTGGTTTTTTGTAATCTACGGGAAATTTCCGAAAAAATAAGTACCCGCACGATCTGGTTGGTCGTATGTGACCTAATTAGGTCACCTATGACGTCATATGTAACCTAATAAGGTCATATGAAGCTTCTTAATTTTTTTACGAATTTACAATGTGGTTTTTTGAAATCTCCAGAAAATTTCCGAAAATAGGAGTATCCACACGACCTGATTGGTCATGTGTGACCTAATTAGGTCACCTATGACGTCATATATGACCTAATCAGGTCACATATGACGTCATATGTGACCAATCTGGTCATATGGTCACATATGACCAAATATAGGCTTGTGGGTAGTCATTTTTTTCAGAATTTCAAGCTCTACAACCTCCACACATCTTAAACCTCGTCAGAGCAACAGGGTAGGAGTAAATTAAGCTTTTTACCTCTAAAGTCCAGTTGAATGACATCCAAGTCCGCGATAACCATCGGAGGTTTCGAGGCGGTTTTTTCGTAGTCATTGAACCACTCACATCTCAGTCTTTTGGCCTCGTCCCAGACCTCCAACAGGTCCTTGTCATACTGAACGACTACTGTATTTTCGTAGAATTGGCCATGCATGTCAGGCTTGGTCCCGCATCTAAAAAAAAAACAGGTAGTTTTTAGTTAGTCTATTAGTTAATATTATTAATGATTGATATTGTAGACAGGTAATATATATTATAATTGTCAATACTGACCTGGCGTAGGCTATTCGGAAGGAAAAAAATGTCTGACTTGTAGATGGCGGCACGTAGACACATCTTGGATCCGCGTGTTGTCCTTTTGACGATACTATTCCGTCGAATGGCTGAGAAAAAGAGAGGTGGACGTCCATGTGGTCTTTTCCACACATAACCTCAAGGGATTGGATCGATGGCATTCCTTCTGGACGTTCCAGTGGCCAGATATCACCGTTACCACTCGATATTTTTGCGCCAACCATCTTTAATTATTAATTTAGAAAATTTTTAATGGATAGCCTTAATAATTAATTTTAAATTTTAAATTATTTTATTATTTATAGTGTTTTTTCCTCTATAGGGCATTCAAATAATTTTTTTATTTGAAGGTAAAAAATGCAAAAGATTAATAATTTCTAACAATTGACAAATTGTTATGTTAAATTGATAAATCGGTGGCTGTTTGGTTGTTTATTTGTATTTCTCTATTCGTTTGACTGGACGGTGGATGGTCTGGACAGCGTGTGCAATCCTGTAACGGGAGAGGCGTCTTTACCGCTGCATTAACGGTCGGCGTTTTTCACACAAGTGAAAACAAGTTTCTAAGAGTTTGCTTCTTCAGAGTTTATGTGAGCATCCAGCCAATCATAATAATAATTAAAATAATAATCATAACTGAAAGAAAATTGAGATTAAAGGATTTAGATGTTAATTTATGTTATTATCATTATATCATTAAGCAATTACCATTTATTTATCGGCAATGACAATCATATTATCGTTTATCTCTTTGACGTTTATGGTACGCTTTAATCACCGTTCAATTGTTGGTTTTGATATTTATGTTGATTAGAGTCGTTTAATGAGGACTATAAATTAATTTTAGATAAATTTCAGACGGAAAATATTGTAAAGTATCAGAACCTATCGAAAAAGTATGATATTTCCTTCAAAATCTTAGAAATTTTATACTACATGCGAGAAATATCAGCGCTACTTGGCCACCTAGCGGTGACTTTTGGAACTAACATTTTTTTAGGCTTAAATATTAAAGTGAAGTGTCTTATTATAGAAAATACGATTAATGTCGAGATAAGTACATTATAATGAGTAAACAATTGTTTTTTTTTAATATATTTTAAGTCACATATTTTAAAAATATGCAAAAAAACTCTTTAAATGTATATAATAATGACATTTTATTGAAAAAATTAAACTTTTATTTAAATACCTTAGAAATACCTTTTTACAAGCGAGAAGGAACAGCGCCACTTATCCGCCTAGCGGCGAATTTTAGAACTAATTTTTTTTTTGCAAATTTGTAAATATCGGTGTCTAATAATGAAAATAATCATTAGTATTTCCATAAATACTATCATTAAATAAATAAAAAAAATGTAATATATATAAGTATTGTCATTAACGATAATAAATAGTCTTTCGGGTTATTAGCGTTGGATAATTGAGGCATTAAAATAATGATACACATAATGTCAATAATATAGCTATTAATATTAATAACAATAATAAATATCGATTTGTATAAATGAGTAATCAAAGAAGACACAGGTTTGCAATAAAATAAATAAAATGAATAAAATAATAACCGGGATGAGTTTAAGTATATAAGTAGGTGAAAGAAGATATATATCTATGCAGACGATGTAATGGTTTAATGATATACCGGATAACGGTACTTAGAGTAGGCTTCAATATTATATATCCGCTTGCAAGATGTTGTATTCCAGTAATCTCACTAATATGTTGATTCATTGTCTACCGACAGACTAGTCTTCTGTTTTTCAATTTTAACAAATAAGATTATTTATTAATAATTAATAAAATTACCGTGTAGATGATTATGAGTAGCAACTTCCACACCCCTCGCATTCTGATGGTCCGACAGCCTCTCACGCGTAAATGCGTGAATCTAAAAAAAAAATAACAAGGATATTTTTATCAAAGAATGCGCAATTAGATATTTAATGATAATAATTACTCACAATGCTATGTCGTAATTGTTATCTTTTAAAACCGTGTTAATTATTGAAGCGTAACAAAAAACTCCATTCAAGTCTTTATCGCTATTCTAACGTTATAACACATTTACGATACCTTCGTAATAATTAATGCACCTACTCTAGCTTAAAACTCGCTATAACTTTTCATGTATCATTTTTACAAGCTTAAGAGGTATATATTCTTAATCTACGGGAAATTTCCGAAAAAACGAGTACCCACACGACCATATTGGTCATATGTGACCAATTAGGTCACCTATGTCGTCATATGTGATCAATCTGGTCATATGACGTCATATGTGACCTATTTTATGATCACATACGTCACATATGGTCACATACGAGCAAACATAGGCTTGTGGGTAGTCATTTTAAAGCTCTTGAAGCCCTCTTTTATGTAAGCTAACCTTTTTAAAGATATTTTGAACCTTGCAGAACTTACAAGCTAAATAAAGGTCTTCCGCTACTGATCATATGATCAGAAGGTATATTTCTGTAATCTACTGAAAATTTCCTAAAAAATGAGTATCTAGTCGACCATATTGGTCATATGTGATGTATATGATCATATGTGACCCAATTAATGACCACATGGGTCACATATGACCACATAGAGCAAACATAGGCATGTGGGTACTCATTTTAAAGCTCTTGAAGTTCTCTTTAATGTGATCCAATTTTTTTTTTGGTTATTCTTAAAATTGTAAAAGTTGCAAGCAAAACAAAGGTTCTTTACAATTGAAAATAAAGTTGTCTCGATACATAATCATTAGGCGTTAAAGAGCCGTCCGGTTGTTGAGAAGTGTGCGTATATAAAGCCGGTGGAGTAAATTAGCGGTAATTGCTAGGTATCAACTAATAGAAGGCAGACGTTAATACAAGGGCTGCGATGATTGGAGGCGTCGGACAAGACTTTATAAGTATCTGTTAGCCATGCTAATTAGTTATTGCCTGTACACGCTAGATGAAGATGACACTGTGACATTAATACATGCTGTTGGTTATAATGTTAGGCTTGATGCTTACTACTAATTGTACATACTTAATGTCTTTATTATTATTTACTGCCTTTAGTTTCAAACTGGTTATTTATGGCTTTTATCAGTTAATAAATTACACTCTAAGCTTTATCCACTTATTTTATATTTTATTTTAAATCGATTAAGTAATCTATTACACGTGTTAGATTAATAATATTTGCTTATAATTATTCACAACATATTTGTGATTTTTATAAATTCTTCCGATAAATTTCAAATAATTTTTAATAATAGAAAATAATTATATAAAATAATAAAAAGAATGTTAAAAATGTTTGAAAAAAAATTTAATTGTCCCGAGTAACAATAATTAAAATAATAATAGAATAATTATAAATAACCAGAGTAGAGGTCAGACATCATAGTATTAAAGTATGTGGTTACCGGAAGTACTAAAGAATAAAATATAAATTAAAATACGGATGAGATGCCTTAGCTTCGGCGTTATCTCACGGCACTTTTCGTTAATTCTTAACTTGGTTCTCATCATCCATCTCAGCTCTTCTTCCAGTCCGGGCTCTGGGTCATATTTAATATGTCGAACATCCTTAAATTCACTCACACACTCGTAATTCTGCAAAATTCTATCGCGTTCCATTCTAGATAACATCACACGCATACAAGAATCGGTTACAAGCATTAATAACTTGTAAATGTGCCAGGTATGTGTATTAATGTTTTATAGAGAGTTTTTGCCGATAAAAAAGTGAAATTTCTCTTAAACAACTAGAATGACAAACCCAGGAGGTATATTTTCGAAATCTACGGAAAATTTCCGAAAAAATGAGTACCCACGAGACCATATTGGTCATATGTGACCATATTGGTCATATCTGGTCATATAACGTCATATGTGACCTTCTTTATGACCACATAGGTCATATATGGTCACATAGGTCACCTATGAGCAACTATAGGCGTGTGGGTAGTCATTTTAAAGCTCTCGAGGCCCTCTTTTATCTAACTTGACTCTTTCCAAGATATTTTCAAGATTGTAGAACTTACAAGCCGAATTAATGCCCCCTATAGTCATTCTGACAAAGTTAAAATGCATATTTATGAATTCTGCGGAAAATTTCCGAAAAAATGAGTACCCACATGACCCTATTGGTCATATGTGACCATATTGGTCATATCTGGTCATATGACGTTATATGTGACCTATTTTATGACCATATAGGCCATATATGATCACATATGGCCACCTATGAGCAACTATAGGCATGTGGGGAGTCATTTTAAAGCTCTTAAAGCCCTCTTTCATGTTATCTTATTCTTTTCAAGATATTTTTGTGAATGTGAAAACTATTTAGGTTTATAAAAAAAAAATTGAAAAAATGTAATTGAATATTCTGTTTAATTGAAAAGAAACTTCCATTGAAAAATAATCCACTGGAAAAATTAATAAAATAAAAGTTCTGAGAAATAAAATAGAATGAGAATAGATGGATTAAATAGTAAATGAAATAAAAAAACCCGAAGGAATTAAATTGTAACGCTGGATGCTTACTCTTAATTATCTCTGCACGTTCAGTCTATATATTAACTATTTTACTTTTTTGTTCGCTGTATAGTCTAATATTTATTAGAAAAAAATATATATCAGTATATATGTACACATATATAGTCAAATTGACAAAAAATCATGGAAACTAATTCAATTGATAGGTAAATTGATTATTATAATAATAATTTTATTAATAATTATTAATATAGAGTAATCAGAGATGACAAGTTGTATGTTTTTATAGTGAATGATTAAATAGTTCTAATTTATTTAAATTTATTCAAATCGTATATAATAAATATACTTTACATCAATACATATGTTGGAGGACGGATTTAATTTAATAAGCAAATATTTACAGGATATTTCATTAATTATTATATATAATAAATTATATATTTATTTTATATACATATGTTATTAATTATTTATCAATGTAATAATTATTAAATATATTATTATTATTAAATTTCAAGTTTTTAGTAATGAAGAAATAATAACAATAAAAATAATAATAATAATAATAATGACTAAAAATTTTGAAATTTCATTATTATTAGAAATCATCATTATCATTAATGAGAATAATTTGAAACTTAAAATCAATTATCAATAATGATAATAATAATAATTATGAACAAGGCATAATTAAAAGCGATAAACCTATTAATAATTATTAAATTAGTTTAATTAATAATTTCCACTAATTACATCTCTCCCATAATTTAAAACCAACTAAATTTAATAAATTAAATAAAAAAATCAAAATATCTATCTAAAAAAATTTTTATATCCATCTTAGTGTATCGAATTAGCAACTAGCCGGAAACAATAATTACAAACAATAAAAATAAGAATAAGAATAAGGTTTGGCCTTTAACGGGTGTCCACTGGTAATTACGCCTAGACCGTGACTCGTTAGTCTGTTACCTGTAGGTAGCCAGGTTCTAGGGGAGCAATAGAACTACCGGAGTAGAGGATAACCTTCCATTCATGATATAATACTCACAAGCTCTACCTTTCTTAGATTTATTTGGATTTCCACTTAGTTCCTTTCATATATTTTATATATCTTATCTTCCTTCTTTCATTCTA
Source organism: Cotesia congregata (assembly GCA_905319865.3). NCBI lineage: Eukaryota > Metazoa > Arthropoda > Insecta > Hymenoptera > Braconidae > Cotesia > Cotesia congregata. The sequence continues at coordinate 12,217,219 of CAJNRD030001116.1, read as the reverse complement.
ACACTATTGTCAAATTACGTGATCTTTAATTTATGGTTATTGCCTCTAACTGTAATCCGTAAAATTTTATTTCTTCAAAAGAAAAAAAAAATAACAATAATTATTTTTTTAAATTTTATTGCAAAGTAAATATTTCATTCAAAATTAAAACCTTAAATACCTAACCACCGGTTATTCCAAAAATAAAGAAATAAAACTACAATATCCCGAAAAAAAAATAACAGTTATATTAAACGGGTGTGACTGTTTGCATTAGTATTAGTGTTAGTATTTACATTAAGAATCGTTTAGTTTTTTATCACTATTTTATCTGTGCCTAGTGAATATTTCATTAACTGTGAAAACGGTGACATATATACTCGCTAAAAAAATCCGTTATCTTTTACACAAATAATTCATCGCTAAGTAATTTTTTTTTCCGTAAAAATGACATTATCACGATAATTAATCGCTGAGTCATGCTTAACATTCACGAAATATTTTCTAAATATTAGTCACACGTGATATAGGGCTCCAAGAGCTTTAAAATGAGTACCCACAAGCCTATATTCACTCTTAGGTCACCATATGTGATCATATGTGACGTATGTGATCATCAAATAGGTCACATATGACGTCATATGATCAGATATAACGTCATGTGACCACATGTGGTCACTATGACCAATTTGGTCGTGTGGGTACTCATTTTTTCGGAAATTTCCCGTAGAATTCAAAAATCCACCTATTGACTCTTTGAAATTAATTGTATTGATAATAATTAATGTTTTAATTAGCATTGTTTAGAAAATAATCAAAATCCACGTGGTTTTATTGACAATGATATTAACAAAATAAATGTTACCTAATTAATCAGGAGTGTGTGAAATCGCCTGGCCACGTGTTACCCACTATAGCTCGGGAGCTCCGAGAGCCGCATCCCGGCCAGTCCAAAAACCTCCGGCTCAATAAAATATTATGCAATAATCGCCGTAGTTTTGTTTTAAGTATCAAACTCACTGCACTCACTCTGTCACTAAAAATAATAATAAATATATCAAGTCACTCACTTGTCACGTAAGTCCCAAAATTAATAAATGAGCCACAATATTAATACTAAATAAATATTAGCGATACAAGAGAGATAAGAACCTTCCGCGGTGTAAAGTCGCGGCGTATTCCGGACCCGCTATAACTTAACTGACGAGCCGGGTACCGACAGGTGCCTTACTCGGGGAGGGGATAAGGGTCTTACTCTTTACTTGGGAGCTCGGAGTAGGAGTAAGGCCCCGTCGTAAGTGGGGGTTAAATATGCGGGTGGGGGCTGCGCATACTCGCACTCATAGTGATCAAGAGTCACTGGACATTGAGCCGGAGAAGACGAACGTAGAGGGCAACGACACTGGCCCAGACGGACCCCTATCCCCTCTACTCATTCGAGTTGGATCTTCCGCGACACATTTACCGAATTTCTTTCGGGTCATTCGCGGTTTCGATTCAATTATGTAATGAATTATTATGACGGATTTTTGGGACTTATAATTTTTTGGGCCTTATTTTTTGGAGAATTAATTTTGGGGCTTATTTTTAGCGTTTTATATTTTTGGGTCTCATTTTTAAGTCTTATTTTTTGGCCTTAATTTTGGGACTTATTTTTTGCAGAATTAATTTTGGGCCTTAATTTTAGGGCTTAGATTTTTGGGCCTTATTTTAGGGTTTTATATTTTTTGGTACATATTTTTGAGACATTTTTAGAGCTTATATTTTTGGGCCTTATATTTTTGAGACTTATAATTTTATTTAAAATAAATCTCAAAATCTTTGACCCTTAAAATTATAATCTTTAAATAATAAATAAAAATAGTGAACAAGTAAAAGAGAAGCAGATAAATAGAGGAAGAGCAGCGGCACTTTTAATTAATCCCTGGAAGAGAAACAACAACAAGCATTTCCCGGTGTTCTTTCCCAAGACGGTTTCGTTTTTCTACCAACAAGTAATACTAACCTACGAGACTCCATACCTTCAATTTCTCCAAAAGAGTACTAAATTAAAAATAATATTAATATTTATTAACATTAACTCTATAAATATAACTATTTATTTACTCTATCTAAGAGTATCCTCACGTCAACCGGTAGTCAATCCTCGATCTCAAGAATCCTTTTTGTCGCAGTAAATCCATTACGTCGCATTAGCCTCTCATCTACTCTCTACTCACATCGCGGGTCGTTGAGAGTCGCGGCCTTGTACTCTAAGTTTCTTTACATTACTGGTACTCAGGAGTGGCTGGTAATTGCCAATCTGTATTCATATTTATGCATGCCATGCAGTTTATGGGTTTCAGGAATTTTCTTAATAGAAAATAACAATTAACTCGTGAAATTCTTAGAATACTCTGAAGGCACTCAAGTCACATGAAAGAGGGCCTCGAGAGCTTTAAAATGAGTACCCACAAGCCTATGTTTCCTCATAGGTGGCCATATGTGATCATATGTGACGTATGTGATCATTAATTAGGTCACATATGACGTCATATGACCAGATATGACCAATATGGTCACATATGACCAATATGGTCGTGTGGGTACTCATTTTTTCGGGAATTTTCCGTAAAATTCAAATATATACCTACCGAGTTTTTTAACTTAACAGTTTTAATAATAATAATGAAAATAATAACAATAATAGTAATAATGATAGTAATAAAACGTACGAGGTAGTAGTCGTACGTGAACAGCTATTGTTTTTTCTATTTCTTAGCGAATCCACGTACGGTTACGACTTAACACCTGACACATGCTTGAGTACGTGACGGTGCTCGAAGAGACAGAAAATGCATACTCGAGACTCGAGGTAAGGGGAACATATGGAGCTATACGGACATGTGGAGTGTCAGCTATATGGTGGGGAGACGACGACTGTGTTACCGAGTTCGCGGAATTTTGTCCAGGAATTTAAATAAATAAAACACTGCCCTGGAGGTCCTATTTGTCTTAATGTTATTGTTATTATTTATTTAAGACTTATTTCTGCAAATAAATAATTAAACACATCTTAAATTGTAATTTTGTTTAGAAATTATTAATGAGAAGCTTATGAAGGATTGAAAAATGCAAAGAAAAAATTTAGTTCTAAAAATCACTGCTAGGTGGCGAGATGGCGCTTTTTTTCTCGTTTGCAGAAATAAATTTCCAGGGTATATATCAAGTCGAAAATTTCCTAGTATTGAAGGCTGGTTTTATTCCATGACAGAAAATAAATTTATTTAAGAACTATTTCTGCAAATATATGATTGAAGTCATCTAAAATTGTAATTTTGTTCATAAATAATTAATTACAAGCTTACGAAGGTTTGAAAAAGGCAAAAAAAAATTTAGTTCTAAAAATCACCGCCAGGTGGCGAGATGGCGCTTTTTTTCTCTCGCTTGCAGAAATAAATTTCCAGGGTATATGATAAGTGGAAAATTTTCTAGTATTTTAGGCTGGTTTTAATGCAGGATTGAGAATAATAATAATAATTTTTTTTTACTCAGTAGCGAATTCTCGCAATGAAAAAAACTATTTCTATTTACTCGTGAAATAAAATTAAATTATCGCGTTAACTATAAAGAGAATAAATTCAGAGAAGGTAGACCGTAACTCTAGACTGTTAACTTGAATTATATGGATCTTGGATTGCAATAATATAATAATTTACGATGCTGTTAGTAAACCTTTTAACAGGTGACTCTCCGGGTGTTAAAATTGTTATTAAATCTAAGAAGCAATCAAGAAAATAAATACCTTGAGTTGTCTTCTGAGTTACTGTAATATAATACCTATACTCATCGACAGCGAGGACAAGGACAAGGTACCGAGATCACGTCTCTGTCAGTGACATTTAAAACGCCATTATACGACATTAAGTGTGGGTAATATAACTTTAGTTGAGTTAACTTCAGGTATTGTAGAGATAAAAATAATAATAATACACGATATAACTTTTTGTCTTTTCTGACTAGAACCTTGAAACCACCCTGCGTTATATTACATGGGTCACATTAAACGCTGATACTGCCACCTTTTTACCGTTAAACTCAATCCCCATTTGACTTAATTAATCGCCAGAACGTGTCAGAGTGGAAAATATTTTTAGATTTTATTTTTTACGGTTTAGATTTTCGATATTTGATTTTAAATTATCGATGATATAGGCAAAAAAAATAAATTAAGAAAAAAACATGTGAGCGGGGATTTTTTTTCCGTAGTTTATTATAAATATTTTATTTTCTGGAGTAAAATTTTCCAGATTTTCTTTGGGAGTGAATTTTCCTAGATCTATTTTCTGGAGTTAATTTTCCGGATATATTGTCCGTATTTCATTATTTATACCACATTTCTTAGAGTAAAATTTCCTAGATTTTCTTTTGGAGTAAATTTTTCCCAATTTTCTTTTGGAGTTAATTTTTCCAGATCTATTTTCTGGAGTTAGTTTTTCCGAATATATTTTCCGTAGCTTATTATTTAAATTTTATTTTCTGGAGTAAAATTTTTCAGATTTTCTTTTGGAGTCAATTTTTCCAGATCTATTTTCTGGAGTAAAATCTTCTAGATTTTCTTCCGGAGTCAATTTTCCCAACTTTTCTTATTAAGTTGAATTTTCTCAGATCTTTTTTCTGGAATTAATTTTTCCTAGTATATTTTCCAGAGCTTATTAATTAAATTTGATTTTCTGGAGTAAATTTTCCTAACTTTCCTCCCGGAGTCAATTTTTCCAGACCTATTTTTTGGAGTTAGTTTTTCCAACAATATTTTCCGTATTAGCTTTATTATTTAAATTTATTTATCTGGAGTAAAATTTTCCATATTTTCTTTAGGAGTAAACTTTTCCACTGTGCAAATCCTGCAAGCACATAATAAACCCTTTTAAAAACATAAACAAAATTCTTGGATCGCACATTTGAGCGCAAGAACGAGAAATTAAAAACGTTTAACGACTGTGAGAACGCCTCGGTAGAATGCGTTGGTAGCTAAAGCTTGCTGAGTATTAACCTGCCAGAGTTGGTGGAAATAAAAAGGCAAATAAAATAAATAATACTGATGTGTCTTGTACGAATATAGTGGATTGCCGAGATGTTGTTAAAGAAACTGAAAATAATCGAGCACACTCTTACACAAGGATAGACGGGGGATAGCAAAAAGAGCAAGTATCATTGTACAATGCACTACTTAGCAGAGTGACCATGAAGAAGAGCTGGTGGTATTTCTTTAGCCTTGGCAGTGTTGCTGCTAGCCAATAGAAGAGCCCAATCCGTGGTCTGGTTCTTGGAGATGGTTCTTCCTCATCTTCAAGATTACTCTTCCTCACCTGGTCTAGCTACCAGCTTAAGCTACCAACGTTGCCACTAACTAGTCGAACCTGATTAAACTCTGCCCTATGTGTCGATACGTCCAATTGCTGCACGTCCTTCTCTAGTCCTCGCTGATATGTATGTAATAATATCGACTATCCGCCGGGAGGACAGGAGGGGCTTAGAGGGGCAAAGGGACGACCAGGGGATTGCTTTTTGTCTGTTTAACCTTCTACTTCAGCTTTGGCTTCAAACTTCTCGTTCTTGTCCTTCTTGCTCTGTTCGACGTGTGTCTTTGAACGTTTTGTCACTAGTCACCAGTCACCAGTCACCAGTCACCAGTCACCAGTCCAGTATAGCTCGAGAGACTCCGCACTCGAATAAGTAGTCAACCTTATTTCTTTTTCTTTGTTTGTTTGTTTGTTTGTTACTTCTTATTTCTTCCTTATTTTATCCTCCTGCATCGTCATACCATATTTGAATTAACCAACTACTACTGCTACTGCTACTACTAGTATTAACCACCACTCTGATACTATTCTTATCACAGTCGCTGATTTTTATCATGATTTATGGGTGGTCATTCCCGGAAATTATCGACCCCTGCTTTTTCTACGGGTTTATACTTTGCTGTGGTTTGTTTCTAGATTGTATTGGATACAGTATTAAATTGTTTTGATGAGATAGAGGAAAAATTATAGGAGAAAATTTGGTTGGTATAGTTATCTGGCTGTTGGAGAAAATAAGGAAGATGTTTCTTGGGATAGTGGATGAAAATTGAGAGTAATTTTGGAGGAAAACCTGGAAAACTGGATTTTAAATGAAAATCTGAAAAATTGACTCTTTAAGAAAATTGACTCCAAAAGAAAATCTGGAAAAAATTGGCTCCAAAAGAAAATCTGAGAAAAAATTGACTCCAAAATGAAAATCTGGAAAAAATTGACTCCTAAAGAAAAATTGACTCCAAAACTTCTGGAAAAATTGACTTCTGGAAAACTGGATTTTAAATGAAAATCTGGAAAATTGACTCTTTAAGAAAATTTACTTAAAAAAAGAATCTAGGAAAATTGACTCCAAAATGAAAATTAAGAAAAATTGACTCCTAAATGAAAATCTAGAAAAAAATGACTCCAAAAGAAAATCTGGAAAATATTGACTCCCAAAGAAAATTTAAGAAAACTCCAAAAATAAAACCCCAAAAAATTTTTCCGCTAATTTTCTTAACAAAATGAGAAACTAAAAAAAGTTTCAGTAGTTAATAATTAGCGAATTAGTGATTAATTATTTCAATAGTTACAAACTTTATTAGACAGAGCGTGAGATTATAAGCTTATAGTTAAACGTCTGCGGTATTGGCTCGAGTTCTAGCGGAACAATTTGCACCAGGTGTGTTAATGTTTCCAGAAGTTATCAGCTACTTTGTACATTATAAATGAACATTATTATTTCATTTTATTATTATATTGACCATGAAATTTTTCCACCTTTTACAAAATCAAACTCTTAAATTAAAAAATAAAAAGTTATCTTCATTAAAAAATCATGAAGAAAATTTACTTATTCAAGTGTCCATAAGGCGCCGTCCTTCGTTACTTACTAAGACTCGAAAACAGTAACGTCGTATGTGAGCCGTAAGATGGCGCAGTAGGTAACAATGTTATTTCTTAGTCTCGCTCTTTTAAATTCAAGATTATTGCAGCGTATAAATATTAAACTAAGCCTGATAATTAAGAAATAATAATATTTTTTTTATCGTCATGATAAATTTACCTTCGACGATGTATAATATATGCAAAAAAATAAATGAAGAAAGATTTTTTATGAATTTATCAACCTTGAGTTGAGAGAGTCTTAGTGTCACGCCTTTTACAACTCTATTTATTCCTCCCTTAAAAGTTCTATATACTATATTATATTTTTTCCTTTATCCAGCGATGACAAGAGAAAAATAACTGGGAACTCGAGTTTCTTTACTCACCCGTTGCATTTTCACACGGATTCGACAAGACAGATTGTGCAATCCCAAATAGAAAGTACCCGAACAATGTATCACCACTTTACTTATTTTTTCTTCAAAATTTTGTATTGATTTTAATTTTAGGAACAGGTTATGGGCCCAGACTTTTTATTGGGTAAAAAAAAACTCAAATTTTGGGCTTATTTTTGTGCTAAAGTAATGTAAGTTTAAAATAATTTTTATTTTTGACCAAACAGGTTATGGGGCCCAGCGCAATTTTGGGTATCATAAAAGATCTTTTTTGTAGGGCATTAAATTTGCTATAAAAAAGGTCTGAATCGATTTTTCGATATCTCTTATCATTTAGTTGAAAACGTCATTTAAAGATCAGTAATCATGCCTTATAGAAAAAAAATTCAAGTTTACTATTATATACCCTAGAAATTTATTTCTGCAAGCGAGAAAGAACAGCGCCATTTAGCCACCTAGCGGTGACTTTTGTAACTAATAATTTTTTTGTGTTTTTGGGGACTTTTAACGGTTTCTAATCACATTTTATTAAAAAAATTTAAAGGTTTTTTATAGGTAACAGTCCCTGCGGGAAAATTAAACTCGTCCAAAAATTGAAAAACTTATAATGAATTTCAGTGTTTAAAATTTCATCTCTGATTGCAATTATCGAAAAACAATCGTAAAGTTGTCTTAGCCTCGGGCAGTGAAACTTTCTTAACATCAGACATGAAACCTCATCCGGAAGAGCTCGTTGTCTTTGAAACACCCAATAGGGTTGTGGTTTGAGTTTCAACTAAGATGTGTATTAATGAGCTGTATTCCCCAGAGAGCTTCTATTTAAACTTCCAAAGAGAGGTCGCTATTGTAACTTGCCAATCGATATTCCCTTTTTTGCTTGACAGAACAACAAACCCATGAATAAATAAAATTATATAATTGAATCATATAAATATAAAATATGAAACCTTACGCAAAAGCGGTATCGATGAATTGTATAACAATTCTGTTTGCATGGAGGTTTCTTCCACCCACTCTCGGGGCTTTTTCTCATTCACTTTATCACTCTTTCAGCATTACGACTTTTAGCAATTTAAATTCGCATAAGACCAAGTGCTTTCTGTATTATAAATGAGACTCTATTATCCCGGTGGTGGGCTGTCGTTACGTAAACGTCCCGTCAATTTTTCTTTAATTTTTCCCAAGCGCTAACTATTGATAAATGGATTCCGCTGACACGTGACAGAATTTTTAAGTGCTAATAACATTTGCCGTACTCTTTAAATCAACTAATGTCCCAAAAATATCAAAAGTACCTTGTATCTTGTGATCTATTGACATTTTTAAAGATATAAGCTCATCCTATATATTATATATAAACATGTATATATGAAAAATATATCAAAAATGCATGTGGGTACTCAAATGGAAGCTCTTGATGAGTATAACATCAGGATGAGCTTATATCTTAAAAAATGTCAATATATTTTTTAAAAATTTGACTACTTTGCGTGGACCTCCTTAAAGCCTAAAAATGCCTAGTAAATCAGAAAAGCAACCTGGCTATCATTATTCTATTAGATCACTCTTGAACCTTGGATCTTGAATGATTAATTGAATGTAATGGATAGCCTCAGAGGTTTATTGCCGCGAATTATCAAACAACCGGGCAATGATCCGAGATCATAGATCCCCTGGACCGTAAACTTGATCGTAAAATACCCTAATAAATTTAGTAATACCCTTCCGTCATCTCTCATCTGGTGTTTGATCAGGTAACTTTACATTCCGAGAAGCGATAAAGGTAAACCACTCGATCGATTTTCCTTTCCACCTACTTCTAATTCCACAGACCCGTGCTACTAATCGAATCACTCTCACTTCTCGAATTACATTACAGTTATCACTTGTCCCAGCTTTAAAAACAAACTTTCTATTTTTTATTATTTGCATAATAATTTATAATATTTATTATAAATTGTTCGAAAGACGGATTTAATGGATCCATAAAATGAATAGCAGACATACTTTATTAACTCTATTATTGTTATTGTGTCATTGAATTGAATATTTGCTATTATGATGCACTCGACAGATTAAATCGCTCGTTACTCACGTTGAGTGTGTCGCCAATTATTTCCATCAACTCTCGATATTATGCGCCATTATAATAATACTTACAAAAGAAATATTATATAAATTTGTTTGATAGACACGAGTGTGCTAATGTCATTGTTGGAAATCATAATCATTCAATTGTATGTCATTGATGTTTTACGATTTTATATTTTTAAAAAGTTAACTAAAATTCAGTAAAAAAATTTTTTTTATCAGATAGTTGACTTAAATATTATAAAAAAATTTAATTAATCCCTAGGATCGATAGAGAATATCTAAAAATATGATAATTTATTAAAAAAGTATGATATTTGCTTAAAAAGCTTAGAAATTTATTTCTACATGCGAGAGGTAACAGCGCCACTTCGCCACCTAGCGGTGATTTTTAGAACTAAGCTCTTATTTTGCCTATCTAGTAACGTTTAGTGTCTTATTATAGAAAATAAGATTAATATCGTGATAATTGCTTTCTAAATAACCAAAAACCAAAAGAAAAGTATTTTTTTAACATAAAATAACAAAAATATTTTTTAAAAATGTCCTAAAACCGTAGAATGTATAGAAAACTATGGTATTTTAGCTAAAAAGTATGATATTTACTTAAAAAACCTAGAAATGACATTCTACATGCGAGAGGGAACAGCGCCACTTGGCCACCTAGCGGTGACTTTTAGAACTAATTTTTTTCTTCGGCCTAACTATTGAAGCTCGGTATCTAGTGCTGAAAAATAGTGATCTTACCCAAAAAAGTTTCCAACGAAATTTTTTCTCTATAAAATTGAACAAAATAAAAGTAAAACTTCAACAATGCTTACTTTCCAGCACAATCCCTTATCGAAAGAAAAAACCCAGGGATGATCAGAGATGGCTGTAGAGCGCAGCCGTTGGACCTCGTGGCGGCAAGAGTTGATCCTAGTATTTCAGTATAGCGCGAGCTTCCATGCGAACCACGTGTGAAATGTTCCCCCGATGAGCTCGAGCTTTCGGTATCTAATCTAATACCATCCCTTGAACTAAAACAGTCAACAACTGCAACGAACTCGTGGTTAAATTTAGTGTTCAAAAGTGAAGATTAATCAATAAGTGTGTCAGTGCAACAATAATATAGTTTAAAATAAAAAAAAAAACGTGTCGGTTTCCCTCGAGTGCTTTAAATCTAACGAGTGGTCATAGTTTTTGTGTTCTCGGTGATTGCGCCCAAATTGACCCCAATTTATTTTTACGAGTGTCCGATAATTTACAAGTGAATAAAAAAAAAAAATATTTTTTATAAAGTTCAAGTGTGGATATGAATTTGCACGTGTTGTGTTCGTTATCTGGATACTAAGCGATACTAGGACGTCGGCCTGAAGGCATGAGGATAATTTTTTAGCGTAATGGTGAGTAACTAATGGCGGGTAGTCTTCATTAATTTTAATACTTATAAGTTCCTTTCAAAACTTTTTTAAATTTTTACCCTTAGAGACTCTAAACTTTGAACCCTTAAGTACCAAGTTTTCTTACGAAAGCCCGGGTTATTAATTTAAACAAACTTTCTACCCAAAAATTGTTAATGTGCAAATCACCCGTCCCCTTTGTTTCTAACTTTGTTACTATAGAGAACAATACTCCCTAAAAGCTTCAAAAACTTTATAATTTGTTCGTTAAATGTCTTTTTCCATCAAAAATCATCTAGGTTTTTACAGAAACCCATATATGGATGATTTTTGATACTTGTCTTCATTTCGTTTTATGCTAATCAATATAGAACCATACGAACGTGCTGAAGTGAGTGTAGAAAGCCCATTTTTGAAAGTGTCTCTCAGAACCACTTTAGGCGAAGTAGACCGCTAATAAGCTCCCAAGGTCACTATTAGCAAGCTTCCAATTAGCTGAATTCCTGCGGAAAAGAATTGAACCAACATTTGGATTTTTTGCCAAAATCAACCGTCTCTTCTTTGATATCTTTAAAAAGCATCACAACGCAAAATTTGTAGATAGTCCAAAAATAAGCCAGGTTACAATCCAAAAAATCATTTATTAGCACAATAGCTGAATTCCTGCGGAAAAGAATTGAACCAACATTTGGATTTTTTGCCAAAATCAACCACCTCTTCTTTGACATCTTCAGAAGGTATCACAATGCAAAATTTGTAGATGGTCCAAAAATAAGCCAGGTGACAATCTGAAATATCGTTTAGTAGCACAAAAGTTGAATTCCTGCGGAAAAGAATTGAATTAACATTTGGATTTTCTGCCAAAATCAACCACCTCCTCTTTGATATCTCTAGAAGGCAACTACAACGCAAATTTTTTTGATAGTCCAAAAATAAGCCAGGTTAAATCCAAAAAAGCATTTATTACAAAATACATCAATAAAATCCTGAAGATATATAACTATCCTCGATAAAAGCTACGGGAGGAGGTATTATGTCTCCGTACCTTATCGGCCGGCTGGATTTTCCATTATTCGTGTATGCTGGGCTGTAATAATCCTGTCAGACGTATTTCACTTGAAATTCATAAAAGTCAAGAATTTTTTTCCCGACTTATATACTTTAGAAATTAATTTCTACTTGCGAGAGAAAAAGCGCCAAATCGCCACCTAGCGGTGACTTTTTGAACTAAATTTTTTTCTTATTCATAAGCTTTACTAAAGCTTATATAGCATGAATTCATTACTAAAATTATATTTTTTTTCAACCTTTTATTAAAAATATCAATCACTCTGTATTTTGAATACAAAATACAAATAATCAAAAGAATAGGAGGTTTTTTTAATAAATAACAACAACAAAAATCTCCGAGAAAAACAAACGTACTCGCATAAAATACGAACAAAAATGTAAATGTTTGTGCGCTTATTACGTAAAAAGCTCGGCAAAAGCAGCTTATTTCTTTTCAAGCGTATCTAATACTTTTATACCTTTATCAAACGCCCGGTATCAACTTCCCAAAGAATCTAAAATGCACGATAAAAATCAACGTTGCGAACAAAAATAGATCCGCAGGAACAAATAACATACACAAGCCGAAATATTTTTATTCACCAGTATTATTTAAATTTATACACATCTAGCAGTAATTTATTAAGACTACTAAAACAAATAATCCTGCCATTTTTATTATTTAAATTTTGGTGTTTACTGCACAAAAAAAGCATTATATTTTTATAAAAAACAAGGTAGAGCTTATTTTATTTATGTTTGTGAGTATATTAAAAAGGTTAAATAAAATTTTCAGTGAAACGGGAAGAAAAGTAGAAGCTACTGGAAAGTAGGCCGAGTTACTGCTGCTCCAGGTGGGTATCGTAAAGTGCACAGGGTCAAAAGTCTATATATATATATATATAAATATAGAGGGTGGATGGTGTAGCTCCGACATATCCAGTGTGATTTTAAAGACAAAATAACAGAATATTCAATAGACATTTCCGTTTCAATAAATGATATTGATGTTTTTGCTACAGGTTATGGGGCCCCAGGCACAGACTACCTTACTATCAGCGATTCCGCTGCTCACGCGCCTTTCCTCAAGAATTATGAACTTTTCGCTAAAGTTATACAAATCTCAAAAAAATTACAAAAAAAAATTTTTTCAAATGTGGTTTTTTTGGAATAACTTTTAAACGGCTTTGCCGATCATTTGCCAAAATTAATCAGCTTTTAATATTAAAAAACCACATCGATCGCCGCCGGTCCGGTCAAAATCGGCAAATTTGTTCATGAGTTATCGTTGACGAAAGAAAACAAAAAAAAAAGCGTTTTTTTGGAATTACTCCGAAATTTCTTGTTCAAAAGCATTCAAAAGCTATTTTTTTGAGCTCGACGAGCTCAAAATAACACAAAAATTGTAGTTATAAGCTCGAAGAGCTCAAAAACGTCATCAGTACAATTTTAAGCGTTTAGATATAGAATTGGCGGGAAAATGCGGTTATGGCTAGGGTCAACCATTTTCCTAATTTTTTATCAAATTTCCTCCAGAAAGACAATTTATACATAAATTTCCATAAAAATTGATCAAGGTCATTCAATTCCAGGTCAATTGTTGATGACCAATCTGATGGAAACTAAAAGTTCGACATCCAGAATGTGTAAAGCACAATGCGTCCTTACAATGTGACTTAGTAGAAAGAGCAAGTAGCAAACACCACCAAAAAGAGCAACTTTGTTTGAATTAGTAACCGTAATTCAATGAAGAGTTCCAGAGTTGCTGGTCTGAAGTCTCGAGATTGAATCCTTTGTCATCTGATGAACTTAACCGCACATGCTTCTGTATCACTACTTTGAGCTGCACTCTCGTGAGAATAAGTCGACGATCTTCCGCATGGTGGGACTATTGATTGACTGGGGATCAATGATCAACTTAGAACCGAGTCAACTGGATATTTTTTTATGGCTCTGCATAAAAAGCATCACGCGCTGGTTAGTAAAAAGCACCGACTGAGGATATGTTATCGAACCGGGAATTTGAGTTATCGTGAATTGTGATGTATATTTGTGGTTGGTCTAGGCGAACCGAATAGAGAAGGTGGATAGTGGATGATCAAGTATCTTTTGAATATCTAGTCCCGCCGGAGGCCGCAAAAAGTAAGAGGATTTATCTGATCGCAAAAGTTTTTTCCACCGGTAAAACGTTTTATGTTGTCGTTTTAAAAGAGTTTGTATGTCTATTCCGTTTCATGGTTGTGTGCTTCAAGAGATGTGGAACACTGAATTTATATTTATAAATTCGAAGAAGGGGGATATCTCAGACCTGGTTTTGTAATGAAGCTTCAAAGACTTTGGATTTAAATTATAGAGCAAGCGGGAGGTACAGGAAAATTGATAAAAAACCTTTTTTGTAAAAAATTGAATTTTCTACAAATAAGGTCTCTTATAATTTTCTCCTATCTCCAATATTTAATCCAGAATTTGAATTTTTAAATTTCTAGGCCCATAACCTGTTAGTCGCTCTTATTCCAAAACCCTCTTAGCCCATAACCTGTTTAAGGAATTACAGTTTCATCTTAAAATTGACTTTCAACAGACTATAACTCAAAAACTGACCAATTGATCTAATTTATCGACATATAGTAGTCTTAACAGGAATAAACAAAAATCTGGGCCCATAACCTGTTAGAGGAATTATAATTTCACGTTAAAGTTGATTTAAAAGACTATAACTTAAAAACTGACCAATTGATCTAATTTCTCGACAAATAGCAGTCTTAAAGGCTCCAGACAAAAGTCTGGGCCCATAACCTGTTTCTTTAAGTAAATTACTAAAATAAAACACCTAAACTACTAAATTCACTCAAGCAAAGTTTTAAATGTTAAATATATTTTTATCTCAGCGTTTATTTATCTTTTATTGCAAATATTATTCTTAGAGTTATATTTATTTTTCCTATTTTCCTATTTCACTATTCTTTTTTCGCTTTAACAGTTACCGTCCCTTTTTCACTAAAGTGTCTCCCTTGATACACCTGCGGCCTCAACAGTGTCAAAGAACTCCAGAAAATGCCATCATCTCTCACTCGTTTTTTTTTTTTTTTTTTATATTTTTAGTTTTATTCTTTCCTAGCCCCACATAAACATACATATATGTTTGAAAAAAGGGTAAGTGACTTATTCTGTGAAATGCCACAAAATCCGAGCACCCTTTACTCAACATTGTAACTCATATATATTATTATATTTATTCTCTATTGCTCGCTTCTTTATTTCTTCTATACAGTTAGATTTTTTGTTTTAAAAATAATTATTACTATACGTCTATAAAAATAAAATATAGATGATAAAAGTATAAAAGTTTCTAACGAAACACGAAAATAGAAGGAGAAATTTTTCCTACCTCACAGGAAAGCATGCCAATAAAAAGAAGGTTAGAGCGCGGAGTCCTTTCTCGTATACTCCTCACATACTCATATATATATGTTTACTTTAAATCATTTATTTTCCCATCTACGATAAACTATTTTAACTGTGCGTACACTAAACTATATTTTATCTTTTTATTCACCGCAAACATTAATAAAACTGTCTTTGAAAAAATTTAGTGGAGTTTGACAAGAGCTTTATTGCGGTTATAAAAATTTAATTATATAAAAAGTACCTGGATTATTTTTATTTATATCATTTTATATTTTAGATTTTATTCTACATTGTTATTTTATATGGCCATATGTGAACCATATATGATCATATAAGAAATGTATGTGATCATATGTGCCTTATATGGTCATATCTGAACCATTTATGATCATACGTGGTATATTGTTACTTTATATGGCCACATGTGAACCATATATGATCATATAAGAAATATATGTGCCTTATATGAACTATATATGATCATATGTGTTTTATATGATCATATCTGAACCATATATGATCATATGCGTCATACATGGTCATATCTGAACAATATATGATCATATGTGGTACATAGGTATTTTATATGGCCATGTGTGAAACATATGGTCATATACAAGCCATATATGATCATATGGTCATATCTGAGTCATATATGAACCATATATGATCTTATAAGAAATATATGTGCTCATATGTGCCTTATATGATTATCTGTGGTACATAGGTATTTTTTATGACCATATATGAATTATACATGACATGTTCAATATATCTCAATCATATATTATTGAATTTAAATCATATATGTTAAAATTTGAACCATATATGATCATATATTGATATATTAAACCTTATGTCACTGTATTGATTTTTTACCAATAAAAAAAATTAAATATCAGGTAGTTGGTGGACTATGTAACAGATAATACTAAAGATCCGGTTCTATAGAATAGGGTGAGAAATTTTCGCAAGAATGATTCTGATTTTCTCGAGAATTTATTTCGCGTTAAGAAATGCTGGAAATGGAATGTAATAATTTAAGAGTGATAAAAAGAGTGTATGAAGAGAGTGAAATACTTCCCAGCTGAATCATAAATCTTGTAATAAAATAAAGTTATTATAATATAAAATATATATATATATATATATTTTTTTTTTATTACATATTTACTACCTATTACCTATAACTACGAAAAAATTGATCACTTTATTTTTCTTCTATAATTTGACTCGAAAAAAAAAACAAATTGGTATTAATTTTGTCCCAAAAAAGAAGACATCTATGAATGGATCCTAAAGTGGCGAACATTTGGAGAGTTTGAGTAATCGATCCATAAACGGTGGTCGACTACGTGTGACATATTCCGATCCCTCGGCAGTTTCCATGTGTTTTGTTACCCCTCGAAAATCCACGACACGACACGATACAGATAGAGATAAGCAAACACCAAAAGACCACTCAGGCCAGAAGCTACCACTTAAATATCCCCTATGAATATTTCAAGCTCGCCAAATTCGTGTTTTATTTATCAGGAAGTTGAAGGCAAAAGAGAAGAAAACATATAAATTTGTTTTCTTGAAGGTTTAAAGATAAACGGGTTTATGATGCGGTAAAGGGGATAATTTATTCAACACCCAGAATAATCGATTGAATTAATTGGGTCATCAAATGCCGCTGTGTCTTCTGGATAGCAGAATTTCAATTCTATCGACAATTACGGATTATTGCTATTTTAGAAATAACAATTCAAGTTGTATCGAATCGTTCGTTTTTTTTAAGGAAATTTATCGAATTTCAAGATTATTAATAATTTTTGATCATGACTTGTGGGGATTCGTTTTAAAGGGCTTGAAATTCTCTATTCTTCTGACCTATGCAATAATTTTTCGTAGATACACACATGAATATTTATAGAGTTTTAATATATACATCTCTGTACAAGACAGCGGTCATCGCAGTATGCAAATTTTCTGGCGGCTTGTAAATTGGTTTTAATCCGTAATCTATATATATATATATATAGATGTATTTATAAACAGACTAAAGTACGGTGTGCACAGAGTTTAAGAGATGATGCATTAAACATACGGCGATAGTTCGTAGATACCCCGAGTTTAACACTTTCATGATGTTTGACATGTTTAATTTACCCGAGAGAATTTAATTGCATTAATTCGAGGAAAACTGTCCGACAATCGATCAACTAATTACCATATTTACTACTTGCTACCGATTTTTAAAAATTTTTATACTTAAATTTTGATAATAACCTATTTAATTTTTTTGATTACTTATATTATGCAATAAAAGCTTCAAGCCATTATAAAATGTAATTTTAGTGATGGATTTATGGAGAACGTTCCCAAAGAAGAAAAAAAAAATTTAGTTCGAAAAATCACCGCTAGGTGCTCAAGTGGCACTGTATCCTCCCGCTTGAAGAAATAAATTTCCTGGGTATAATTTTAGCCCAGAAATTACAATTCTAATTTTTCACAGCCGGTTAGTTCCAAAAGTCACCGCTAGGTGGCGATTTGGCGCTTTTTCTTTCGCAAGCACAACGAAATTTCCAGCGTATATAAGTCGATAAAAAAATTCTTAATTTTTATATATTTAAGCTATAATTTAGATTTAAAAATATGAACACTTAAAATGAATTAAAGAAATGTTTTTTTATAGTATAAAAAAAATAAATTTATTGAATTTTAAAAGCCAATAATCATCTTATTAATTTAGATGAAAATTAGCACATGCGAAAATTCAAACTTGGAGAATAGTGAATGCTAATGTACAATTTAGCCGTTTTCGTCTAAAACTTGAATAAAACTTTCCCGAGCTTCGTGAAGCAGTGATGTAATTACAAGCTGTTAATTAATACCCCGGGTTGCATAAATTGCAGCGTGAGTCGATTACCTACGATACAATAACGATTTTTGAACAATGTTAAGCTTGTAAACTTAGCACTTGTTGATTATTTGCTACGAAGATTAATATCGAGTACCCGTGGATCAACACTACAATTGCATAAGACTCTATTTAATTTTCACTTAATTATTATGATACTCGACATGCTGAACAATTTCAAAGGATCGTTTGATCTATCCGAGCTTTCAATGATCATCATCATACTCTGCTTTACATTAATTAATTTATAGCATCATTTCCGTGACGATGTGAGCACTCAAACAAGATTATGGTAATGCATCTCTAAACATTTTTAAAAACTTTTTTTTTTAACCGCGGAAGGTTAATTAGAGCGTTCCGAGGATCGGGAAAATACTTGGGTTTTATTATCAAGACTTCAGTTACCGAGGAATTGATTAACCTTCCTTCCAACGAGATTCTTCGGATACTTGGAAGATCTCTTTATCCGGTAAATTTAATTACCGTCAATTTTGCGATGATAATACTTAATTTATGAGTAGCTAGTCAAATATGTTGATAATAATTAGTAATTAATGTAAAATTATTGGAAAAGACTCCTAAATTTAGATATGTAGGTTTTAGTTAACCAACAGGTTATGGGGCCCAAGACATTTTTTTTGGGCTACTACTTTTCGTTGAGTTACAAAGAATTGGATCAATTGGACACATAGGACAATATGAAACTAAAATATCTTGGAAATTTATTTCTGCAAGCGAGAAAAAAAAACGCCAATGCGACACCTAGCTGGGATTTTATAAACCTAACATAAGTGCAATTTAAAATCGTAGCTACTACTTGTTAAATTATAAAAAATTGGATCAATTGGACACATATGACAGTATAAAACTAAAATATCTTGGAAATTTATTTCTGCAAGCGAGAAAAAAAACGCCAATGCGACACCTAGCGGTGTTTTTATAAACCTAACATAAGTGCAAATTTAAAATCGTAATTTGTTAGCTAAATATTGGAGATAGGAAAAAGTGATAAGAAACCTTTTTTGTAGGAAATTAAATTTCCTTTTAAGAAAATTTTTTATTTTTTTTATATCTCTAATATTTAGTCCAAAAATTAGCCTTAAAATGAAGAATTAAAAATTTTTAAATATTTTCTTTATTAGAAAATCATATTTGGTTGTATAATAATATTTCGTTAACAAATATTGTTCCCGAGTTGATATCCCAGAAGATTCATTTCTGTTTGATCAGTCAATTAACAAAAATTAACACAAGCATGGATGAATTGAACCGAATAAACAAACAATAATTTCCAGAAAATACAAAACAAATAAACGAATATGATGATAAAGATAATATTTATCAAATTGGAAATTTCATCTCTGTTATCAAATGACTTTAGGGTCATCATTGGTGGGTTATAGAGATAGACAATTTAAAATGTCATGGATAAGGGCAAGGGCTTGTGGCGATGGATAGTGGAGAAAAAGAGCGTGTTTTAGTGAAGGGTTGATGAATTTATGTAACTTGGGATCACGAAAGCACGCAACACGTGTAACAACCCCGTGAATTCGCGGAGTGAGAAAGAGAAAGAATGCCGAGGGTAACAACCCCTGGCGTGCTCGTCGGGCTGGAAAGTGCTCCGGAAGCTTGTAGCAACTGACATGGATGACGTGGGTGGTGGGCGAATAAAATCCAGTGTAGAGGGAGGTTTAACTGATCGAGAACGTGGAACCTCCTGATGGGTGATGGATGATTGATTGACCAGTCGTGCTCTGTTGGACAATTAATACGTAATAACCTAGGTAGATATACGCTGAAAATTCATGAGCACTCTTGAATATGTTTAACATTATTCATTTTTCGCGGGTCATTTCTGCAGGCGCTTTACGGACGTGCAGATATTCTGGTCAACATGTCCTTCTGTCTATGTACAGTGACATGCAATCCGTTTTTACAAAACATCCAAAGAGGAATTTTTGATAAAACTGCATTTTTTTTAGTAAAGTAGTTAGAACTTTGAAGGCTTATTCTGACTAAACGGTAAGAGATATCAAAAAAATGATTCAGACCTTTTTAATAGCAAATTTAATTCCCTACAAAAAAGGTTTCTTATGATTTTTTTGTATCTCCAATATTTATCCCAGAATTACAATTTAAAGTCTTTGTCCAAAATTGCACTGGGCCCCATAACCTGAAAAATTTCTTATTAATTTTTTGATATTTCTTATATCGTTTGGCTGCAATTTTTTATGGCACGATATTGAATGAATTAATAAAGATGATTAATTATTTGTATTTAATGAAACGCATAGATCAAAAGATTCTGAAAAAAATACCTGTTATGGAGATTTTCCTAGATAAGCGAACTAAAAAAAGAAAATAAAGCTTTTCTTGAAAAGGCAACACTTGAGTTGGTAAGCCGGGAAAATGTTCGGCGTTCCTTTGTACTCACGGAACTACCGTAAGAAAAGACCGGAAGGAGAATAATAAACGAAAGGAAATAGTGGCGAGAATAAAGATCAAATGAGTGTGGATAAAATTTATAAAAGTGTACACAAACGAGCCTGGAAGTTTAATGAGGGATTATTTATGCATGAAGTAATTCTGATGATTTTTTAAATTCTATAAGAGCGAAAATCGGGGATTAGAAAAAAAAAAAAAGAGGTGCACTTTAACGACACAACTAAAGATGGAGGAAGTCCAAGTTTTCTTCCCCTTTTATAACAGATCCTTAGTTTCAAGACTATCAAGAATTGTCGGCTCGAGTGGTAGCTAGTGGCATCCACCTACGACAATAGTCAGACTTTTCTTTGGATAAAGGACTGAATTGTCGAGGAAAATGGAAACTGTCCCATGGTGAGAGATAGATCTATTAAGTTTCTGGTGGATTGAGAAAAATTTATTGTTGGTTTATAGAGGTTTTGTGATATCGAAAATAATAGAAGGATGTTAAATTTGGAGAACAGGTGTAATTACTAAAACTCAGAATTTGAGTTTTAAAATTA
The DNA here is from genome assembly GCA_905319865.3 of Cotesia congregata. Classification (NCBI taxonomy): domain Eukaryota; kingdom Metazoa; phylum Arthropoda; class Insecta; order Hymenoptera; family Braconidae; genus Cotesia; species Cotesia congregata. The sequence goes on along the minus strand of CAJNRD030001116.1, from coordinate 12,196,099 downwards.
CCTTAAAAAAATCTGGGCCCATAACCTGTAGCAAATATTAATAATAATGTTTGGGTTTGGTTGATTAATAACAATTAGATGTTTATAACTCATTGTAAATCCTATTACAATCATTAGTAAATTGCAGGAAGGAATTATAAAGGTATATGAGAAGAATTGGATTGTACTTTGGAATTCAACATATTTAACCCGGAATTTTACTTTTAAAATGACCTTAAAAAGTCTGGGCCCATAACCTGTTAGTTATGGCCTTGTTATTTTATCCCCTACCTTGAAAATAATAAAGATGCAGAAAAAATGATGACCTTTTTGATAGAGAATTACATCCTACTTATAGGGTTTGTTGTAATTTTTTTGTAAATCCAATATTTCCAATTCAAAGTTGATTTTCCAAACATAAAAATAAAAGTAGGTTTTAAAAAACAAGACTTGTCATTATGTGATTATCTCCGTGCGAATCTGTGAAATAACGACGCCTATCCACGTTGTTCCATCCGTGATTTCTGGATCGTTGCCAATTCTCAGCCTTTTATTTCCATTTTGCAAAACATTTTCCAACAACAATTGGACTTCTCAAATGAGTAAATAAGAAGGCATGTTTGCCTTCAACAGCTTATCCAAATCCTTCTGTCAGCACTATTCAACGCATCAATTCCGGATTGAAAGCTCTAGTTGTCTCTTGAAATTCTATTGTGTCGTTCCGCGGATTCTAGAATTGCTGACGATATCGTCCAAATCCATATCAATATTTTTTGAAGTATATCTAGTGATACACACTGTGCTTCTCATCCAAATTAACAAACTAGCTATTTAAATAACAAGCTAGATTTATTGCTGACTAGATTACATGATAACTTACAATTGGATTTTCTTTTTTAAGAAATCCCCTCGTGTCTTAATTGTCGTCTTTGTTTTACAGAACAAAGAAGAGGGGATATCTTATCAATGTTATCAGTAATCGTTTAATGGTACGATCTCAAGTTTTTCTTCTACCTTTCTCAGTACTCCACAATCAGCTGTGTGCTTTTGTTCTTTAATTCGTTTTTTTTTTTTGGTTTTTTTTAATTTAATTTTTTCAAACTCCAAAAAATTTTTTTAATTTTTTTCAAAAATTATGGAGCATTTTTTTCTGTATTTATTGTTTGGCCCTCGCTGTTACAATAATTTAAACTATGAATAAAAATTTTAGTGCGGGTGATAAGAAGTGAATAAAAAAATTAATTTTTTGGACTTTTTGGGTAAAAAAAAAAATTGTTAGTATTATTCTTTTTTAAAATAATTTGATATTATTTAAAAATATTTTCACAACGACTTACATGACGTAGCTTGATTTTAATCTTATTATCTTGAAATGCATTACTGATAATTTTAATGATAAAAATTAAACAGATTAAAAAAATATATATAAATTATAGAAAAAATAATTTCTGTAAAGAAATAAATTAAAAATTATCGATCGAATATAATTTAATTAGAATTAATGTCAAGATTATATTTAGCTTATTTGCCTAATTATAATTCAATAATTACTCGATACATATATATGTAAATGTAATAATTTAAAGAAAAAAAAAAATTATTTTACCGAGAAATGAAATAAAATAATATTATTAATATTGTATATTTTGATATTAAAAACAGGTAAATACAGGACGAATTATTGTTTATTCAAGGAATAAAATCAAGTATTATTAAAATAAGAAGAAGAGTTTAAAGAATAAATACTGTAAATAAATTGTTAAATAAATAATCATCAATGCCACTAAATTTTTCACTTCGTCACGCATATCTTGAAGCTGAGACAGACATCAGATCTTTACCAATGGCTTCTAATATATATATTATTACTCCTATCCAACATGTAAGTAGTTATTTACAATATTTATCTTAATATTAGTTTAATTACTAAGAAATCTCTGTAATAACAATTGCTTTATTAAGCTTTCACTTATTTAATTATAAATCATCATATATATGACCTATGTGATCCATATATGGCTTAACATGGTCACATATCAATCACATATTAGCTCACACAATCACATGTGAGTGATACATGACTTTCTATGATCACATATATGACTTAATATGGTCATATTTAACATGATGTGTTTATATATGATTTTATATGGTCAGATATGAGTTTATATGATCACAAATGAGTCACACAACTTCATATGATCACATACAAGCCATATATGACTCAATTTAACTTTATATGGATATACACGACTCAATATGATCACATGTGACCTAATATAATTGTTTATGACATTATATATGGCGACATATGAGCTGTATATTACTTTATGTGATCACATGTGACCTAATGACTCAATATGATCACATATAAACCATATATAATTTGATTTGACTGTACATGACTTAAATGGCCATATATGAGCCATATATGATTACATGTAACCTTATAAAATTATATATGACTTTTATGGCCACATATGAGCCATATATGACTCTATATGATCACATGTAACCTAATTTATTTATATATGACTTCATATGGTCACATATGAGCCATATATGACTTTATATGGCCATAAATGAGCCATATATGGCTCAATATGATCACATGTGATTTAATTCAATTATATATGACTTTATAAGGTCACATATAAGCCACATATGACTTAACTTGAATGTATATAACTTATATGACCATATATGAATCACACATGACCTTCTCCCACCAACAGCACTAACATTTCAACCATTTTCAACTAACCCCACTCTGAAAAAAGCTATAACCATCTTATAAACCACAAATCTTCTATTCTTGCAGATATACTTCCACTAAACCTCTTACGTCATAACCTACGTCACAGCAATGGACGATAGTATCAACACTTACGCATACCGAGTATGTCTTCGCTTATTAACCTATGAAATCACTCCAACAAACCCTATCTTGTTTTCCCAATAGCTCCCTCTGACTTGAAACTTCTAATTCTAGGAACAAAAGTGTGCAGGGCGATCGCTGGCAACTCTGCTGGTATCCTGGGTCGCTGTGACCATGTTGGGCGCCATTTTGCTACGCTGGAAGCACATGTGGATAGCTTTAACAGTTCTTACGCTTCTTTTCTTGATGATGTGTGCTTACGCCATCAAAATGAAACGTCAGGTTCGTCCGGATCAAAGGGACGAACAGTGTATCATCCAGGAGAATATCAATGGCGCTGCAGTCGACAATCCAGAGATTAGAACCCGGCAAATTCAAACTGTATCTGGATCGGTTGATGACTTTACGGAGGTAAATTTTTTTTGAAGAAGTAAAATTGTTATTTAGTGGATGTAATTGTTTAATTCTATTTTAGATCATCCAGCCTCCAGCGTATCAAACTTTTTGGATCAACGACCTGCCGCCATCTTACTCAGCGGTTATCGGTGAGCAGGTGCCACCTGTTGGGCCCAGACTAGCACTTCCAAACGACACCTATGCGACGATAACTTCAAACCCGCCGCCATATTGCGCAGTTTTAAGACTAGAAACTGATCCAGACAATGAAATGTCATCACAAAATTTGAACTCAAAATTTTAGTTAATTAGTGTCTTAATATTAATTTAATTGGTGTAAATAGTAATTTTTAATAATAAAACTTATTCGATAAATACATTATGATGATTGAGCTCGTAGAAGTAGTGATAATCAAACGGATTGGTAAAGTGGGTAAAGAGCAAAGAGTGCTTAGAAAGTAGAAGGGGCACCGCATCAGGAATGCTCATCGTGAAATTCCAGAAACTTGAGAAACTTGGAAAACCGTGTGCAGAGAACTGTGCTTATTTCTATCTCTAGTTAGGTTACTTGTTCTTTTGCTCTAAACCTCTTATCGCCGTTTCGTCTGGGTGAAACCACCCCTGGTTATTGAGCCTTTCCAATTCGCAATATTAATTATTCTGAAGTAATTTATTGGTAATAATAATAGTTACGCGGTTTTTAAGGAGAAATTGAGGTTATTTTTGTAAGTTTCTTATGAATTTTTGGTACTTTTAATTTGACCTTTAAAATTACCTTAAAAAAGTCTGGGCCCATAACCTGTTAGTCGGCTTCTTATTTTATGATTGGATCTTCACGTGTCAAGTTGACTTTGCAATAACTATAACTCAAAAACTAATTGACCAATTGGTCCAATTGTTTGTAACTTGTTGAAAAGTATTAGCCCAAAGGTCCCTACGAAAAATCCGGACCCATAACCTGTAGGAACACAGGTATGCAACGTAAATATGTAATTATTAATAGTAGGATAAGAATTCTAGTCATGTTTTTACCCTTCAATAAATTTTATTCTGTAATTGAAGTTCAATATTAGATCTAAAGTCATGAAATTTATATCACGGCAATCCAATTGACATCAAGGTTCAAATCTTATTACACACGTCCCTTAGGAGCTGTCCAGCGGGCCGATAATCCGCCACGGGAAATCAAAAAAGCTACCTTGAAATGGAATTACTTTGCAAAATGACTGATCCAAGAGGTATTCCATCGGGTTATTATTTTATATTATTATATTCATTGTTTTTTCCAAAGAGGGTTGATCAGTTTTAAGAAGGTGATAAAGCTTAAAATAGTCTTAGACTGAAATAATAATTTATATCTCACAATGTGGATTGCTGAGTGTTGAGTGTTGAGTGACGAACAAGACGAACGGGATTTCGGAAGCGGGAATATTAAATAGGGGAACGGGTGATGGAGTTTAAGATGGAGAAAAGATGACGAGGGTAAGGGTAGAAAGAAAGAAGAGAACAAAATGAAAAGTTGGAGCTAAATGGGAAACGCTCATCATGCTGCTGACGGAAGACTGAGTACGCAAAGCTGCTAGTCATTTTAATCCAAAGTTCTAGTCGACTTAATAATAATAATACAAATAATAATGACAATAATGACACAATACACCCGAAAAATTTGTCTCGGTATTGTGAGGAAAATCCTATTGTTAGTATTTTTGTTTAGTTTTAGATGATGATAACTTTTGAATTAATCATCCAATTTTGATCGGACTTGAAAAATTTTATTTTTGGTATCAATTTTTAAGTTGTCATTGAATTTCAAATCAATCGGTCGATTAATTTTAAAATGGCACAAAAAAATCGAAAAAAAATGTAATTTTCACCTATTTTTTAGTTTTAAATGACGATAACTTTAAAACTTATCACCCGATTTTGATCGGGCGTGGAAAATGTGATTTTTTGTATCAATTCTGAAGTTGTCATAGAATTTCAAATCAATCGATCGATTAGTTTCAAAGTTGCACCGAAAAAGTATGTAAAACAGCAAAAAATGACATTTTCACGCATTTTCTAGTTTTAAATAATGATAACTTTTAATCCAATTATCTAATTTTGATCGGGCTTGAAAAAATTAATTTGTTATGTCAATCTGTAGATTGTCCTAGAATTCTAAATCAATCGATCGATTAGTTTTAAAATGGCACAAAAAAATCAATTTTTAAATAACGTTTTTAACTATAATAAGAGATATCGAAAAAGTGATAGAAATCTTTGGATATTAAATTTAATGCCCTAAAAAAAGATCTTACAATTTTTCCATAGCTCCTATATTTATCCCAGTATTTAAATTCAAAGTCTTTGGCACCCTAAATTGCTCTGGGCCCCATAACCTGTTTGATCAAAAATAAAAATAATTTTAAACTGACAATACTTTAGCACAAAAAGGTTAATAATAGAAGATTGAGGAGATGCATAAGGTCAAGATTGCGTTATTGTGTCGCAACGTGTACAGCGATGCCAGAAATGAGAGCCGGATCCATCGGGGATTCGCTGAAGAATAGTCCCGCTGTGACGGCGGTCTACATAAATATTGAGAGCCGTGATAAAACATCTCAGGGGTACTGTAAGACATGTATTAAATTGAGAGATATGGACGATGAAAAGAGAGGAAGAGGAGGAGGAGGAGGGCGCTGAAGTATAAGATACTGAGTATATTGCATCAGCAACAATGCACTCAACTGGCGATGCACAGCTAGGCTACCCCATTAATAACCTATCGACATGGCCTACCACCCGGATCGATTCTTCCCACCTAGTATCTAATCTATTAAATTATTTATTTTTATTTTTTATTTTTTTTCTTTATATCAACCAAAAATCATAGATTGAGAATTATAGATGGGTCGGATTAGGGAAAAAACCCTGACGAAAAGTTTAGAACAATGAGAAAGTGCGGTCATGGGAAAACGGCTGTATTACACCACCTAGAGACCGATTTGTCAATTGATAACGGGTGATCCATTAAGCTAAGCAAGATACATGCCACTGGCATTCAGGTTATTTTATTCCACCATTCCCGTATTACCATTTCTTATTCACTGGGCATTCACTCTTAATTTTTGCGAGGAATTAACCTCCAAGGAAAATCTATCACTTTTATAGATAAAATTCTTTATTGTGTTTTTTATTTTTTCAAGTGTTCTTTCGAATTTATCGATACTATTACTTTGTTGATCGTTAAATTTAAGTGTCTTGAGGCGTTTAATTTTTTCACATTGTGAGGAAAGTTTTATATCTTATAAACGTGAGTTACGAGAGGATATAAGAATTTTTTAATTTTTTCTCTTCCAAAAATTTGGTCGATTAAAATGTTACAACTCAAAGAAATATTTGATCGATTGATTATAAGGCAGTAATCATGCCTTATAAAGAAAAAATTCAAGTTTACTATTATATACCCAAGAAATTTATTTCTGCAAGCGAGAAAGAACAGCGCTAATTAGCCACCTAGCGGCGACATTTGGAACTAAAAAATTTTTTCGTTCTTAGGGGCCTTTAACGGTTTCTAATTACATTTTACCAAAAAAATTGATATTTTTAGTTTATATCGTCGTTAATTCGTAAATATTTATCAAAAAATGACTTCTAACTATTCTAACATCTATTACTAGGTAACTTTGAGTTTTTGGGAAAATTTAATTACTATAATTAGATATAAAGGATCTAGGTCGTGATTTTTAGAAAAAAATTCGAGTTTACTATTATATACCCTAGAAATTTATTTCTGCAAGCGAGAAAGAACAGCGCCAATTAGTCACCTAGCGGTGACTTTTGGAACTAACAATTTTTTTGTGTTTTTGGGGGACTTTTAACGATTTGTAACTACATTTTACCAAAAAAATTATTATTTTTAGTTTATATCGTCGTGAATTCGTGAATATTGATCAAAAAATAGATTTTAACTATTCTAATATATTAGAATAGTTTTTAGGAATATTTAATTACTACAATTAGAAATAAAGAATCTAGGTCGTGATTTTTAGAAAGAAATAATAACTAGTATAAGTAAAAAAAAATATAGCTGGAAAAATCCAACTCCATTATTTATCACAATACAAAAGTTTGAGAAACTCAGTCACCTTTTCCTCTTTTTTGTTTGTCACAAAAATATTATTGATAAAATAAAAAGTTCTCGGGCGTTTTATTGTTTCATTACGTCAGTAAGTGAGCAGATGGCGCGATAAAGTCGTCAACTTCCAACGGGATAAGTATAAACCGCTGTCATTTTCCTTGAGATAAAACGGATACCCTGTATTTCATATATAATAAAATAATAACAATAATAATAATAATACCTATATAATCTCTAATATATATATTGGAGAATATTGACTCAATAGCGGTGTCAATTTGCCACTAGCTCCTCGTGCCGGATTGAAAATTGATACAAGAGGACACTAGTCTATTTTTAAATACGTTTATCCGGACGTTAGAGGCTTATAAAGGATTTTATTGATTTATTGATTTATCTTCATAACAATATCACTGCTATTTTTATTTAATTCAGCTTATAGACTTTTTTTTTTTATTCAATTCATTTATTTAAATTTATCGCACCTCTGAATTTCCAGGCATAAGTCTTTAAATTTTTTAAATAACTAAAAAATTTCTAACCACTTTTAATCTGCTTGAAATTCCCGATCCAACGACTACCCACAAGCCTATATTATCTCATAGGTGACCATATGTGATCATATATAACCCATATGATCATCATATATGTCATAAGTGACGTCATATGACCAGATATAATCACATATGGTCACATACGGCCAATTGGGTCGTGTGGGTACTCATTTTTTCGGAAATTTCCCGTAGATTATAAAAATTTATATCCCAAGATTCTTAGTTCCGTATTTTCGCCGCCAGAGGCGCTTTTTGTGGAGATATTGCTAAAAAATGAATAAAAAGCATTATTTGTGGAAGATGTATCAATAAACAAGATGTTGAAGTCGGTGGATAGTGAAATGGCGACTCGCCAAGTGGGCGGATGCTCGGGCTTGCTTCAGCTCAAAGGAAAAAATAATTTAAAGGGAATGAAGGATGACACTAACATCCATTTCCCGGTGTCCTGTTGTAAAAAAAACTCCACGATTTATTAGAGGTATTATATTGATTATAAAGACTGATAATAATAATAATAATAATAAAATACTTATTTCTCGTATTGTACGTCACTGGTTAATTACATTGAGACGTGAGATCAATTTCCGCAGGTTAATTTTTATCTTTTTTCCTCATTATCTTTCCACGGTTTTTTTTGTAAGAAAAAATTAATTGGATGAGCAATAATGTCCTCATTTATAATTATTATTTTTTTTTTTGAACAAAAAAATGGATATTTATTTATTATATACATCGGAGGAAATTAAAATAGAAATGAATAAAATATTGGGTAAAGTTTAAAAGTTTTTTATACGGCATTTGTCACTTTGAAGAGCCAGTCGCGGCTAAATAGAAATAAACTTATTCGCTTTCTTCTATTATATTATTATATTTTTCATTTAATTGCCAACTTTTATATAGCAACCTTGTGTTGGCTAATTAGATGGTACACAAAAGTTTTATTTATTCCTCGAGTGTCGCTTTGTAAAAACTTTTTTATTCGCCATTTTAAAAATTTTTAATTCTCATTCAATAATATAGTCAGTTTAATATTTATTATACTCATGATTAACAAATTGACAATAACAATTTTTTACTTTTAACCACTATAAAAGTATTTAATAGTGGCTATTTGCAGTAACTAAACAATAAATATTTAATTTTAAAACTTATACATTCAGTATTTAGCTGCATGTTGGGTATAAGGTTTGCGTGAGTTAATTTTCCATGCCAACAAAACTTTAGTTGATAACATTATACGCTATGTATTCCACTGTACTGGTAATTCAAACAATTAAATCAAATGTTTCTGGACAAATATACTCGAGAATGGAATTCACAAAAAAAAATCTGGTGGATTTTGTGGAAACTTTAGCGTTATCAAAAAAATTGTAATTTTTGAAATTATTATGAAACTACACCATAGATTGACTTTAAAATTTATTACGAGCTAAAGAATGATACAAGGAATCAATTTTTTTAAGCCCGATCAAAATTGGATGATTAGTTCAGAAGTTATCATTTAAAATCAAAAAATGGGTGAAAACGACATTTTTTTTTCGATTTTTATCGTATAACTTTGAAACTAATCGATCGATTGATTCGAAGTTCTATAACAACCTAAAGATTGATACCATGAATAAAGGTTTTTAAGCCCGATCAAAATCGGTTGATTAGTTCAAAAGTTATCATCATTCAAAACTAGAAAATGGGTAAAAATGTCATTTTTTCCTGTTTTACGTATTTTTTCGGTGCAACTTTGCAACTAATCAATCGATTGATTTTAAATTCTACAATGACTTTCAAATTGATACAAAAAATCAATTTTTTCAAGCCCGATCAAAATCGGCTAATTAGTTTAAAAGTTATCGTCATTTAAACCAAAAAAATAGGTGAAAACGATATTTTTCGTGTTTTTTTCGTGCCATATTAAAACTAATCGATCGATTGATTTGAAATTCAATAACAACCTCCAGATTGATACAAGAAATCGATTTTTTCAACCTCGATCAAAATCGGTCAATTAGTTCTAAAATTATCGTCATTTAAACCTATAAAATGGGTGAAAACGGTATTTTTCCCTGTTTTTCATAGTTTTTAGGAATAATTCTAAATCTACTCGGTGAATTGACTGAAAAACACCTCAAGTCCCGTCGGATATCTCCCAAAAGGCGCAAATTCATGAATCTTATCATCCAAGCCCTTCTATGACTACTATAGTGTCTTTAGGATTAGTTTAACAAACAATTGGGTCAAGTTAAGAGCCGTAGGATCATACGTAGGACGTAGTTAGTGAACCGTGAGTAGATAGAGTATGGAGTGCCGACAGTAATTGATCTTTAATAGCAATTGTGGTGGGTGCAGACGAAGTCGAGAGACGTATATCATCATTACCATAATGAGGACTGAGGATGTCGATTTAATTGCTCCCTCCGCCATTTTTAGCAATAATTTCGGCCGTCCAAAGTGTTTCAAGTGTCCTTACTAATTATAGACCTGGGCGGTGATGTTCCTTGATCGAAATCTTGATATTAAATAAATATCCGTGCTATGTAGAGTTGAAATACCTCAAGAGGAAACAGACAAAGCTCGGAAAAGTGTTCGTCTTTGTTAGACTTGTCTCTTCTGTGTCTTTATTCAGTAGTATTGTCGAGTATCTTGAACGCACTTTCAATTTAGAGACATTGCTTCACCTAGGTTGCGGATATAGTGGGAATTGGAGTGGCATTTTCATTTGTCTAACATCAGTGAACATCCAATCCAGATAAAAGTCCCAGACCTCAGATGTGTCGCGGAATCCGACCATCTGTGATGGTAAGTACACTATTGCAATAACTTTTCTCGAATCCAGGACGTTCAATGCTTGACAATAAGGCAGTATGTTTATTTTTTTTTTCTTCTGAGTGTCTCTTTGTTTCTTCGAGTCAAAAATCAGGCGGTGAAGAGAATGGAAGGGGAAGGACTGAGTTTGGCTAAACGCGAACGCTAATGCCTTACCGGCTCGCCTACTCAAGTATGTAGATTGTGCTCTCTGGCTCCATGTGCCATTAATAGCTGATGACCTGCGTTGTACAATAGATCTCCGACGCTCGCTTCGTTTTCTTCCAAACGCGGGATATAATATTTACGGGTGTTTGTTCGTTAATCTCGCTAGATAAACTTTTAATTATTCAGGTGTCGAGTTTGATTTTGTTTTGGGATATCATTAAAATTACTTTTTGGAAAATTATCTAACTTTAAAACTTATTAATCGATTGATTTTAAATTTTATCATGACCTAAGGATTGACATAACAGATTAATTTTTGCAAGACCGATGAAAATCGGTCGATTGGTTCAAAAGTTATCGCCATTCAAAACTCGAAAATGGATGAAAACGTCATTTTTTCTCTATTTTACGTATTCTTTCGGTGCAACTTTGAAACTAATCAATCGATCGATTTGAAATTCTATGACAAGCTGAAGATTTATACAAAAAATTGATTTTTCTAAGCCCGATCAAAATCGGCTAATTAGTTTAAAAGTTATCGTCATTTAAGACCAAAAAATAGGTGAAAACGACATTTTTTTCTATTTTTTTGGTTTTTATTGTATAACTGTGAATCTAATCACTCGATTGATTTGAAATTCTATGAAAACCTACAGATTGATACAAGAAATCAATTTTTCCAAGCCCGATCGAAATCGGTTGATTAGTTTCAAAGTTATCGTTATTTAAAACTGAAAAATAGGTGAAAAATGCATTTTTTTTTTTCGGTTTTTCCTATTTCTTTCGTGTACCTATAAAAATTATCAATCTATTGATTCGAAATTTAACTCAGACGTAAAATTTGATAAAAGAAACGAAATTTTCGACACCAGATAAAAATCAGTTAATCAATTAAAGACATAATTATACAAACTCATCGGACATGTTTATGGAGCAATAAAACAAGCCTCAGCAGTTAGCAACACGGAGAGTATTCAGATAGTGGCTTAGTGCATAGGGATTGGGATTTCATTTTCTGGAGGCCTCTCTTTTCTCTCTAGACTTTCCGTCGCTCTCACTCGCTTTCATCGTGAGGTTCGAAGCAATATACCTGAGTAGAGGGCCGGCGTATAACGTCCGGTGTTGTATTTAATGTGTAAATAGAGCCACGCATTCTCCATATGTGTACTCAAACTTGCACAGACAAACGGAATTGGTGTGCGATGTAACGCAGACATAAACACAAAGATGAGATAGACTGCGCACTTGGGCAACTAAATACTAGATGGCGTTAACGCGACCCGACATTACACTGTAGACTCCCTCTGTATTAAGCTCGACTTCCTCTAATCCCCTGCATCATGTCAATTAACTCTTTCTCTTTGCCAGTTTACTTTTTTCTTTTCTTTAACGAAAAATACACCCAAGAGCCGAGGGTTTATGTGTCCGAATTCGGGTTCTATTGTAGTCAATGGAAATTGTTCGAATCTAACAAAGGATGCGTTGCTTGTTTAAACTCTATTGATTATCAATTAAGCTATTCAAGTATTAACACTTTTTATGCGGAAAATATGTTTTTTTAAATTTAGAATACTGGTTTGAAATTTTGAACTAATGGCCAAAAAATTTGACCACCAATACTTGAAGATCCATCAAAAGTGCAACTATTAACCAAAAAAACCAGCATTTTGCGATAAGAGTAATCAATAAGACAGCGATTTGCCAGAAAAGAACTCGACATTATCCTCAGTAAAACTTTTCACATTTTTCATATTAAAACTATAGTTTTAGTAGCCTGAAACGGGAGCGCTTTGTCATATCCTCTTTTCAGCTATATTCCTCTACCTTTCCGGTGTATTTTTATATTTTTTCTAAACGACCTGTTCTGAAAAGGGTGCCACTATATACATATACATACATCCAACCGAGTCTTTCACGCTAACGCGTTACTGTTTTACTTTCCAGGAGCTTTTTAACTTTATTTTTGTTCTTACCCTTTAGTTCACTTAGCCTTTACTCTAAAAGTGCTAAAGAAGACTAATAGTAAGATAAGTACCTAAAGGTCGAGGTCAAAGCACCTCAAAAACAATCTTCAAATCATAAAACCTAGCAATATTTCCTTTATTAATCACAAATCTTGAATCGGAAAGATCAAAGTCCAGAATTTGCTCAGCTAAACCTTGAAAAAAAACAGAATGCAACTTTCTCCTCCCGCCACCCAATCAATTACCCGATGGTAGGGGAGCATCAACCAAGTGCTCTTTGATCGGCAGTTCTGCCAGTTACTCAGCTGGGTAACAACGCGTTATCGAGACAGTGATTACAGTGATTTCCAAATCAACAGCTGCTTTAAAGTGATTACCAATTCAATGCCACTGATCCAGTCTGCAAGTGTCATTGATGATACCGACGTAGTGGAAATTGTTTTCAGGAAAACAGGATCTAGATTGGTGAACCCAACCTGGAGCCTGGAGAAAATATCTACCACAAGTGGATTCATGGGGACTTATTACCGCCTATCAGTGACCTTGAGCACTAACTTAAGCTTCTTTGTAAAAACTCTGCCTCCGGAAGGGCCCCAGAGAGAGTTTATCCTACAACATGGAGTCTTTAGTAAGGAGATCATCATGTACGACGAAATCCTACCTAAAATTGGCAACGAGGAACCATCCAAGTGGGCGCCAGACTGCTACCTCTTGAAGCAGGACGTAATTGTGATGGAAGATTTAGCTTGCCAGACGTTTGCAACGCTGAACAAGCACCTGGACTTTGATGTTCCAACCTTCGAGTGTCTTTTCAGATGCTTCGCTAAGCTTCATTCCAGGTCGTTGATCTTCGAGGAGCAGAACAAGGTGTCTCTGCTGGATTCCTGGACGGAAACGCTTAAGGAGAACCTGTTCAAGGACTCCGGAAGGTCCATGATGTACCAGGTGTCTGCTTTAAAAGGAATCTGCTGCTTGATTGACCTGGTCCTGCCGCCGGAAGCAAGACAGAATACCAAGGACAAGGTTCTCCGTTGGGCAGGTAGAATATTAGAAGCTTTGGAGCCTTCCAAGAAGCACCGGAATGTCATTTGCCACCGCGATGTTTGGTCAGCTAACTTCATGTTCAAGAAAGTGGACGACAAGCTGGTGGATTGCAGGTTGATAGACTTCCAGTACTACAGCTATGTTAATCCAGCGATGGATTTAGTGGTGGCGATGTATTTGAACACCAGTCGCACTGTCAGGGACAAACTCTTTGATCAACTGGTCAAGGGGTACTATGAGGACATTGGGAAGTTTTTAAAAGAAAAAGGTCTGGATGTTGATGATGTATTGCCCTGGGATGACTTTAGGGATTCGTGTAAAGAGGCTAGACCTTGGGGGATGATGTACAATGTCTTTGGGCTCCAGATGACTCTCCTAGATGACCAAGCTTGCAAGCAGCTGGCTGAATCTTCTGAATTTATGGAGGATGTCATCTATGGCGAGAAGAGGGATCAGTTTGTCAGCAGCCAGTTTCAGAGGAATAAATTGTTCAGGGACAAGTTCACGGAGAATATTTGGGAAATTTTTGAGTGTTTGCCAGAAGAAATTCCATTGTGAAGTTATTTTTTGTGATCGATCACAACACTTCTTCATTCTGCCGGACACTCGAGTCTATCTTTCTCCTTTTTGGTGAAAACAACCCTTTGTTTTCCATACGTCGATCCACAGCAGATAATCCCACTTTGTTTTTTCCCATTCGGAGGGTTTGTTGTCTCTGTACTATCAATCACGTGTTTGTTCGTTCATTTTTAATTAAAAGTACCGGAAAAAAAATGTTTATATTTGGTTAATGGTCGCCGATGTAAATATGAATTCTAGTTATTATTTTATTTTTTTGTTTGCCATTGCAATTGTTGGGATTTTATTAATTGAAATTTTTTTTTATGTTTACTTTTAGATGCAGAGGGCGGTACTACTCATCTGCTGGTTGCCGCTCCTCAATCATTGCAACGCCGTCAATCCCGGTAAGTAATTATCAAGTTTTCTGTTATTCTATCTTTAACCTCGATTTCTGACTGATAAAAAATTAATAGAATAACTTTTGATAGAAAATCAAAATTTCTATATAAAAACTTTTATAATTTTTTCGTATCTCCAATTTTTTACCCAAAATATTTATTTTTAAGTTTATCGGGCATGGGCTCCATAACCTGTTAAATAATTCGATCTTGCAATGCATATAATATAACTCAAAAACTAACCGGCCAAATTGATCTAATTATTTGTAACAACAATTAGCATCTCAAAGGTCCCTATAAACAATCCGGATGCATAACCTGTTTTTTAAAGTGCTATCTAAAAGGAAAATTTTCGTGCACGAAGATCGTGTAGAAACGAGGAAAAAAAATATAATTGTTACAATTATTTTCCAGTGAAAATAAGAATATGGATAACCAAATTGCTGCAATTACAAAAAAAAATTACTTCGGATCACGAATATTTAAGTTATTGACGATCGTGCGGTTAATCTATATCGTTAGTTGAAATAATTCTATTGAAAATGAACTATTCGATGTCATGGAAAATAACCGTATTAATATCTATTTTGATATTAATTGAAGGCTATCTTTGTTGTCAAGTTACAACAGATCGTCCAATTGAAGAAGCAATTGAAGGAAATAAAAAATCACCCTGGATGGTTATTGTATCTGATGCAACTACGAAATATCATGATTTCGACGGAATTAGAGCCGAATGTTACGGATCGCTTATACACGAGAAATTAGTGTTGACTTCTGCTTATCCTTTAGCTAAGTATGTTTCTATTCTAACCATTAATATTTCTTTAATCTTTAAGTAGATATACGCTTAAATTACACGTTATTTTACAGTTCAGAGCCCAAAAATTTGGAGGTAATAACAAATCTTACATCTACTGCTAATGAAGATCCGAAATTTCAAATGCGAAAAGTAAGATTCATTACCGATGCCAGTGTATTAAAACAAACGGAACAATCCATCGATGATTGGGCTATCTTAACTTTAGAGAAACCATTTATTCTGGATGACAGAATTAATATTATTAACTTGGCCGACGGTGATGACAAATTTGATGAAAATTGTAAAATTTATCATTGGCAAATTGTCACATCGTATTTTAATCCCTATAAAGAAAAAAACACAGGTAAGCTATCAAAATCAATAAGGTTATAAATTTTTTAAAATTTTAATATAAATATTCTAAAGCTATGGTGCATTATCCGTATAATTTAACACTCAATGAGGGTGAATTCGAATTGCGTGAAGAAGAAATTGCACAGATGGGTAAAGATTTGGATTGCGTAGTTGCAAAATGCGTTGAAGATCAATGGGCTGAAAAACTACGAAGACACCTTGTAAGATACCTTCGGTCGGTAACTTACCGACAGATTTGTTATCGACAATTGGTTAAATCTTTAATGTTCTAGAGTTTCATGGGAACTCCAATTGTATGCCCACTCGAAGACGGAACTCCAGTTCAAGTTGGCTTTTCGACAATTGTTTACGAGGTAGATGGTGAATATGCTGATGAGGTTATTAACTATCATAGCGGTGGTTTTGTCAGATTCTTAGACGATAAAGAAATGTTTATGGATTTTTCTATTAATGCTTTAATCATTATGAATTAAAAATTTGTAATTATTCTGTTAAAGCGTTTCAACATTAATATAATAAAAATATTTAATGAATCTCAAAAAATTCTTGATTTATGGCTGTTTAGTTGTTCTATTATTTTTTTGCAACGCCAATATATGACCCAGAATTGAAATTTTGTTTATCGAGCCCATAACCTGTTAAATGGTTTGACCTTGCGATGCTTATAACATAAAAACTAACCGACCAATTGATCCAATTATTTGTAACAATTAAAACAACGAGCATCCCAAACGTCCCTATAATAAATTCGGGCTCATAATCTGTTTTTTAAAGAATACCAACAAGTGCTATCTAAAAGTGAAACTTTAGTTCGAGGAGACAGTGTATAGAAGTGGAAAAAAAATATAATTGTTGTACTTATCAACCCGTGCGGATAAAAATATAGATAACCAAATTGCTGCAATGAAAAAAAAAAACAAATGACTTTACCTCGGTAGTCGACTATATTAGTTTATGAGTGTGTTGTTAATGTTTATTGTTAAATAAAAAAACTCTGTTGAGAATGAATTATTTGAAAATGAAAGTGTTAATATCTCTGTTGATATTAATAGAAAGCTGTCTTTGCTGTCAAGTTACAACAGATCGTCCAATCGAAGAATTAACTGAAGAAAATAAAAAATCGCCCTGGATAGTTGTCATCATTGATTTGACTAAGCAACGAGATTTTACACTAGGCTTTAACAGCCAGTGTTACGGATCGTTTATACATCCGAAATTAGTGTTGTCTACTAATTATCCATTACTTAAGTATTAAGTTTAACTATAATAATTTATTTTTTATAGAGTAGAGATACGCTTTAATTATACGTCATTTTACAGCGCAAAGCCCGATGATTTGGAAGTTATAGCAAATATGACAGTTGTTAGTAAAAAAGACGTAAAATATGATATGCGAAAAGTTATATTCACGACCGCGGCTTGGGCAATAAAAGAAAAGGAAAAATCTGTTAATGATTGGGTTATGTTACTTTTAGAGAGACCATATGAACTCAGTGACAGAATAAATGTTATTAATTTAGCTGGCAGTGGTGATAAAGTTGATGAAAATTGTAAAATTTATCACTGGCAAGTTGTTACATCATCGTATACTGATCAATTCTATGATAATAAATATGCAATAAGCACGGGTAAGCTACCGAAGTACATTAGGTTATAATTTTTTTAATTTTAATCTAAAAATTCTTCAGGGATTGTGAATTATCCCTACAATGTAACTCTAAATAAGGAAAAATTCAAACTTACCGAGGAAGGAATTGTAAAGATGGGTGGAGACTTGGATTGCATAGTTGAACAATGCGTTGAAGAAAATTGGTCGGCTGAAGAAACAATAAGGAAACTCGTAAGATACCTTCAGTCGGTAACTTACCGATATATTTGTTATCGACAGTAGGTTAACTGTTTTAATCTTCTAGAGTTTCTTTGGAACTCCCATTGTGTGCCCGCTTGAAGACGGAACTCCAGTTCAAGTTGGCTTTTCGACTATGGTTTACGAAATCCATGGCAAAAATGATGGGGTTGTTAAATATTATAGCGGTGATTTTATCAGATTCTTAAATGATAAAGAAAAGTACCTGGATTTTCTTATTGATATTTATACCGGGAAAAATCAATAACTTGTCATTATTTATTTAAAGTGTTTTAGCATTGATAAATGAGAATATTTAATGGATCTTGAAACAGAATTTGTCGCAGAATTTTAATTTTAAGTTTATCGGGTCCATAACCAGTTGAATAGGTTGATTTTGCAATGCCTATAACTCAGAAATTAATCGACCAATTGATCCGATTCTTTGTAACTTTACGATTTAAGTACCATCCTGAAGGTCCCTACAAAATCCGGGTCCATAACCTGTTTCTTAGTATATCAACACGTGCCATCTAAAAATGAAACCTCAATTAGAGGTTCTGGTGAGTGATAGTGATAGAAAATAACATAATTGTTATACTTATCAAATCGTGCAGGTAAGTAAGCAGATAACAAAATTGCTGCAATTGACGAGAGCCACTTAACGTCAGTAGTTGAATACTTAAGTTGTCGATGAGTAGATTGTTAATATTTATCAGTGAATAAATAAACTCTGCTGAAAACTAATTATTTAATGTTACGGAAAGTAAAGTATTAATATCTCTTTTGATATTAATAGAAGGCTGTTTTTGTTGTCAAGTTTTAACAGATCGTCCAATCGAAGAGTTACTTGAAGAAAATTATAAATCGCCCTGGTTGGTTTTTATTGTCGATTTGACTTCGGAAGCCGCTAAAACTCGAGAATTGGCAGGTCAAGCCTACGGATCGTTAATACACGAGAGATTAGCGTTAACAGCTGGTTATTCCGTAGCTAAGTATGTCGTAACTTTAACCTTAGATTTTTTACGATTTTTCCATATCTCCAATATTTGATCCGTAATTTTGAGTTAACCATATTAATCTACATTTTGCAGCTCGGAAATGAAAAATTTGAGAATTAAAACGAAGTGCACAGCTACGAATAAATACGTAAAATGTTCTTCGCGGAGAGTAATAGATATAATTGATTCCAGTAGATTAAAGAGCAAGAAGAAAACGATCGAGGATTGGGTTATTTTGATGACACAAATACCATTTGTCGCGACTGAAAGAGTAAATTTCATTAAATTGGCCTACGATTATGATAAATATGACAAAGCTTGCCAGATCTACCACTTGCTAATTATGCCCCAATCGAGCTCATTCGATTATTCAACAACAATAAAGACCATAACGGAAACGAGTGAGCCATTTCACTACGATCTATATTAGGGTTTTTTTTGTTCCAATTTAACAATTTAAAAAGAGTCCAATTGTCTGCCAGCTTGAAGACGGGACGCCAGTTCAAGTCGGATTTGCGACTATTGTTTACGAGGCCCTAAACAATGATGATTCGCGTGCTAAATATCGAAGCGGTGGTTTTGTCAGATTCGACAACAATAATGAATTGCTCTTGACAAATATGTTCCGTGAAATTTCCGAAAGCCGAGAAAATAATTACTTGTAATATTTCGTTGTACTTTGGTGTGGTAACAATAATTAAAAATGTTTAATATTGAATATTTTACGATATTCTCATAACAAATAGCTTCATGTATGTTTTTAATATAAGTATACGCATACTAATAGCAAAATTACTTGGCTATCATTCCAGCCAATTACCTTGCATGACTAGCCGTCTAATTCCTTATCACCGACTCGTATGTACAAAGTTTCCTTGCATATTACTAGAGAATCAGTATATTACGCAAAAATGTCCACCAATTGGGTCTTTTGGGCGCTAGTCACATCAATGGCAATGTTAATAGAAGTTTCTAAAGGCTGTAGTGTTATAACGTCTCGTCCAATTGAAAAGATCCTCGACGATAACAAAGACTCACCATGGCTAGTGCTAGTTACTGATCAACCAACACTACAATTAGAAGACATCAAAGGTAACCTTTCACTTAAGAAACTATCTTTTAGACATTTAATCACTTTTTTGGTTTAATAGCACTAACTTATGGAGCTATCATCCATCCGAAGCTTGTGGTGACACCAGCAGCCTTAATAGCCAGGTATTTCAATAAAAACCTACATGAATTTCTTGATAGGAGAATTATCTAAAATGAATTCTTTTCAGGGCATCATAAGAAAAATTGCTGGTGCTTACAGAGTGCAATGTGGCCTTGACAATCATTTGTGACAACGTGACAGTAGACGCTATCTTCCATTCGAAAAATTTTGATGAAAACAACATCAAAGAAAGCGACTGGGCAATCTTGAGATTGTTCGAACCTCTGAAATTTACTGATACGGTCGATGCCATCAAGCTGGCGGCTCCTGATGATGAGTGGGACCCAGAAGATTGCATCATTCATCATATGACTCCTGTTGTATCGTTCTACGCCGGCGATAACATGGGCCCTGAAAAAGGAGGATTCCGACATAATGAATTCAGATTCTCGATAAATCCTGATTATTTTGGATTTTATTACTTGTCAAAAGTATATATGACCATCGAATTTGACAGCGTTTTTGGGAATTATACTGGACATGAAGATGAATTTACGAAGACAAGGCGAGTGGTGAGCATAAAAAAGAGATTAATTAACATTTGGAAGTAATCGATGAATCTTTTAGAATTTCAAGGGAAGCTCTATTGCTTGCTGGATGAGAGATGAGTCAGATGTTGTGCTAATCGGTTTTTCCACCATGGTCTATAAAATTCCTCACAAATGGGACGCTGCTCGGAATGAAGTGGAATTAATTGAAGGAACGGTGTTTGACTTTACGCATGACCTTGATGACTTCAACAAACCTGGCTACTTGGACATAATTATCTGAAGGCTTCCTTCAGTGAAAATTAAAGAATTTTTAATTTATCATTTCTGTATCATGTTATTTTTTTTTTAAATACATGCTGTTGCGTCACTATATTTTTGACCTTAGACTTTTGCCCTCTATTGGTGTATATTAATATGCACCAACAGACCAACGAGATAGTTCGGTACAAGGTAATATTTTAGCTATCATTATCATCGATCATCAATCTCCACTCGGCAAATTTAATCATCCTTGATCATGTCTTTAGGACTAAGTTACGGAGCAGTAATCAAATCAGACTTGATCCTTACTTTAGCAGCCGCCGTATCCAAGTAAGATTTACCTGTTATAATGATGATGATGTCATTATCATCATCATCGATGTATCAGCAAATAAAATGTTTGTGTTCTCAGGACGCCAGTCGAGAATTTGATAGTCTTCACCAACTGCTCACTCATAGGCTGGGTCGATTGTGACATCTACCCTGTTATTTTAATGTATTTCCCGCCTAATGATGATCCCAATCATTTTAACGAAGGTGACCCGGTTATTTTATTATTGTCAACGCCTTTGAAACTTAGTACCATAGTTAGCCCCATAAGATTGGCTAACAGGAATGATGATTTCGATCCTGATGATTGTGATTCATCATTGGCAAGCGATTGTTTCATATGCTACATATCAGGGAGGAAAAGATGAAATTCCTGATGCAGGTAATGTAAACTCGATTAAATCAATCCATGATGGTTTTAATAGAAAAGCGTTGTCAAGCAACCCTAATTTTGAATAGAGCAACAAATTAGCATTACAAATATTTTTTTAAGGAGTGTTAAATTTTAAATTCCAAGTATCCCTCAACCCAGATCGCTTCGGTATGGCTGAATCTGAAGAAGCCAAAATGACGAATAACGTTGATTGTTTTTTTGTACGGTGTGTAGATGAAGATGGCGATGTAATTTCAACAAGTGATTCCACGCTACCAATCGTAAATCACTAAGCTATAATCACCATGACAACGATAATCTCTGCTTATTTTTCAGCGCTTTATGGGAAGTCCCATTGTTTGTAAGTTACGAAACGCGGATGATCAAGTGATGATAGGCTTCTCGACCTACACTTATGCAGTTGTCACCAATCATGATAATACCAAAAATGTGTCGGTCGTTAACGGTACTCTTGTGAAATTTTCATCAGACCTGGATGATTTCTTTGATATAATAATTAACACATAAGCTAAATTGCAGTAACCCTGGTTGTCAATTATTCACCAATTTTAAATTTTAAATATTCTGCACTCCCTATTACAGCAAAAAAACATTCGCTCCTATTTGTGTTTATTTATTTTATGTTAACCTTTAGGTAACACCCAGCATCACATATAAATCCGAGGGATTTTCCTTGGTGATGTTAATCCGATTTCAATTCAATTTTCTCTAATTTAGTTTGTAAAACGTAACGAGCACACACTGCGAATTTTATTTCAATTTGTGTGCTTTGTTAACAAAATATAATACACTTCCAATTATAAAATTTTTTTTATTACTCCATAGACTTTTTTTCATCCGATCAATAACGTTAAAATATAAAAGTCTTATATGGATCTTATTCTGCCGATAGACTAGTTATTTTCGTTGGATGAAGGTCTTGACGTATCCACTGACTGTCACTTGGAACTCTCACTGCTTACTGTGATTGATAGACAGCTGGATACGCAAGATACACCCGGAGGGTAAGACTGAGTGCTCGACGTTACGCTTAAGCCACATTTCACCGTTCCAGCGTTATATTTTAAAAAAAATTTCATTTTTTATCACTCTTTTTTAAAAATAACTAAAACTAGTTAACGAATTATCATAAAAGTCGTCATTTATCAATCCTAAGATCTTCAGGGTTCAGAAAAAAAGAAAAAACTGTTAGTTCCAAAGTTTACCGCTAGGGGTCACCGTGGCGCTGCTCCTTCTCGCAAGTGGAAGTGACTTTTTGTGAATTTTAGCTCTAAAGCATGTTTTTAGGGTCCTAAGAGGTAATTTCAGAAACTTATTCACTATTTTTGAGTTTTGAAACATTAATTAGAGATACTAAAGACCTTTTTTGCCGTAAATCCTAAACAAAACACGGCAAGTCGGTAGTTTTGCTCAAACCCCGTTATTTAGGTGGACTCTATTGTTCCGTTAGTATTCAGCGGCACCCACGGAATCCATAAATAGAGCCGTGTAAATTTAACCGTCCAATGCGGCCATAAACCGTAATGTTATTCTAGGAAGTACCAGGAGGGAAGGTAGGGGTAGGGGGGGTTAATATTTGTATGTCAAATCCCCCGGTATTTTCCGGGCGTGAATCTCCCGTTTTCGTTGTTCATTTGGAAGTACCGAGTAACGTCGATACCACCGCGGTCGACCAGTTGAATGTTGTGGTTTTTCGGTAGAACAGTGATCCCCGCGATGTGGCTACAATGGGTTTATATGTTACACACCCGTATGCGATATGCTCCATAAGCTCCATAACAATATGCCCTATTATTCTTATTTACGGTCACGTTGACACTTGTGTTGCAACTTTTTCTAATTAAATTAGACAAAACAAAACCAAAAAAAAAAAAAAAAAACCCTGTTAAATTTGAATTGCACTCACAAATCAACTGTCATTAATGGCACTATTCGGGAATGCTGGTAGGTAGCAATAGAGAAAATTAAATTTCGTGTTTTATTTACCCATTAACTTTCCTGTTGCTGTCATTTGCTTTGTTTGGAATTGTAAAATCTCGCGCGTGCGGAAAATTTACAAATGGTTGGTACATTTTCCATAGAATTCACGACTAATCTAGTTCGGGGTGGTATCACTAGTTACTTGCGAATTTTTAGTTATTTTTTTTTTTAATGCACCATGTCGATTTGACAGTCACGAATGAGCGTAAATTTTATGCTGAAAATAATAATCCAGAGTTGTACAGCTGCAGATAATCGATCGCGAGAAATTCTGGTGATAGTGTACAGCTTTACCAAAAAAATTCATATCTAGATTTCTAAATGGTGTTTTCGGGTGGATTTCTGTATCCATTTTTTGAAAAGCCAATTAAAAGCCCGGCTTTTACAAAAGTTGCAAATAAATGAACAGAACAACTTGCTGTTAGCCCCGCTGGCGTACTTTTATGATGGATACACGTCATAAGTGACGCATACATCTCTCTCCATCCATTATCAACGTTTTCGTTCGAGAAACATGTGCTGTACCGTCAGAAATTGGTGGTTGAAAAATAATCAATTTTACTTGATAAAAATTACCCCAGGAAACTCAGCTTTTGTTTTCAGCTATCAACAGGCAGTGATTGCTCAAGTATCTCCAATTTCGCGGCAAATAACTTGAAGCAGAAATCCAACACCTTTTTTTTATTCCCAGAAGCAACCCATTAAAAATTTATTTACAACTAATTTGATTCTCACAAACTAGCAGCAGAATAAAAAAGTTTTCCCATTTGAAGGATGTTTCACTCCCGGAACATAAAAGCGAGTAATATTTTTACCGTACCCAGCGCCTAATTGGTTATTCACATCGCATATACATGAACTTCACAAAGATGAGCATAAAAATATATATTAACCAGTGGAAGCATCAACGTGGTACCATCAAACCTTGTTACCATGTTAAATAAATAAATTCTCTTTAAAAGTTTACTTTGCTACTAGTTCCAGTTGACGTCACTCTTTCCTTCTCCTCCTTCTCGTCAAACCAATTTAATAACAAGTCGTTACTCATTACTCATTACTCATGATGATTTCAACGAATATTGCTGTTGTTACTTTAAAAAAGAACTATTTTTTTTTACGCTGACCCACACACACACACACACACACACACACAAACAGACAATATTAAAAGTTTTTTACCACCCATGTGTTTTGCTGAGCTCTGGCATTATGTCTGGTGGTAGCATCGGGCGATAACTTTCCGCAATATTGAAGCAAACAACAACTAGAAAAAGTTATGCTTACGCCAGGAGAAACGTGATGTGATCAATAAAGACTAAGTGCCGCTAGTAAATAATCCACGTCATATTTTTTCGCTTTAAACACTCGATTCACAAAACTTACTTTTACGATTTCGTTAAAAAGTCCAAAAATCGAATTATACTAACGTACGGACTCCAAAAAAAAGTTTAATTCTAAAAGTCACCGCTAGGGGCCACTGTGGCACTGCTCTTTCTCGCATGTAGTAAGAATTTTCTAAAGTTCTTTGCGCTAGAGCGGTTTTTACGGTAAATTATCCATGTTTGCTATTACTAGACCACTAATTATCGATGGCCGGAAGGTAATTAGTACTTAAACAGTCAGAAATAAATTATTAAAGCTTTTCATCTGAAGATTGAATTAGAGGAAAATTCTTAACAATAGCAGCCAGTGAATAACAGAGAGGTAGAAACAGTGAACGGAAGTCAGACAGAAGCAATTGGGGATTCAGCCATTGTGGTCTTCCAGCGATTCGATTGTTCGACGGGTGTACTGCGCCCAAAAGTACCTAATATTACTATATTACCAGGAAGACCACGGGTTCGGGCAAAAGGGTTGGAACTACTTCTAGTAGTATTTCTGTAGCTTGTTATCCAAGTTGGTTTAAAGTTTATCGCGGGTGAACCGGATATGGTATACCTTTGCTAGCACGCGAGCACATTTAGACTGTAATTTTAGGCTCTATTGTTAACTTTTGTTAAAACCCATTCAAACTGACAGCATTGCACATTGTGCTGCTACCTCATGTGAGTAATAAATATCCATGGTGCTTTGAATTTTGTTACAACTTAGTGTTGAATTACCTTCTAGGTAATTATTCATCATCACCATTATCATCATCATCATCATCATCATCATCATCATCATCATCATCATCATCATCATTGTCATCATTATCACCATTATCATCATCATCATCATTATTACTATTATGATTGATGCGGACCTAAAACGTCAAAATTGCACTTGTGCTATAGCAAATATTGATGACATAACTGAAAAAAAAATTATTTGCATCGCAAGTTTTCAATAGACCAGCTGTCGATTTGTTGCACCTACAAAATGAAAGCTATTGAGAATGCGGATGTGTTTCGAGAAAGCACGGCTGAATTCTTCAGCATACTCCCCGAGACTGAACAACTGACTGTAGAGACGACAAAATCGGTGTTGAATTTTTCACAGCTCTATTCTTCCTTTCTCCACCCAGTTCGTCATCCAGCTGAAATAGTATTAGTGTCACGGTCCTGACAACGGGTGTCTGTCACCTTGGAAGATTTTCATGTACTTCCATTTATTAGATATTCAATGTCTCCATGTCTATTTCTAAGTATTGAATCAATGTGCCTTATCTAAAAAGACGCCATAGAGGTTTCTATTAAAATTCACATAAGAAAGAATATTAATTAATTCTTGATTACCAAAATCATTTCGACCATGATAGAAATGTGGACCCTATTGTTTGCGACATTAGTAAAATAGTAATTGAAATATTAATTTATCGGCAGCAGTAACGAGCCTGGAGTAATTAACACGAGTATTAACAGCCCACTCTACCCCCCCCCCCCCCGTTCTCCATTGCCTCACCTGTTTGCACTTTACACCCACACTTTTCATCAGTGTTACTAATACGAATACCGTGACTATTAGACGCAACAAACACATCCGATAGCGATACATTGGAGAGGGTAAAGAGGGAGGGGGGGGGTGAAGGTAGTAGTGTGGAAATGTGTAAGGCCAAATGAGGTTGCTAGTTACATAAATACTCGAGCCTTTAACATCCTCCGCGATAGTATAGTATAATACGGATAAGTGTAAGTGTAGGGAAATTTATTTCGTCCGGGTTGAGGGGCTAGAGGTGGGGGTTTACCTATAACCCCCATTAGTATGCTCCAGCTACCGTTTCATTGCGCAACGATCCCGATGGCTCGTTAAATTAATATCCAACGAAGAACGAGTAATTTTCGATATTATGTTACGGATTTAAGAGAAAAATACTTTCTTTTTTCTTTAAAAAGTCATTAGGTACTTTAAAACTTATCAAAATTAGTAACCATACCTTGAAATGGATAAAAAGTATCAAGAATTATGATATTTTTACGAGAAAAGTATAGTTTTTACTTATATACCTTAGAAATGCCTTACTACATGTGAGAGGGAACAGCGCCACTTGGCCACCTAGCGGTGACTTTTAGAACGAAACCATTTTTTGCCTAAATAGTTACATTTTGTGTCTTATTATAGAAAGTAAGATTAATGCCGTAATAAATAACTTATAAATGAAAAAAGAAAGGTTTTTTTGATATAATATAACAAATATATTTAAAAAAAATGTCCTAATACAGTAAAATGTATAGAAAATTATGATATTTTAGCGAAAAAGTATGAAATTTACTTAAAAAACTTAGAAATAACATACTACATGCGAAAAAAAAATGCGCCACTTAGCCACCTAGCGGTGCTTTTTAGAACTAAAATTTTTTCCAGCTTTTTACGTATTTTCTGTCAATAAAAGTTGTTTGTCATGTCTTTTATCCAGAAAACCAACATAAAAAGTATCTAAATGTCCCCATCGGAAAAAGGCGGAAACTGTAAAGTATATTCCCGTTGAATTGAGTAGTGTAAAGTTATAAAAATGACATGTACAAAAGACAGAAAGTACGATATCACTTCTCAGAAAAGTTTAAAGAGTAGTTTTGGGTTGAAAAAGTGAGATAGTGAGTGTTGAGTCT
The DNA here is from genome assembly GCA_905319865.3 of Cotesia congregata. NCBI lineage: Eukaryota > Metazoa > Arthropoda > Insecta > Hymenoptera > Braconidae > Cotesia > Cotesia congregata. Next base: position 12,168,514 of record CAJNRD030001116.1, on the reverse strand, counting down.
TGAGTAACTGTGAATTGAGATAAATTCACGACCAATAGACTCAGAGAATATCTTATCTTAGTAGATTGGCTCTGATGCAACCGAGGCGAATCCACATCTGAAAGCCCGGGTTTCATTTCTCCACCCTCATTTTTTTTTTTCAACCCTTGGCCTAGAGAGATCACGCGATAACTCTCACGGACACAGAAAGGCTTCTGCTAAAAGCCGACCCCACGGGTTTAAAGAGCGCGAACTACTCTTTAGACTTAGTGAAGAAAGACTTTAAATATACGACATAAAAGAATGAAAAAAAGGGGGAAAAAAATAAAAGAATATCAAATAAGATTGGTTCTCTAAGGACTTATGAAAATCCTCAAACATTTCGACTCCCTTCTTTTGGGATATCATATCCGTGGATTTCTTTTCGAACAATCTCGCTCAGTGGTAGTTTTCGAAAGAAACTCTTTATTGATAATCAGTGACACGTTTTTTTATTCAGTTGCCAATTTACAAAAATCTGCTTAAAGCATGCAAATAAATGAATTTATATTGCCTGCAGTAAATGGAGCTCGCTTTTAATTAAAAACAGCTAATTGTTAAATGATCCACTTAAGTAGAATACATGTGAGAGTATGCCTCAAATTCAATTAATTACAAGCTTTCTTTGTCTGGCTGGTGCCTAAAAAGTTTTACAAAGGAAACTGACTGCGAAAAGTGGCATCAGATTTCCAGACAGGTCAATTAGCATCTACTTTTGTGGGATCAATTGCGTAAATCACGAGAGTAATTGATTAAATCAGTGGGATTTCATAAAAGAGTTGTGCTTTGTTTTGCGTGAATTGTCCGGAACTTGGTAACGAGGTTAGTGATCAGGTAATCGAGTTTTATCGAACTATCCAAACAATTGAGACGATCCGAAGTTAATTATTGAATTTCCGGCGGTGGTATCAACGAGATTAGTCTCCGTCCAGGGTGCTCTAACTTTTTAATTGGGGATTAGATGGTCAAAGGATCGTTGTAGGGATTTTTAGTGATTGATTAGTTTATGAGAATTTTGAAAATTATAAGATTTAGATGGTTAAGGAAGTTTTGAAAAATTCCGAAAACGTTATTTTATACCATTTTTTAATTTTTAATGTCGATAACTTTGGAACTAATCAACCGATTTTGATCGGGCTTGAAAAAATCAACTTTGTACCTATCTGTAGGCTCTCGTGAAATTGGTAATCAATGATACGGATAGTTTTAATACGGGATCAAAAAAAAAACCAAAAAAATCCAAAAAACTTATTTGAGGCAATTTTTTAAATTTAAATGGCGGTAACTTTTGAACTAATTAGTCGATTTTGATCCGGTTGGCGGCATTCGACGTAATTCTCCAACCCCTACAGCCTCCTAACTTTTGAAACAAATCGAACAAGTAGATTCTGTTTCACTTCGGAACTATAGGTAAAAAAAAATCCCACTTTGCCGAAATTAGTTTCGTTAATTTGGATGTTATCGCTTGCATTCAAAGGATGTGACATCCTATGTCACGTACAAAGCTCAAAGGGTCCATGTACTAATCAAAGATTACACGATACGGAAAATGCGACTAGTCATTACCGTGTAACGACTGGTGCGACCCCTATAAAATTTATCAACCTTGTGAGTTAAAATCCTAAGAACGTTAGGAAAGGAATTAAGTAGATAATGGAAGGATCAGTGGGGTAATACGGTCAGGGTGGATAATGTAGAAGGATGTAGCTCTGGTCAGATCGGATCAGATGAGATGTTTTTGTAGTGTTTTTGTGTAATATATACGGCTAGATAGCAGATAGTAGGAGGGCTTACTCGGGTTTTTATGGAAATAAAAAATGAGAGTTTGCGATGTAACAGGAGATAGCGAGTAAAGTACGGCGTACGGTTGTAGTACGTGGTAGGGTGAGAAAGAGGGTATAGAGTAATTTAATTCGGTTTGTTTCAGGCTGCTCGTGCGTCGTCTACAGTAGCACATACAGCCCAAAAGGGGGACGCTTCATGTCGCCTGATTTTCCAAAGCGATACCCAGCGAACATCGATTGTCTTCTCTACACCTTTGTCGGACAGCCTGATGAAATCGTTGAGCTTACTTTTCATCAGTTCAATTTACGGCGACATACTGATGGGTGAGTTGAAATATTTATGCATTTTTATTTCTTTAAATAGTAAACTTTTTTATTTATTTATTGTTAACTTGCTAAAATTGAAATTCTGCGTTAAATTTTGGAGATATCATATCTATAATATTTCTCCCATAAATTGCAACAGAAATTCATCTCATTTATAATCTCACGCTCATTGTCGCAATAACACCCATAAAAATGAATAACCAAGTCATAAGTCATAACTATAGAGCTGAGATCCCCCTTAGATCTAATAGAGATTTAATTGAGCGAAATAGAGGTACCCTCTGTACAGGTTATCATGGATAGTAGCGATTACTAATGCAAATAGGGGATTAAATTCATGGCAGTGTATTATAATGGTCTAGAAGCGGACAGTGCTATAAGTTGGGATCCCAAGATCAAAGACCGAGCGAGAAACAAAGACAGAGAGAGAATAGAGGTCATCAGCACTCCATATGACTCGGGTAAGAATAACTTGGGCTACTGAGTGTCCTCGAGATATTTCGCTGGGTATTATCACCCCGAGAGAGGGCAGTTGCCAAGAGACCAGCTTCCAGTTGTTGGCATCTGCTGAGCTAAGGAAACAATTCAGTAATATCCAGGAACAGGAAGCATTGTCATCACCCTAAGTTTACTCGGGCTTCAGTTTATATTACACCCCGTACTATAACACCAGTGCAACTACTACCCTCTACTCTATCCAACTACCGAGATACTATCATCATCAGACCCTATCACTTTAACTTCGGTATATAACGATACCCGCTGTGAAAGCTCACTCGAGGGAAATAGACCAAGACTGAGTGTTGTCGATGAAAATTTTCACCTTATTATTCATACTTTTCTCGATAGTACCCTCGACAATGTTTTTCATTAAATTCATTTAAAACTTCATATTCTCAACTTTAAATTTCAATTTTTAACTTAAATCTTGAAAATATCAAAAAATTAACTTTCCAACGACTATAACTCAGAAACTAATCAACCAATCAACTTCGCCCGCTATAACATAACGTAAAATAGTATCCCAAAGAAGCTCACAAAAATTCACCGTTAAATTCGGCTTTCTTCAACAATGCCACACGGCTTGAAAATATCAGAACACGTGATTGACGGGTCTAGTGCTGATTGACGGGAAACCCTCAATAGATCTGTACCTGAATCGTCACTTTACCCTCAGCCGGAGGCGCTGTCTGGTGCAATCAAGCAAGTTGAAGGGGCGAGAGCTACCGTCTGTTGTTTACACCCTCTTACGTTCCACCTTCTATCCTATCTATAACCAAGTATGGGGAGCGATGTTCACGAAAGATGGGCGTGTACGGGTGCTAAAGAGTCAGTTTATACACTCGTTGTTTACGGGATTCACCAGACGGTTTATAGCTTCTAGAATTCTCTAGCATTAAATCCTCATACTGCCAGAGTCTCACATAATGTCTCGTGTTCCGAGTGTCTGATCTAAACTCTTTAGCTCCTTATCCTCAACAAACCGCTTTCTAGATTCTTTACTGCCATTTTGGAGCTAATGTGAAATATTGTATCAAAAAATCCATATTACGTGGAAAATCTGCTGGTAATCTTGTAAACTTTTTCCAATTGTCACTTTTAACCAGTATCATCACTTTCATCATCTTGACGATCAATTGTGATGATAGCTTTGATACCAAAAGCAAATTCGATGATTTCTTTGATAAATGGTTGAACGACTGTTCAATCCGCAGAGCATTGGAACAGTACCAGTTGAATAGATCCCGCATGTTCCGCAGCGGTCTATCAGATAAAATGCTTTTCTCCCGGGGCATTGATCTGAGCGGGTTAATTCACTGGGAAATCAAAGTAAATTAAACACGAGCAGGTACTTCTCTTGTACAGAGCATCGAGAGCCGATAGAGAGTCAATAATTTTGGATTTTTAGATTCTATTGAGCCATTAAAAAACACCGCTAATTTATTTTTTGATAACCAGATCCAGTATAATGTGATGCACATAACACATGTAGCAAGACGTGACAGAGGAATTAGCAGTGTATAATGGAGAATGATGCGGGTGGAACTAGCAATAGCCATTGTGAGCAAGCTTGAGTTCCTGACAGCTAGACTGGTCTCTCTTGGAGCATAGTGCCACTCGATAGCCAGCATTCTCTTGGCGAGTGTGAATATGTGAACGTTCTGTATTTACATACCCGGGAAACATTGCAACACTCCCGCGTCCCAATTAGGGAGGTTGAATTAAACCAGGTTGTTGTCCAGGTTCATGCGGGCGACAACCCAGAATAGGAGTTATACTCGTCCAGCCAGACCAGCACGCCGGTAATTGCTAAGATTAATTATGTGCGAGATGAAATTCCGGAGCATTTGTGATGACTCGAATACACAAGGGATTCTCCTTCCGTTGTCTTCAACATCGACATCAACAGTCGTGACTGAAACTGGGTGAGTTGTTATTCTAGTTCTTGTCTTGTGGATTATAACTGTGATATCGAATTGGGAAGATGCTGAGTTAGATGATGTGTCTATTCATGATTGTGGAATCGGTGATGCGATATAGGTGGTGATTGTGATAGCTTCGGTTTAATTGTGATGACAGGTTATAGATCTGTTTTGGTGATGAGTGATGATGATGGTGATGTGGCATGATGGAATATGATTGATGATGATGATGATGACAATGATGATGATCTCCATTATGGTCAACGGCATCTAGATTATCTTTTTGGTACTAAATCTAAACAGATAACTTTAACCAGTAGATTAATTACAATTCATAGGTCATAATTAAAGTGAAAAAAAAAAAAATATGGAATTCACGTATGTGCTGATAAATTTGTTATCAGCGGTTTTTAACCGTCAGCTATTTCCACGGATATAAATAGTAAAATAGAATAGAACAAAGATAATAATAACAATAATAATAATAGCAATAATGATAATGACAATAATAATAGTATGAGGAAAAAAGCAAAGTTGGATTTCATCCCCGATATCACAGCAACCATAACAGAATTTTATTTACCGCGCTCGCGGTTTCACCGAGCAGAAGGGAAGGGTTGTAAACGAAAGCGATGGAAGGTAAAAGATGGAAGATGGAAGATAAAAAAGGAAGAGAAATAACAAAAAAAGAAGCAGCTAGCGTCGTTGAATAAGGGATTCAAGTTGAGTGAGAGCAACAAAACCCCGAGGGCTATATATAGGGTCGATGAATGGGGACAGAGAATGTAAATGGTTAAAATGAGGCGGTCGGTTGGATAAAAAATAAAATAAAAGAAAATGACTTGGGAAATAGAAAGAGAAAAAGAAATGGGGTATAGAGGGACGCCTCGAAAAGGAGTAACGAGACTCTAGGGGTGCTATAGATGATAGGGGTTGAGAAGAAGACCTGTGATTTCACTTTGAAACGAGATCAAGATAACTTCGACTCGAGGAGTTATTTTCGGAAGTGTCAACTTCTTTCTTTCCTCGAGATTTTAAAAGCTTTTATGAATGACAGAATAAAATGGGGGCTGCTAAAAGACAAAAGTAATTTTGTCTTTATTTTTAAGTTTTTTTTTTTTTGTTGACAGTAAGACAGTGGATCGATTTTGTCATGAAAAATAAAAAATATTATTTTTAATATTATATACTCAGGAAATTTGTTTCTACAAGCGAAAAGAAACAGCGCCAAATCGCCACCTAGTGGTGACTTTTAGAACTAAACGCTATTTTTGTAGATTTAGGTTCTTATTAAGATAAGGATCGAAGGGAAGCAATTTTAGAATATTATTTTAATTATCTCGGGGTAAAATGGACCGATAATTGTCTTATCCGATAATTTATTGAAGATGTTAAAAATAATTCTAGAAAATTTGTTTCACTCAATTAGATAAAACCAGTTAGCGTTTCAATCAATTGTAACCGGAGCGAGAGCATAACCCTGATGCGGTTAATGCTCAGGAGCATCCGTAGGGCGTCTTTTAATTATTTCCCCGTCGAACAGAATTAACAAGTCTTCCGGCAATCTCACCCACACTTCTATTTTCACCCTCATCCTCATCCTCATCCTCATCCTGGAAAGGTTAACTCGAGAGGGCATTAAACCCACGAGAAAACGTCATTATGAATCCTGTATCTCCCGGCTATCAAGGTAATAGCAATGACTGTTCTATCACCAGAATTCATCCCGACCTACGTGTGCTTAGATTTTATTTAATTATAGGGGTAAGCGAATTTATGAGATTATTCATTCCTAATTTAAATTGAAATTTATAATTTTACGTCACGTTATAATTTTTTATAAGAAAGTAAAAATAAAAAAAAATGAAGGTTTGAAATTAAAGATAAAATATGAAAATAGTTTATAATTTTTTCTTGTCACTTTTCGCATCTCAGCCCTCTGATACCGCCATGTTTAACTTAGTGTACTTTGTAAATAAATAACCACTGCAAGCGACAGTTCGCAACACACAACCGACCAAACGCGACATTCTGATTTAACTTTCTCGAGCACTTGAATTTTTATCCATGATATTTTTATTTTTATTTTTCTTTTTTCTAGTTTTCACTCTGTGATAGTTAAGAATCTCGAGATGAAGATGGAGAGCCACTTTAGTTCATTTGTTACTGTAATGAGTATTTTTATAGGATGATAAAATTTTTTTTTTCTATAAAAAATTACACTGAGTGATTAATAATCACAATATTTCTTACAAATTAATCATAAGTAGCCTCAAGAGTTTTTAAAAACAACAAAAAAAAGTTTAGTTCCTAAAGTCACCGCTAGATGGCCAAGTGGTGCTGTGTCTTCTCGCTTACAGAAACAAATTTCCAGGATATATATTAAAAAACTAATATTCAAGCTACTGAAGGCAATTATTAGTTCTTCAGAGCTCTAAAAAAAAAAAAAAAAAATGAAAAATTGCCTTTAGTTCTAAAAGTCACCGCTAGGTGGCCAAGTGGCGCTGTTTCCTCTCGCTTGCAGAATTAAATTTCCAGGATATATAATTGTAAACTAACATTTGAACTGTTGAGAATAATAAATAGTTCTCCAGACCTCAAAAAAAAAATAGCGTTTATGTCTAAAAATCACCACTAGGTGGCGGAAAATCTTTTTATACCTATAATCATTAAAAAAAAGGCTATAAACTCTGCAAAAAAAAATTAAACCACAAAATATTATTTGCACTAAACAAGTGGATTAATATAGCGAAGCCTTAGCACAAATTGAATAGCGAGTTAATCACTAGAATGAATAATAATTAAATAATTACACATTGAAGCAGGAGAAATGCATTGACTTAAAGGCTTTTTAAGCATTCAACCTACCGTTCTGCCGTTCTACCTTCTACCTTATACATCGGCGCCGTTATATTAACCCTAGAGTACTCGGAATGTAAATGTACACGGTTGGTTATCCAGCGCGTACGTAATTAATGCGATCATACAGATTAGAGAATCCTCACGAATTGAATACACACATACATATATAAATGCATTTCTGCTCTCTGAATTCACCCTTTGTTAGCGTTTTTCATTTCCCTTTTCCCCCTACATCCTTTGACTTTATATGTCGAGTTCTAATGATCTCGTTACCCAGACTATTTATCAAGCTCCGAGCTTGGACAGCTTCTAATTAATTAAAAGAAGACCTCCTCACACGTCTAATCTTCCACTTTTATACTCGTTTATTTTCTTTAATAAACCCTTTTATTGGTTTATACAAAAAAATTAAAAAAAAAAAAAAAAAAAACAATTTGACCTTCACCACAAAGGGACCTCTTTGGATAATTAAATTTGTAGTTTGTTTACAAGTTGATAATGCCTTAAGGCAAATAAAATCTCTTAACTCTCCCCTACCGAGTTCGCGTTAGTATCTTCAGTATAACGTCCTATTACTCTGAACCCCTCTTAATAAAACCCGTAAACTTTAGTTCTGAAGTTAATCACCGAGAAAGTTATCCTACGAGAGTCATTTCAAACAAATGGAAATTAAAAGTATTGCACTTTGAACCTTTTAGACGTCTAAATCTATTATTCCAATTAAATCCCCTTTTACGAGCTTTATAATTGTCTCAGACAATTATTCTACTTTAATGGAAAAGAGAAAGATGGGACTTAGCGCCATCTAGATTTTTCGGAAAAAAAAAAATTTGATTTTTTAGATTTGTTCCTTGACACCCTAGGGTATTATAATCCGGATTTACACTTGAGACCGCCTATATGCTACGCAAACAACCGGTTGTTTGCTTTGTAGTCGAGTATCACTTCCTACCCTCCGGCTGTAATCTTGTCCTTATTGTCCGAGACTCTGTTGCTTGTGACCATATAATGCCAATTTCTGAAGCTGGGTCGCTAAGCTTCAAGGATAATATTGGTCTTGGGATGAATTTTTTAGTTTTAAATTATATTTACTGGAAATTTGTTTCTGCAAGCGAGAAAGAACAGCGCCACTTCGCCGCCTAGCGGTGACTTTTAGAACTAACAACTTTTTTTGTGTTTTTAGGAACTATTGAAGGTTCCTAATCATATTTTACCAAAAAAAAATGTTATTTTAAGTTTATATCGTCGTCAATTCGTGAATATTGATCGAAAAATGGCTTCTAACTATTCTCAGAAGGAAATAATAAAAAAAAAGAACGGATTTTATTAGAACCGGATGACTATTAAGACTATCTAACGGGTGATTTACATCGTAAGTAATTATTAGAAATTTATCGACGTTAGTTTGAACTATCAACCTACCGTGACCCGAAGTTAGACTATTAATAATCGTTGGCAAGTATTTAATCCTCGTTCAATTGTTCTGGAATCACGCGATCGATTTTAAGAGCTCTTGAAGATATTAAATGTTGTCTGAGTAATTTAAGGGGAAAGGGAAGTAATCAAAAAATCTAATTTATCGAAACAATTTAGATTTTATTTTTCACTTCGTCATTTCTTTTCAATCTACCCTCCATTAGCGCGTTATCCTTTTTGACTCTTTGTATGTGAGCTGGCGAAAAAGAAACCAAGGGGCTGAAAGAAAAACCAGCGAAGAGCATTACCACTGGCTTCAGCTTTTAACTCACGTCTCTATTGCTTATTTTAGTCTTCAACTTACTCTCATCCTTTTTATTTATTAATCCTTCATTTCTGTTTTCTCAAAAAAAAAAAAAACCTTACACAAATTAAAAACGAGTGTATCCGTTTGGTTTATTTTATTCTGTTTGTTGAATTGAGATAGACCCTTTCATACTCCGGTATGATCCTTTCGGTTGAGTAGGCCTTTTTCGAGCGGAAAGACAAAGTATTTTGTACACACAAGTACGTCAAATAGCAAAAAAAAAAAAAAAAAATAAAAAACATAAACAGAGCTAGCTCGCTGTCTGTTCGTCTGTTTTTTAGTGTCCAATTTGACTGCCCGGTATTTATTTTGTTTTGAATCGTTTGTGGGGTATTGTTATGGTAATTTTATACCCTAGAAATTCGGGGTATAGATTACACAATATTTTAACGCTACGGATACGACTATGCGATAACATAAAAAATTATTTGCGGATGAAAATTGTTCTGACCTATTTAGTTTGTTTTTATAATTTCAGATATTCAGTTAACTACGTTTTATTTTTTATTGTATTTTAATTGGTTATCATGTTCCAATAGTCAAACATGTTTAAAAATTTTAATATTTTTTATCTTAGATCATATCATTGATCCAATTGGTCATTATTTTTTAATTGATGAACATGTCAATATGGTTTATCATGTTCCAATTTTTAATCATGTTCTAATTGGTTTAAAAACCATTTTTTTAACATATTTCCGTTGTTTATGATATTTTCAACTGTTAGTCATGTTCCAATTGTTGGTCATGTTCCAATTGGTTAATATTTTGATTGTTGATCATGTTCCAATTGTTTGATGTTTTAATTGTTCGTCATGTTTTAATTGTTAGTCATGTTTCAATTGCTTAGTGTTCAATTGTTTGTCATGTTCCAATTGGTTAATGTTTTGATTGTTGATCATGTTCCAATTGGTTAATGTTCCAATTGTCAGTCATGTTTAAATGGTTGATCATGTTTCAATTGTTAATTATGTTCCAATTGTTAATCATGTTCTAATTGGTTAATTATTCAATTTTTGATCATGTTTTAGTTGATTATGACATTTTCAACTATGAATCATGTTCTAATTTTTTTGTCATGTTCCAATTGTTTTTCGTGATTCAATTAGTTAATATTTTAATCGTTGGTCATGTCCCAATTGTTTGATTCTCCAATTGTTGGTCATGTTTTAATTGTTAGTTATGTTTCAATTGGTAAATTTTTAAATTAATGGTCATGTTCCAATTGGTTAATGTTCTGATTGTTGATCATGTTCCAGTTGGTTAATGTTCCAATTGTTTGTCATGTTTTAATTGTTAGTCATGTTCCAATTGTTGATCATGTTCAAATTATGAATCATGTTCTAATTGTTTAAATTTCCAATTCTTCGTCATATTCCAATTGCTATTGATATTTTTAATTGTTAATCATGTTCTAATTGTCAGTCATGTTCCAATATCTTATTATCATAATTTTTAGTGATACTTTCAATTATTTACTACCCCAATAAAACAATCTTTAACAAAAATCCCGAGTGTTTTTAATTACAAAAACCAGTTGTTTAATTGTTAACTAGTAAATAAATGAAACCAATACTTTAAATTCATAAAACAACTCTAGAGTCATTGGATCATAACATATGAATTATTGTATGTTTGGAGCTTTTTTACAAGGATATACACCATGTACAGCTGACAATTGATCACCCCGACAGTACGCTCTGTAGTTCGTTAGTTTCTGTGATAAAAAGGCGTTCCATTGGTCGTGGGTCGCGGGTCGCGGGTTCATTCCGGGTCGCAACGCTAGAACGTGCAAGCAGAATGAAACCGAAAAATAGAATTTAATTATAAAAAAACAATGATACAAAATTGTTTGTTAGATACTGAAATTGAAAATATTTCACCGAAGAAACAATTTTTTTTTATAAGAGCTACGATATAAAACTTAAAATTTATTATCTGTGATATCATTTCCAATTAACTCCTAGATAATTAAATCCAGTGTCGGTTATACCATTAAAAAATTCCGTTTCATCAAAAATTTATCATTCATTTATTTACCGCCTGAACGGCTTAACGCGCCCATTGTTTCTGTCGATGACGCAGTTAATTCCATCCGTGTTCATTCTGCTGGATTGTCAAATTAAACAAAAAAAAAAAAAAAAAACCTGTGACTCGACAATCTGCTGGAGAAAAGTGATTGGACGCTACAAATTGACGGAATATTTCGATAAAAGCAATCTCTAAATTTTTTTTAGTTACACCTCCCCTCAGAAAAGCAACTACGTCCCCAATGGCAAGAATTAAGCTAACTAACTCATTAAAACTTCTAAGCTTTATCTTTAATTCCTAATTTTCAGATTGTTTTGTTGTTTTTCCAAACTTCTATACTACCTTTTCACTGGCTCACACTCCACACATGCTCACACTCACACACTAAGACGACTATACGAAGGAAAATACGCTATCCGGGATTTCTCGTCTCTGTAGATACATTCATCTTGGCTCCCTTCCGGCTACGACATCATATTTCTCGTGAGCCGCACGAGTGCGTTCCAAAAACCCATCATCCCTTCCCATAACCAGGCTAACCTCGGGCACTTGGCACATGGTCGGTTACGGGAGACTGGTTGTGTTTTACACCCACTTTTAACCACATTTCACTGGGTTCCATCAGCTCGACTATTCGGCTGTCATTCTGCACAAATATATGCACCAAATTTGCGTACGGCAAATGAAAGTGTCGGTTCGTTGACAGTGTGATATTTATCCAAGATGTGTCAATGTCTGGTTACTAGTTTTCACTGACTAGCTCTATCTAGTCAATCTCAAGTCTAGGATCGAAATTTTTACGACAGTAATATTTCACAAAATGGCCAATCATTTGTCACCCTAGTCAGAATGTATTACAATAACTTTTTTTCATACACTATAATAGTTTTTATTCTGATCATTTTTTTTTACTCACGATTTTACGATTGCTTTTTTTGTTAGATTGCGGTCATCAATCTTTAATAAAAAATAAGGCATTGGTATTTCGTAATTGGTCCATTTTACTCCAAATCTTCATAAAATAGACATCTATAGTATCCTCAATTGATAATTACCTTAGCAAGTACCTAAAACCACAAAAAATTGTCAGTTCCAAAAGTCACCGCTAGGTGGCCAAGTGGCGCTGTTCCTTCTCGCATGCAGTAATATATTTCTAAGGCTTTTTTGTCAATTTTGGTACTTTTTGGGTTATTTCGTATAATTATTGATATTTTCAATCATTTTTACAATTTTGTTTGATTTTTTTGATACTTTAAAGTCAAATTCTATTAATTAAAACCATATTTTAATAATTTTTTATCAGAAACTTCAATTAAGATGCTAAGTTCTATTAATTAGGCCGGAAAAAAATTTTAGTTCAAAAAGTTACCTCTAGGTGGCCATCTGTCGTTTTTTCTTTCGCTTGCAGAAACAAATTTCCAGAATATCTATCTCGATTTTCTTTTTTTTTTTCGTCCGAAGCAAAATCAAGGTTTTATTAATTTTTTGTTGAAAAAGTACCGGCAGTTTTTCCACGCCCCGGACAAATAAACCACCTCGGTGTTTATTTTAGTCACTGGAAGGATTTCCCAGGGAAAAAAATGATCCAAACCGTCTGTGCCTCTAACAAAAGAACCGTACGAAAAATATCATCAACATCTCTTTTTATTCACCCGATGGTTTTATTATATTTTATTTATGACGTATGGAATTTTCACGTGGCTCATCTTTTTCATTTTTACGTGACGAGTAAATATAATATCTCACTGAATAAAAGACTCCTTTCTCTTCAGACACATATTCTTTCCAACAATCCTTTACTAAAAATTAATTTGTCATTAGATTTATCAAAAAATATTTCTAAAAAATCTATACTAAAGCAATATTTCGTTAATGGTCCATAAAATCTGTAATAACATGAAAGAATATCAAGAATTAGAGTTAGAAAATGATTAACAGATCGGATAAATGAATGCTCAAATATTCAGTGAACATTCTTCACTCTTGTGTTACCCGTGTGTTACCGCAGAAGCTCTGTTGGCATTTGGCGGCTCGCCAATCACACGCTACCAAACTCAATTCCAAACTTCGAGACAGTGCGCTCGTAAGAACGGATTGCCAAGAATCGGAAAATGCTAGAAGTTATAACAAAAAGGCTAACTTTTGCTTTGGGTTTCGTTTTCAATATCGCTCAGGAATTATAATGAATTTCCACGAGCTGGCTGCTAAAATTGATCCTTTTTTTGCATAAATTACTCATAAGTTCACCGAAATTGACGGAAGTTGTAATAAATCTCATAAATTAGCCATTGGTTGAAAACTCGACTGAATTTTACGAGTATTATAATTTTTGGCGCCAAATCATTAGATTTAGATATTTAGCTAATGATACCCCAAAAATTGATTTTTTGGTATAAATTATAACCAAAATAGCAGAAATTGATCGATTTGGTCAAGTCAATTGATTTTGGTTAGAAATCTAGCCACCAAATCCTCAAAATCTCCAAAATCATATCCAGAAAGTAATTATCCACCTTAATGTCTAAATTTTTTGTTCCAGATGCTCGGAAGGTGATTACCTGAAAGTCTTTCTCCATCTTGAGGGCATAGGAGTTTCCGAGTACACGCCTTGGTCTGGTTTACTTTGCGGAACTTTAAAAGACATTCCTCAAGTCTTGTACAGCGCTAGATCTAGTCTTATCCTCGAGTTACACACTGGGAGAGAACAAACTACCAACTCAACTGGATTTTCCGGCACGTTTCGTTACATTGACCGACGTAAGTACTTGTTTTTACTCAATTTTATGATACGTTGCAAAAAATATTGTCAATTTTCAATTATTTAATATCTACCTAATAACATGCAACCATTATTTTAGCGGTTTAACCCAGGATGCCTGTTATTTTTTTGGATGAGTTTTTTTCCAAAAATTAAATTTTCAATATCATGATTATTGTGGTATTTATTTAGATATTTATATCGTATTTCTTTATACCGCGAAATAACTTTTGAAAGTTTAGCAATTTCTCTGTAGTTTGCCGCCTCGAGTAGTAGGTACTAACGAAAAAGTTTTATCCGTAAACGAAACTTTGAAAAGCATGACTAGAGCCTTAACGAATCTTGTATTGATCGAATGAAATTTACCACGTGGAAATAATTATTAATTTTATTTGATATAAACAACCCAAAACAATTCAATCCGCTTATCTAAACTTTCATTATATTCTCGTCATTTTCTCTAATAAAGGGAGGGGGTAGCACATAAATATAGGTATATATCAATAGCCTGACATGTGGCCAATAATATGCAACCAATATTTTTGATCCAGCCCCCAGGATGGCTGATATTTTTTTGGGATTACTTTGAAAAGTCAAAAAACCCAATTTTTGGCATTTTAGAAAAAAATGATATTCAGCTGCAAAATTCGTCAGCAATCGAAGGGTGACGAAAATTTAATTGCAACAAGCAATTGACATCAAAGGCAAACAAGGCATTATTAAATAAATAAACCAATATTTCGGAGATATATATAGATAGATTTATAGGTATATGTCTATCAATATAACGTTCTCCATAACATTTTGCATGAAGTGCTCTTTCAATACAAGCCACTCTGGAGCAAATGTTCACAATATTCGATAGCAACGCCGTGATAGTGCTCAACACAAATGTGTGTACGTACTAACACATACGCGTATATCTACCAACATTTATTGCAAACGGCCTCAAAGTGGACGCATGTCCTTCTATATTCTTGTTATTTACCCTCAGCAATTCCGACAGAAGCTTTTGTTGTTCGAAAAAAGGAATTTTACCGTAGCATCGACAATTGGACAAGCTTTTACCGAAAAATTACAAGAATGAATGGACGGTCTCGTAGTGAAAGAATATGAAATGGATCCAGTAAATGTTCAAAGAGCTTAAGCTCCTGGATTGAGAGCTTAGCTTCTGAATTAAGGCAGTTCGACCGGAAGACGAGCTTTAAAAGGCGAAATAAGTTTTTATCTAGTTGATAAGGTCAGTTCTTGGAATTAGACTGAGAAACGTTGATTACTTATAGCCATTGCTTACGAATGTAAGAGATCTGGAGGATTTTCAAGTTTGATGAGAAGTTTTGGTCTAGAAGAGGAATAGTTATCAAGGAATTCGAGTTTTAATGACGAGAAACTTTGTTCCGCGTCGATGAGAGCTAAATTTAGAAAGTTTGGTTTTTGCTAGCGAGAGGGAAAAGTGCCAATGCGGCGCCTAGCGGTGGATTTGGGAACTAACCTAGAAAAAATTTAAATAGTGATTTTTGGAGATTCAAAAAAGTTTGCTATTATATACTCTAGAATTTTGTCTCTACAAGCGAGAAAAAAAGCGCCACGTGGCCACCTAGCGGCAAAACCAAGAACTAAATTATTTTTTAGGGAATTTTAATGGTATAGTGATATAAGTTTAAATTAATTTTGAGAAAATGAAGTTTTAAACTAAAGTTATATAGAAAATTCAGTCACAAACCAGACATTTGTTGTCTAATATAAAAATCCATAAAACGACTGTTACTCTGATCGCTGGTAGTTCAGGAGATAAGAAAAGAGGTATAAGATCTTGAAAGAAATACGAGTCTTAAAGTTTTATCATCAAAAACAGGTCATTAAGCTTAATGAGATAACTTAACTTTTTTACCAAGAAATTAAATACACACTTACAACAATGAAAAAAAAAAAAAAAACAAAAAAGGGCTTAAACTTTGTAAATAAGAGGTAAGCTGGATTCAACAAAAAAAAATATTTAATAAAATGGAAATTTCGATATGGAAGAGCTGAGAATGCATAAGAGCGCCTGTAATTCTTCTTGTTCTTTCTGAGTTCCGGCTAATCGCGTTCGTACAAGCATGACCAAAGGCGTAAGCTAGTCGCTTGTGTATCTCATGTTAATCTATACGTTACCCGGTGAAATTATGCAAATTACCAGTGCTGCTACTGCTGTGGCTCTACGAACACTTTCCTGCATTTGCTACTCTCGGAAAATTGTACTATTTCAAGATACATAAGCGTTATTTGTGCTCTAATATTTTCATCAGACGAAGAAATCTTATACATTGATGTTAGTGTCAGGAATCAGATTTAAAGTATCAATTTTTTGTTTTTTCTTTATAGAAATTATTTTGTATCAAAAAGTTGAGTTAAGTTAGTCAAGAGCTACCAGAAAATAGAAAAAAAATATTTAGTTCCAAAATCACCGCTAGGTGGCCAAGTGGCGCTGTTTTTTCTCGCTTGCAGAAATTAATTTCCAGGTTATTCAATAGCAAATTTAAATTTAGCTTCCAGAAAATGATTAATGCGATTATTTTTTATGTTTATCCTAGAAAATTTTAATTTACAGCTAGATTATTTTTTAATATTTTTTTTCTGTAAGTAAAAATCAATATTTTTGATAGATTCAGCTTCAGAATGCATCAGAGTATGCGGATATTAAAAAAAAAAAATTTAGTTCTAAAAGTCACCGCTAGATGGCGAATTGGCGCTGTTTATTCTCGCTTGCAGAAATAAATTTCCAGAGTATATAAGTAAAGACTTAAAATATATGGTTTAAAAGGAAAATTAGTGTGCTGTATACTATATACATATTCTATTGAAATTGACAATTAGTGACGATCATGTATTACAGTTACGGTGTATGCGTAACAAGGGAAACGTGACGTTACAACAAAAGAGCCGCCGGATAAAGCGAATTCATGGTTTCCTGCGAATATCGATAATGTCCGTCATAACAATTAACTTGATCTGCGTACTCTATCGGATTTTGTGATAACAGATAATTGATAATTGATAATTAATTATTAATAATTGACTCATTATCACTTTACCTATTGTTTTGATCATTAATGTAAATGAAAGGACAATTTCAATAGTAATTTATATTTTTAATCTGATAAATTGAAGTAGCAATAGCTTGCATAAATTGCAATAGCTTTCAATTAATCTTGTTAAAAAAATTAATGTTACTTGTGTGAAGAAAGTGTTTTTTTTATAAATATTTAATTTAGATATCGGCTTAAGAGGGACAAGCGCCGGAAATTAAAAATCGAATAATAATACCTTATAAATGGGGAAAAAATGAGACAAGATGCCTCACGAAATGGTAATATAAATTGAGTACGTGTTCTGCTTGCGGAATTCATTAAAATCAATTGCAAGCTTCTTAAACTTGGTTACAGAAAATTTAACAAATTTCTCATTTAAAAACATTTCCTTTAGTATAATCTTATTTTAACTTTTATACTTTAAAGAAATAAATCAAATCATGATTATTTAAATTTTTTCCTTTTAAAATTATCAATTTGCTCTTATAGAATTTAAAATTTTCTAGATATTATCATTAATATTGCATAGAACTATCCAAAAGACCCCCAAAAAATTTAGTTCTAAAATTCACCGCTAGGTGGCCAAATGGCGCTGTTCTTTCTCACTTGCAGAAATAAATCTCCAGGGTATATATTAATAAACTCGAATTTTTTCTTCAAAAGATGATTTTTCTAAGCTTGCTAGTTCATAAAATCATCACTAGATGGAGAAATGGCGCTTTTTTTCTCGCTAGTAGAAATAAATTTCCAGAATAAAGCTTAGAATAGAATTTTGGTAGAAATTCTCAGCAATGAGGTGAAATTTAAGTCCCCTGTCTCTTCAAAGATGCTCGTTTGTCTCGGAAGCTTGTCCGTAATCCCCGAAGTTGGACAATCACTTTGATGTTCAGCTTAAAAGTCACCCCTCGTACCAAACGTCTTCGTTATTTTCACTTTATAAGACGGCGCTGTAAAATCGGAAGAGAGAGAGCTTATACACAGAGACTTAAACAGCTGAAGAATAATTTAATCGGTTACTTACCAGTTAACAGAGTATAAAATTGTATAAGAGCGTCATAACATTTATACTAATAGATGGTAAACACTTAAGCTGTGTGAGACTGAAATAGTTAGTGATAAAATAAAGTTAAGAGGCTCACGTCTCACGTCTCTGTGATTCCGACGTTTTCTAGTGTCTGTCCTTAAGCTTCTATCCTAAAAGGCATCACTGCAACTGGCAAGTGGCAAAGCTTCTTATCATTCTGATAACTATTAAATTCATTTTTTATTAAAAACATTTCATAAATTTATAGTTTACACTTCAGGAGGAAAACAATCCATACGACTGAAAATTATCATATGTTGTTTTAATACCACGCTGTTGGAGTATTAATTTCACAAATATCAAATGTTTACTTGGAAAATAGTTCACTTACACTGAGTAACAGCGCTTTTCAACAAAATTAAAATAATAGTATGAATTTTTTCAGATTTACGTCACTTTTCTTTATTCCCACCCGATTATTGACTAAACTACTTAAAGGATTATCTTCAAAATAGTTTTTTATGAAAGCTAGAACCTCAAAGAACCCCTAGAGAGAAAAAACGTGTTAGTTCCAAAAGTCACCGCTAGGTGGCCAGGTGGCGCTGTTCCTTCTCGCATGTGATAGTGTATTTCTAAGATATTTAAGTTAAAAATGAACTTTTGAGGTATATTGTAATAAATTTAGGTTCTAGCTTTGCATCTTAGAATGTTTTGTAATTTTATCGTCAAATATTGACGATTAAATAATAATTAATGTATACAAATGTTCAATAAAATAGAAACAGAGTAGAGTTCAATTAACAGTTCACGATCAAAGTAAATATTATGTATAATATTAAAATTATCATATTGCTGTTGACGAAATTACTGTCCGATGGACATATACATGGGAAATAATCTAACTAGTATAAATATGTTTAGATGAATTTTCCGATAATTATTAAAACCGCCGTCAGTTATGTTTTACACCGGTATAACTGACTAGTTTAAATTAAAATCACGAAATAAATGCCCGGGTAATTAGTGTCACTCAACTCAAAGTGTCAAGTTAAATATTTCGAATAAATAAAAAATATTTATTCATCAATTTATTATTAAATTATATAAAATATAGTTTTAAAGAAAAATAAAAAAAAAACGAAAAAAAAATTTTTATAAAATTGAATTCAATTGTGGCATTACATTGGTCGCACGTATTTTCTCTAAGGATAACAAATAAGGGATGTACGTATATTGACTTGAGGAAAAGGCGACACGAAAAAAAAAGAACTAAAGCTGGAAAAGTGAGAAAAAGGTTCCGTAGAGTGAGATTCGATGTGAGAAAGAGAGAAGATACGTTCTATTCACGTATATTCAATGTTCGGTACGCCGCGAGGCACACCACAATAGGATTACCAACTGGTGAAGAGCTCGGATTCGTCGGAACTGTATTATACTTTCTGTTGGGCAAAAAAAACCCTGTTCTTATAACTAAAAATATTTACTACTACAATAGAACTTGATTTTAAATTGAAATTACTTTTAGATTGTAGATAAATAAGTTTTTGTTTATTAAAAATTGATTTTTTTTGAGGTATTCTGCTTAAGGACACTTTAAAGTACCCTAAAATACAAAGAAGTGTTTAGTTCCCAAAGTCACCGCTAGGCAGCAAAGTGGCGCTGTTCTCTCTCGCTTGTAGAAATAAATTTCCAGAATATATATTAACATTTTTTTAGTCAAAATTACAATCTATGTTATTAATGACATAAAAAAAATTCTTAATTAAAAATTGGGACATTTATTATCAAAAGTACTAATTCAAAGTTTTAAATTAATAAATTTTGTTGTAAAATAGTCGTAGATACTTTGAAGTATCGAAAAATAATTTAAAAAATTTTAGTTCTAAAAATCACCACTAGGTGAAAAAGTGGCGCTGTTCTCTCTCGATTGTAGAAATAAATTTCCCGAGTATTTAAGAATTAATCCAGTTTCTTATCTCATGATTTATTCTTTGGACATGAAATAAATATATAAATATATATCCCAGAAAAAAATAAAAACAATGCAAGCATAAACATAATAAATAACTTGACGTCAGCAGGAAGCATAACTTATGATTATTATGTATACATATAAGGGATAAAATACGTCAAAGGCAAACTTCCGGATCGTCATGGGTTTAGTTATAAACCGAGACTTATCCAAGCGTCATCTTCATCCTTTAATTCTCTTAATTCTCATTTTTTTTATTCAAACAGATTCCGGGGTTGCAACAACAATACACAGAAATTTTTTTTTTTTTTTATAAAATAACCAAATCAATAACACGCGGTCGTTAAATCACTAACCTTTTCCAGCATTGTTTAAACACCTTGCATTATTATTCGAATGACAATTGGCGTATTGACGAAACTGGATTACCCGCCCTCATTTACGTGAAAAGTACTTCACTTTTCCCCCCACTCTTTTAACCGAAACTGGGCTTTATTCGGTAAAACTACCTCACTTCCTTTTCCCAGTGCGTACTACTTCACATTATTCATTGTATATATACACCGGCAATGTTATTCCATTATCAAGCTTCGTGCTTGATAATTACGCTGTTAATCGTCAGAGATACCCCAGATACCCCAGCTCTATTATTTATTTATTCATAATATCATAATACTATCCCTTTAATTATCATTTTATTATTATTACTTTTTACGAGTGTTTTTTTTTTTGGGTTATAAAAAAGTTATTAATTATTAATTATACTTTTATTTTACATATAAATAATTTTATGTAATTAAACACTTAAATAACTGTTTTAACATCATTAAAAGCTTTAAACAAAATCTTATACTTTTCCTATTAAATACTCGAGAAATCAGTTTCTGCAAACGAGAGAAAAAGCGCCAGTTGGTCACCTAGCGGCAACATTAAAAACTAACCCGCTAATTTGATTTTCTGTGCTAAATATCGGGTTTCTACTATAAACCTAGGAAATTTATTTCTGCAAGCGAAAGAGAACAGCGCCACCTTTTCACCTAGCGGTGACTTTATGAACTAAACACTTTTTTTTTTATTTTTAGGTACTTTGAGTGTTCTAAAGTTAAATTTTGTACTGAAATTTACAAAATGATAGAATTTAGTAGAAAAATTGATTCATAATATGAATTATTGTAGATTTTATAAAAAAATTTTTGAAATACTATGATAGAAAAGGATTTTGAATACCGATTGTAATCTCAAACCCGAACGGCATCTTTTTTCCGGAATACTTTTACCGAAGTTCCTCCCACTTCCTTTTTCCGTTGGCAAACAAGACAAGACACTAGTATAAAAAGCCTTAAAAATAAGGGAATATGAAATAAGGTAAAAGTCGAGGTTGTCAAACAGTTTCCTGGGATCTTACTCTATGACACTGAGTGTAAAACTCACATACTGATTCAATCGTCGTCTGTAACAACTAAAAAGGCTTTTTGCCAATGTTATGCGTGACACTAATGCACTCTGCATTTCAAATGACCTTTTTTTACCCCCTTAAAGACGTCATGTTCGGCATAGTATTAACAAAATTATCCTGTCCGACATCTTTAGGTTGCATAATTGATAACCCAGCAAGTAAATCCCGATAGCTAATGCTTAGCCGATGTAACCATCAATGTTTCAGTCGTTGTCCAGGTGACAATTAAGATTTAATGGCTCACTCGGGTAAAATCGTCGAATCAATACCTTGATTATCAATTATTCCGTATTTTCTTGAATTACTGCTATCACAGACAGCATTTTACAATATTTACATACCTTCATCCTAAGTCTCTGCTAGCGAGAGAGAATAGCGCCACTTTTTCTCCTAGCGGTGATTTTTGGAACTAAAATTCAAAAAATTGTATTAATGAAGTCTTGACCTACTAAATATTAATTTTTATGATTAAATTTAATTACAGTGTATTTATTTTATGATTACAGGCCTGTTTAGAACGTCCGGTCAACTACTGCCAGGTACAATGTGCGATCATCAGTTTATAAGCTCACAAATCACAAAACAACATGGAAGATTTTACTCACCTCATTATCCGTCATCATATCCAAAAAATTGTCGCTGTACATATTTATTCCGTGCGAGGTTAAAGGAACGTGTTCGGGTTGTTTTTGAAGAAATTTCACTGCAAAAAGGCGATCTGAGGTGAGTCATTTTCAAAATAAGATAATATATACTCTGGAAAAATGTTCCTACTAGCGAGACAAATTAGCGCCAATGCGGCGCCTATCGGTGACTTTTAGAACTAAAAATTTTTTTTCTGTGTTTTTGAAAGATTTGATGGTTCCTTAACAATAATAAAAGATCAAAATTGTAATTAGTAAATTTTGTAATGATATATAAGGGGAAATAAGAGAAGTATCTGATCTTATTAAGTAAAATCGTCTTAGGTGAAAATACTAACTTATTTTTAAAGTAACTAAACTAGGTTAGTGACAGAAATAATAATGAAAAGTATTGATCATATGACAATAATAGGACGGGGTCGATAATAAAATTTCATTTAAATTTAGAGTCTAGTGAGCGGTAAATGGCAGATTGTAGTAGATTCAAGATTGCTTGTATGAATAAAAATTTATAAGAATTGAACTTTCTTATCTCTCTAGGATATATATGATTGAATAGAAATAAAGCTGAGACACTTCCAAGCGTATTCAATTAATACCCGGTATTACGGATGAGGACAAAATAAAAAAACTGAAGCGGAGAAAAAGTTTACGGTGAATTAGAGAGGAAAAAATTGTGATTGTCGCGAGTCTATTTTTTGTCAGGTTATTCTTATACTGCTAGAGCACTTGTAGATTTAATTACAAGTAAATTTGATCAAATAATTCAAAGTCCAACTTAAATATCCTGAAATTTATTTACCCTTGTTGACTTATTCCGTGATTTTTCAAGCAAATTTGTTCACTTTAGCGTAAAAATTGACAATATTTATCGGAAAAATCGTTACGGGTCTTCAATTTAGAGTTTTTTCTGCTCCAATACTTAAATTAGCCTTAGATACGTCTTTGCTAATGAGAAAAATCAGCTCCAATTGGCCACCTAGCGGTGAATTTTGAAACTAAATTTTAATTTATTATTTTAGCATACTCTGACGATTGCTCAAGCTAAATTCATCAGAAATGTTGATATTTACTCACAGAAAAAAATATTTAAAAAAAATCTAGCTTTAAATAAAAATTTTCTGGGTTAAATATAAAGAATAATCGCTCTTAAAAGATCATTAATCATTTCTTGAAGGCCGAATTCAAGTTTTCTATTAAATACTCCGGAAATTTATTTCTGCAAGCGAGAAGAAACAGCGCCACTTGGCCACCTAGCGGTGACTTTTAGAACCAAATTAAAAAAAATTGTTTTATGACTATTTGAAGGCTTCTGGAGCTAAAATTAACATAATTCATAGGTCCTGAAACTTTCGAGCAATAAAAATGATTTGTATCGATTGAATTAGAGCTTAAAACCGACTCCAGCAATAAACGAAGCACTCTCTGTCAACTTAAGGAGATTCAATGGGGAAAAGTGAAATAACATAACTTGAATCATATAAAATTTCCATTTTCCAAAGCCATTATTATTATTATTATTATTATTATTATTATTATTATTATTATTATTATTATTATTATTATTATTATTATTATTAAATAATAATAAAATATACATAGTCAAATTTAGCCGGGTACAGAATTAAAGGGACAACTAATGGAAGTAGGTATAAGTATTCTGGTTTTCATGAATAATATTCTCGAAAAATATGACAGTCGACGTCTCATTTCGGATTATTCATTTTGTAACCCCAGTCTCTCTCTCTTTATCCTCGACATTTCATATATTTATTCTTCAGAGTCGTTATAGTGGATAAACAACCTCGAAATTGACTTAATGTCATTACGAGAACTCTCGTCGTTTTCAATGAGAAAATTATGAGGTAAACTCCTCTGATGACTGTATAAAGAAAAATCCAGTAGATTGCTATCAAGTCTTTCTAATTTTAAGCTCTATTTAAGCTTCGTATCAATATTTTTGTCAATTTGAGCCTTTTCTACATTATCTATACTTACAAAAACATTATATTACCTCAAAAAGTGTTAAAATATCATTAATAAGCCTTTTTTAGTCTCTTCAAGTGAGATTAAAAGCGACTGATAGCCACCTAGTGGTGATTTTTACCACTAACCTATCTCGGAATCTTAAAATTGTCCTTTAAAGATTGATAATCAATTTTTTAAGGAAAATTTGAATTGATTTACATATAATGTGGAAATTTATTTCTGCAAGCAAGAGAAAACAGCGCCACTTTGCCACCTAGCGGTGACTTTAAGAACTAAAGTCAAAAACTTCTCAAATCTTGTCTAGATTTTTTCCAAATCATTTTTTAAACTAATTTTTTGTATTTTTTAAGTAAATTACCCAAAAATATGACTTAAAACCGTATAAAAATACGATCTCATCACACGCGAGTGACTTTTCGATTTACTTAGGATCCATCCACTTTACGAGCACTTGTAACTTAAAAACCCAAAAGTTTGTATCGAGAAAGTACAAAGCCATGAATCCTAGAGTGAACTACAATTTTATTGCTACTAAATATGTCCGCTAGTAAACTTTGGGGATAAATTTTCTATGATCAAACTCCCCTTTTTTATGATACCAGTCTTTCAATTATCATAATCACAATAGCGTAGCATAAATATAGAGTTAAATCGTCCATATCTATAAACTAGAATTTTTGCAATCGATGAAAGATGACGTTTCTCCGTCACTACTCGATCCATCTTCCGAATTGATTTCTTTTTTTTTTTTCTATTTTTCCGATCTTTGAACTGCATCGTGGACTTTTCCTTTATAAAAGTTTACTAACCACTTCATCTCTCATCGTTACACTTACCAGCTCAGTGAGGCAGCCAAGTGCTCACTTGGGTTTCAATATGTGTCACTTGAGAAAAATTTCCTCCTATTGTTCGCGATAATTCATCAAATAATTTCTTTTTTTTTTTTAATTAAAATCCCAAAACCTCTTACAATACAATTTACCAACTTTGACTTAATATTCTAATTAAACCCATCAAAAAATAAAAAAATCATATTTTCCGACCAAAAAATTGCGAATCAATATTCTTTGTCTCTAACTCTTTCCTCACAATCCCCTTTCAAAATTCAACCCCTCAGATTGATAAAAACCTGATAATTCACCCGTTCAATAATTAAATTTCCAGTTGCTTGAACAAAGCCGACTTGATCAGAATTCACGACGGTACCCACTCTCAAGCGCCGACAATAGCTGTCCTTTGCAACGAAGCCACGGAAATAGAAGTCCTGAGCACCGGGCCGAACCTTTACATCGAGTTCGTCGCTAATTCTGAGTGGCCTGGTCAAGGTTTCAAAGCTGCGTTCCAGTTTCAGCCGATCGACGATATCAATACAGGTTAGTAATCATCTATTTATCTTATCATCGTAACATCCTTTGAATTCACTTTTACTTGGCTAGATTCCTTCCTAGATACCCCAAGAAGCCATTCTATTAATCAAATATCCAATTTATTGACTCATAGGTTATGGGCCCAGGCCCTGAAACCACAAAATCCCGTTTTTTTCTTTTCAATTTTTTTTGGTACCTTTTTAATCATCAAAATTATCAAAATAAATCAATTCTAATACATCCTATCACTAAATTAAGACCTACTATTTAAATTCTTCAAATAAAAATATATTACACTAAGTTAAATTAAAATAATTATTAAAATTGTATTAAACTTTGATATTAAAAAACTCGAGTTGAAAAAAAGGAAACTACATGTTCTTAAACAGATAATAGAATATTAATAATACCTTTGATGATACTAGAACAATCTAACTTACCATTTCTTGAATTCTGGGTACCTATAATACCTTCAAGGTCAATTGATAAAGCAGGAATCTTGCAATTGAAACCTACTTTATCTGTAGATAAAAGCAACAACTGCTCTATCGACGGTAGCTATCAATCTGCTGTAGCAATGGTAGATTCCGAACCTTATCATAATAAATCAAAGGCACTTTCTGCTTTATCATCTGATTTCTGGTTATCTTGAAACTTATGAAGGCAAAGAAGGTTTTCAAGGTACTATTCTACCAAATTGCAAGATCAATAAGTTTTTAGAGAAAGGATTAAAAAGTGGTAGGAGTAAGGGAACTGGGGAGGTGTAACAGTTTGTACATCATCCTCCTTTACATTGGTAGCCGTCCCTGCTGCAATTAACGGCACTATATATTCAACAGCATAATTACAATAATGTGTTGCAGAGGCAGACAAGACTGTCCCAGGAGTCGTAACATCCAACCCCAGGTACTCGGTCATCGGACCTGCTGTCAGTGCTACCAGTAAGTATCACATTAATTAATTCGATCTGTTAGGAGTTAAGGAGGACATTTTTTCGATGGAATAGGAAATATTGTAGGTGGTTGAAGAGGAAAATAACGGATCTTCGGAAAACCGAATTTAGATTACCGGATTTGGATTTGCATAGATATAAACTATTTTACCTTTTATAGGGAATTGCAATCTGGTACGCGGGATTCCAATCAACGGATTTCCGATAATCGTGCTGGATGATGATGATTGAGGGGTTGAGGTTGACTTTTTGATCATGGTTAGATCAAAAATATAAGAATTAAATAACTTTAATACTACTTATACTTATAATTATTCAAAAATATATAATAACTAAACTAAACAATATTTTGCTGGCAAATTTAATCTGCGGCTTCCTTTATGATATCCCAAGAGATTAAAAAAAAAAATTCAGCACAAAAATATATTTTTCAAGAAGTCATAGTGTTTGTACCTGTAGAAAATTTGATAAATCCTCACCAAAAGGCATTATACCACTTTTTTATGCAAAAATATCAATTTTGAACTATGTTATGTGGTCTTACCTTGTAGAATCATCAATTATCATTGATAATTTCGACCTAGATTCATTGAAACAGTGGATCTAACCTAATTAGCGGTTGGTTGTTGCTTTTCTACAATGCAGTGTATAATTGACATCCATCATTGGCATCTAGCAGCCTTTGATGCTATCCGCTTTGCAAGCTCAATGTTAACTGTCGCATTGGGACTATCACCGGAAGCTGAAGGTTGTAAAGCTCTGGATGAAAATCCGGAAATGATCCCAAGTCCTTCCAGGATTAGATGAATGTATCATCACTGGATTGTTTGAGTTATCCAGTTGGTTGATTTAGAATCTTCATTAAGATGTTGGTTTTCCATCTGGAATCCAGAATTGGGTCCACAATCTTGAAGATAGCTTGGGTATCCAAGTATCCATCATAATTATCAATCAAGATGTAAAATTTTAGAATGTCCAGCAAAGTTAAGACAATCCGTTAATGTCAATCATTTAGGACAGATGTCACTCCTCCATCTCTGTCTGTATCCTGTATCCTGCTTGCAGTAATATTCCCAGTTGTATCAGCAAGGATACAGTGTATAACGTGTCATAGCCCTTGGTGTACCGCAACGTCGCGCACAATGAAGCTTGAGCTATAAACCTAGATCCACCTGAGACCACCATCCTCTCTGTGGCTCTCTCTATGTTCTCTTCATATGTCATACATTATTCTATAGATCCAATGGATGGAAAGGGAAAGGGATACATTAGGTCTCGTGTGTTTTGAAAATTAATAAATGCACTTACTTTCTAGTTTAAGTTGCAGCCAAAACATTATTATCCGCCAAATATTCATAAATTTTATTTTTCTAGATAAAAAGTCAGAGAATTCGTTGGCACTGTCACTTATGCAAACATTTCAATCGATAAATTCTTGTCTTTCGCTTGGGAAAATTCAATCGGATTCTACCTTTGACTTGTAAGTGTTGAATGGCTTTTCTAGGGAGGATTGTTCCTCGAATTGAGACTTTCAAGCGCAAAAATTGATATAAAAAGGAAATTTGTTTCTGTAAGCAAAAAAAAAATGCGCCAATTAGCCACCTAGCGGTGATTATAAGAAATTATAATTAAAATTGTATTTTTTCGGCTTAATATAAAAATAATTGCATTAATTTTTTCCTAAAGCCAAATTTAAGTTTGACTATTAAATACCCTGGAAATTTATTTCTGAAAGCGAGAGAAAACAGCGCCACTTGGCCACCTAGCGGTGACTTTTAGAACTAAATTATATTTGTTCATTTTAGCATACTCTCACGCATTCTGAAGCTAAATTTATCAAAAATATTGATTTTTACTGACAGAAAAAAATATTAAAAAATAATCTAGCTATAAATTAAAATTTTCTGGGTTAAATATAAAAAATAATCACTCCTAAAAGATCATTAATCATTTCCTAGAGGCCAAAATTAAGTTTGTGTATTAAATACCCTGGAAATTAATTTCTGCAAGCGAGAAGAAACCTGCGCCACTTGGCCACCTAGCGGTGACTTTTGGAACTAAATTTTATTTTTTATTTTGGGGTAATTCAGAGGCTTAGATTGTTTTTTTTATGGATTTTAGAGTCTCTGTATCAGATTATTACATAAGATCAGTAGTTATATATATACAACATCGTCAGGACGTCAATTACGACCCGACAATCTCTCAGGGATTTATAAAAGAACGGGTTGGGTTTCCAGCTCTAGGACTGACACTACCTTCCGCAGTTAGAGATAGAGTTGCTGGGTTTTTACTGTGAAATGAGATAACCCCAGATAGGATGAGAAGAAAAAGAGAGACGGATAGAGAT
Source organism: Cotesia congregata (assembly GCA_905319865.3). Taxonomy (NCBI): domain Eukaryota; kingdom Metazoa; phylum Arthropoda; class Insecta; order Hymenoptera; family Braconidae; genus Cotesia; species Cotesia congregata. Next base: position 12,139,703 of record CAJNRD030001116.1, on the reverse strand, counting down.
GTAGAGAGATCAACGAGTGTCGTGGTTAGGATTCACTGACTCGTTTCATGGTCTCTCGGTGCTTCGAATTGATGTCGGGTTTAACCTGCTAAATAATAATAATAATAATAATAATAATAATAATAATAATAATAATAATAACTCTAAGAAGCCGTAAGGCCTTTATAGATGACCCTTATACTATTTTTTAATAAAAATATTGAAATATAGAGTTTCGACTAATGGAGATTTTTTGATGGACTTATTTGTTATTCAAAAAGAAAAAACAATTAAAATATATATGATGAGTTGTTTTACAATATTTAATATTTACTCGGAACTTTTTCTATTTATTTCAATTTTCATAACCGACCACAGACTTCAATAAAACTTTGTTAATTTATTTATCTGTAGCTGGGGATTTATGATTAAATGGTGGCTTCTTTCAAAAAATACGATGTAAGCCGTGATAATTTTTTGTGGTGAATTAAAATGGAGATTTTTATCCAGCTCGAGAGTTCGCGGATAAATTTAAGTGGATTGCAGATGTAAATTTAAGTAAAAAAAGTACGGGTGTAATTAAAATTTTAATCTACAGCTAGATTATTTTTTAATATTCTTTTCTGTAAGTAAACATCAATATTTGTGATGGATTAAGCTTGAGAATGCATCAGAGTATGAGAATATTAAGAAATAAAATTTAGTTCTAAAAGTCACCGCTAGGAGGCGAAGTGGCGCTTTTTCTTCTCGCTTGCAGAAATAAATTTCCAGAGTATATAATACCTTAAAAAAAATTTATAAAATCATTATTTTCAACCGACATACAAATATTTATGAGAATTTATAAATAAATAAATGAAATTTACACGCGTATACAATTAATCACTTCTAGAATTAGTTGAAGTGCTGTTGAGAGTGATTTCAAAAGGACCTAGCACTACTTTGATCATCGAAGCACTTGAGAATGATTAAATTCACACATCGGAGCTTTTCGCTTACCTACCGCTACACTAATATCGTCACACTGCTATATTAAGCTACAAGACAGCACCGTCAACCACAATACCCTCCCCACTACCCCTTCCGCTTTTCGGAAAATCAACAAAATTCGCTTACACTTACCGTTATCTCATACGGCTCAATGACAATAATTGGGGCTGTAGAAGCTTACTTTATAAATTTATCTTCCAACAGATGTCACCGATAGTTGGCTCGTAAATTCTTGTACTGCTTCGCTCGTAAATAAATGTTGAAACAGTAAAAGGAGTCACAGAGTGAATAGAGATTTCAAAAAACTAAGTCTACTACTTATTTACTATCTTTTTTTTTCTTGCGGTCCTGGAATTATTTAGCAAAGTGCATCACTTTATTGCTTACGGCTTTGTAATAATGATCTGCACTGCGGGTTTTAACCACTCGACATAACCCGTGTCTATTTTCTGTTGTGATTGTCAACGGCTCAATTTTGATGAATTAACAGGTTATGGGCGCAGACTTTTTTCCCGAAACCTCTAATTTACCATTGAAAATCAATTCCGGAAGACTCAAATCAATCTATGGATTAGTTTTTGATTTAAAGTCATTGCAAAATCAACCCTTTAACAGGTTATGGGCCCTATAATCTTAAAATTGTAACTTTTGGGTTAAATATTGAAAATACGAAATCATAAGAGTCCTTCTAAATAGGACTTGTAATTCTTTATTGAAAAGGTCATCAATTTTTCCGTATATTAATTATTTTCAAGCCAGGAAATAAAATAAGTTGACTAACAGGTTATGGGGGCCCATGCATTTTTAAGGTAATTTTAAAAGTCAAATTCTGGGTTAAATATTGGAGATATAAAAAAATTATATTTTTTAGAAATAATTTAAATTTTCTATGATATACCCTGGAAATTTATTTCTGCAAGCGAGAGATAACAGCGCCACTTTGCCACCTAGTGGTGTCTTCGAGAACTAAACACTTTTTTTTGTATTTTTAGGTACTTTTGACTATTCTTAAGCATAATACCACAAAAAAATCAATTTTTAATAAACTGGTCCTTGTCAACTTTTGGATAAAAATTTATTTATTGTAAAAAATGTAGTCAGAAATAATAATTATTTAAACAATCAACTAAAAATCTCAGTAAAAAATAGTTTCCTTTTAGAGAAGACAATTCGCTCGTAACTCGTGATAAAAAGTTTCGGTATGGAAACTTTCTCAGCGATATACCTTAAACAAAAAGTGCAATAATTACTTAAGAATATAAAGGAGCTACTAACTGGATAATTTCTTAACGTAAAAGAAAAAGCATTATTTCAAAATTTTTTAATTTTCACAACTATTAACGGAAAAAACAAGTTTAATAAAAAAAAAAAAAGAAAAAAAAAAATAAAAAGCTTTATTCTAAGATTGATTTATTATAAGTTTTGATTTATTTCTCGCAATCACATGAAAAATACTGGAAAAAGCTCTTCTAAGAGGAAAAAGCATAATGCATCTTTAATGTTTTGCATCATTAGGCAGATAAAGCAGCCGAGAAGTTACATTTTTTATTCATTCCTTTCAACGGTACATTTTTAACCGTCAAGATAACTAAATCGACCACAACGACTTAAATTATTCGTCAATCAATTAAATGTCTCTGAAGTTATAGATTTTATTTTGGAGAAAAGTTTTAGAGGCTTTGGAGAAAATTTTAATTGAAAATATTCCAATACTTAGGATAGAAAAGAGAGGGGGGGGGGTTAATCCAACTTTTCATTCGAGCAAAGCTGTATTGATAAAGTTTCCGAGATTTGTTTAGAATTGTATTGTTACAAGGTAACGTTAATTACAAACTAATGGGGAAGCTTTTGGGAGTATCGGATGCCTGACGGTGAAATGAATGCGAGTTTCACAGAGGCATTCTATGGATCCGTCAAAGTAGACCGGTTTATTCGCTCCTGATTATTTGAATAGTCTAAAATCAATGGAGGGATACTTTTCATGGTAAACTTTGTTCATAATCCATCTGTTTGATTCTTTTCCGATCACAATTTTTATGAAAACCGAGTTGTTATTGGTGATGTTGATTTTTAACCTCGATTTTTGGTTAAACGGCTGGAAATATTAAAAAATTACTAAGACTTTTTTTTTAGAGAATTTTAATCCCTACAAAAAAGGTCTCTTATAATTTTTTTGTATCTCCAATATTTAACCCAGAATTTGAATTTTAAAATTACCTTAAAAAAGTCTGGGCCCATAACCTGTTTCATAAAAAAAGACTGCTTATTAATTTTTTCCAATTAGAATCTCAATTAAGCAGTTACAAAAAAAAAAAGAGGGATTCCCTTCTTCTTGGAAGTAAAATAAGGTCGAAGCTATCTACGGCGACTGCTTAATCCCGGTCAGTGCTCGAGGCAACAATCCGATAAAATCTAATTTAACCCCTGGACACACAAACCGGGATCCTGATACATTCTGTGGTCGAGTGACCCGAAGCTGAAGCTCTGCGCTCACTAAACGGAAGCTTGGTTGTTCCCCGAGTGCACTACACCACTATGGCCTCATCTCTTTCGTATTACCACCAGCGTCTGCACGTGGTTGGAAGATCAAATTTCCAGTACGCACACAGAACAGTTGGGGGACATTAAAGCCTAATCTTTACTGTTTCAATTAACCACCTGCTCGGACAAGTTATACCTGCGACCAGAAAATATCTAATGCCCCGTTCGGACATTTGCTACCGCCGTTGCTCCTCTATTATCCTATAAATTAACTCTCCTCAGCTGTTCGAGCTTGAACTTGATGCTTTTGTTTACACAAGTCTCATTATTTTACTCTATCAATAATATTTCAAAAAATTGTAAAAGAGATTATTTTTTTAAGAAAAAATTTGAATTTTCTATAATATACCTTGGAAATTTATTTCTGCAAGCGAGAGATAACAGCGCCACTTTGCCACCTAGCGGTGACTTCGAGAACTAAACACTTTTTTTGTATTTTCGGGTACTTTTGAGTATTCTTAAGCATAATACCACAAAAAAATCAATTTTTAATAAACTGGTTCTTGTCAAATTTAGCATATCTTGAATCCCTTAGCCAGAATTCAAAATTAATGTCGTCTGATCAATGCAAGAGTTTCAAATGTCAAACTTTCCTCTCTCTATATCATTAAAATTGATAAATGTCATTCGATAATTTAAATATCCTAGTCGGTAGGTCAAGCAACTGTTTATAAACCACAATATGACCGAGTTTGCTTGGAATTAATTTTAGAGGGTCGCTAATTAGCGGCTGGGAAATGATTAGTTTCTTCCCTGGAGGGTTTAATTTATTTTTTTTTTTTCCCGTGATTTCCGATCGGATAATTCTAAAATTCACATGCTTTGTGAATTTAACTTGTACATTATATTATATATTATAATACTACTTAAGCTGAACTTATCTAATAAGCTTATATGATATAATCAAAGCTAGAACTTTCTCGGTAGGATAATTTATTTATTTAATTCGAAAAAAATGTAAACTTGGATGGCTCGTCTAAAAGCGTGGGGCCGTAGTGTCTTAAAAAAAAAAAAAAATAAAAAAAGAGTTAAATTGTCCCGTAGTTTGGAAGCTCGTAGTTTAACAGGAGAATAATGTTCTGAGATTAAATTACTCTTAATGGATCTTGGAACAGTAACCGATAAAATTATAAAGTTCGCTATTTCGAAATAAGGACCTAAAGTTTTAACTTGGCGAGGCAAAATTTTAAGTTTTATATTTGGATTTAAAAATAGTTGAGAAAATCAAGAACCGGAAAGTGACAAAGAGGTTAAATAAGAAAGTTAAAATAATATAGAGAAAGAAAATATTTAAGTGGAGAAAAAAAAAATAAACTGAGGACGTAAATTTCAATGAGAAAAGCTGTGACATCTTCTGAGTGGGATGAAAAAACGCCAGAATTGGAAAAATACTTCGCGGGAGTGAGTTAAGAGATAAATAAACGCTTAAATCGGTCCAGTATTGATTATTTCAAGGTAAGTGACTTTGATGATGATTTTTGAGGTAAGGCTTAAAGATATGTTAAAATTGACAAGGACCAACTTATTAAAAATTGATTTTTTTGAGGTATTGTGCTTAAGGACACTTAAATATACCCGAAAATACAAAAAAAGTATTTAGTTTCCAAAGTCACCGCTAGGTGGCAAAGTGGCGCTGTTCTTTCTCGCTTGCAGAAATAAATTTCCAAGCTATATTATAGAAAATTAAAATTTTTTCATATCTCCAATATCTACCCTATAATTTAACTTTTAAAAATACCTAAAAATTGTCTGGGGCCTCATAATCTGTTGGTTAAATAAAAAAATGCAATATTTGTCATTATAATCCAAACAAAACAAGCGTAATGACATTTGTAGTTGTCCTTTTGATTGTCAGCTTAACTGCCGTTCAATAATTAAATCTAAGCAGCTTACTTGAAGCGAGGATGCTTCTAAATGTAGAATTGTTACAATTCCGGATTGTCATACGAGAGAATAGTTGTAAACAATAGACCAACATGAAAATAAATGAAAATAATAATTGTAATTTAAAATGTGGGTATTTGTAACAATACAACCCAAACTGTGGGCAAATTAATCGGGGCAATGTAATTAGGCAGTTTCAAGCCTCCGGTTTAGTCGGGCGATGTGGAAACAAAGCATCCAACCATCCTCTATTCTCGATTTCCCGCTACCGTACTACAAGTACTCTACAACGGCATTGCCTTACTGGATAACTAAACACTGACAACAATAATAATAATAACAACCTGGGATATCAATAGTCCCAACGATTATCAGTCCAAGAGTATAATTGTTAAGAATTTCCATTATTTGGCTTTGTAAAATTTTTTTTTTAAATATTAATTTTTGATATTATCATTTATTATTAAAGGTAATAATTTGATTGAAAATTCTGACAATAATAGCTCTATTGTGATTGTTATTATCAATACCATTGAACTCTGCCGGGAAAATATAAGCAGAGACAAAGCAAAGCGTACAATAGATACCCGACAGAAATAAGGAGGATTGTGCTCGATGAAAGCAGACGCACAACCTCAACACCTGTGTACCGACAACCACCAGATATGGATTATCATGACAACGCAGCCATTATTGATACTAGAGAAGTCCCTCTCAGGAATACTCGGCTTATGAAAGGGGATATAGAATCCGGTGATTGTTGAGCCGACAGTTCTCTGTTGATTCAATCCTCTCATTGGACAAGTCATCTTTGATTCTGGTCATAAATTCTAACTTTTTTTTATAACAGGTTACGGGCCCAGACTTCGAAATTTTAAGTAGAACCTTTAGGATGCTACTTTTCGTTACAAAGTTACAAAGAATTGGATCAATTGGTAGGTTAGTTTTTGAGTTATAAAATCAACAATTGCAAAATCAACCCATTAAACAGGTTATGGGCCCGGTAAATTTAAAATTTAAATTGGATTAAATATTGGAGATACGGAATCATAAGATTCTTTATAAGTAGGCCTTGTAATTACAGAAAAAGTCATCAATTTTTCCGTATTTGGATTATTTTCAAGCCAGGAGATACAATAAGAATGCGACTAACAGGTTATGGGCCCCTGACTTTTTTAAGGTAATTTTAAACGTCAAATTCTGGGTAAAATATTGGAGATACAAAAAAATCATAAGAAACCTTTTTTATAGGAAATTTAATTCTCTATCAAAAAAACTTATCACTTTTTGCACACCTCCTACCGATTATCCAAAAATCGAAGCTTAACGTCGTACTCTTCTAAACTGCTAGGAATCTTGAGTTCAATATCATTCTATTTCTCATTTATTATTACACTGGGGTAAGTTAGTCCATGAGTTCATCAAACTTCCGATTAAATCGAGGCAAAGTGATGAAAAAGCATTTGTTGGTATGTGTCCGACGTTTGTTTATCTATTTTTTATTAGATCTCTACTAGGTGGAAGGTTTTTTACGTCTCTTCTTAGTTCATTTCTTATCTCGGTAGTTACGCTGTGGATCGTTGGTTGTCGGTTTGCGGACAGCCTCAGCGACTTAACTTCCGTTTTATTCTGTTACGTTTAGAGAATATTTCCAGGGCGATAAAGAGAACGTACAAAGAGGAGCTTTCATTCTGTTTGTTCCGGTCTCGAGGAGGTGAATCTAAGAGACAGCTACAACACACATTTACTATTTTTATTTTATAAAAAAAAAATACATTTTTTTTTCTTTTCAATCCAAAATTTTTCTAAGTCAATTTTTTTTTTTTTCTAAACTAACAACTCACATTTTTATGCACGTCAGATGTTATAAATATTTTTTTTTGATTATCTTCCGCTGAAATATTGCACTTTTACGAGGCTATTATTCGCTTGATAGAGAAATATTTTTGTTATTTCTCAAATTACATCAGCATAAAAATGTAAAATTGACATGAAACGCATGACCTAGATCGGAGCATTAATTAAAAGGAAAAATAGTATTAATCTTCGGGGTAGTTATTAAAATATGTGAAAAAAAATAACGCTAACAAAGGTAAATTCTATGATTTTTCCGGCAATCTCTTCGGCGAACCTTTTAAAAAGCTTATAAGCTTACGCGGTAATCTCATAATCTATGAATTTTGTCCAAGTACTTATTGTTTATCCAAAGCTTGTCGGCTTAAAAGTTCGGTATAAATTATAGGACCTGCTTTTTTTATGTGTATTTATCATTAAAAATATTGATCAAAATTGACAATTTTTTTAGGAGGAATTCATATACTCTCGAAATTTAGTTCTGCTAGCGAGAGAAAATGCGACAGTTTGCCACCTAGCGGTGACTTTTACAACTAAATATTTTTTTTTTTTGTATTGAGTACTTTAACATTCTAGTTGATGATTTATTATAAAAATTACAATCCTTGAGATTATAAAAAGGCTCTTAATTATTATAAACACCGTTAGGTGGCTTTAGAGCGCTTTTTTCTCACTTGCAGAACTAAATTTTCAAAGTATATACTTCTAAACTAAAATTTTTACTTCAGAAACTAATTAATAGTCCCTTAAAGCCTCAAAAACCCAAAAAAGTCGTTTAGTTTTAAAATTCACCACTAGGTGGCGATTTATCGCTTAGTTTCTCGCTTGCAAAACTAAATTCCCAGAGTATATACTGCCGCATTGAAATTTCTACTGCAGAAAATAACTAATAAGTCCTTAAAGCCTCCAAAAACCCAAAAAAGTCGTTTAGTTCTAAAAATCAACACTAGTTGGCGATTTGTCGCTAATTTTCTCGCTTGCAGAATTAAATTTCCAGAGTATAAATATCAATAAAAAAAATTTTCCAATTTTTTCAGGCCAGTATCGTCAATAATAGACCAATATTACTAAATTGATATCTTTGGAAGCATCGACAATATTCAATACCTAATGTCTAATATCTAATAGCTCTCAGTGTGTGTATCGATTAAATTAACGAGGCTTGTTTATTGCGGCTCGGCCTAGTCTCGATGGTGTAAGGCCATAGTGACGAGAATTGGGTAACGGGTAGATCCCCAGGGTGTCTGTGGGGGGTCCAAGTATAAGTACAAGCTTCAGGGGGCTTAGTGGGAGGAGAAGGGGGAGGAGGAGGAGGAGGAGGAGAAGGGGCTAGAGGTTGAAGATGAAATGATGGGAGTAGAGTTTGAGGAAGTAGAGGGCAAGTACACAGAACGCAGTCGATGCGAACATCACGAGGGAGGTCGTGTTATGGGGCTCTACTCTCTACCAGACGTGGCGCAGTCTCGGTTCACGCGCCGAGCTTTTCACATCTCGACATTCCAATTCTGTCCTGAGTGAAAACTGGACGGTCTTTTGTCCGGTTACAAGTTTACTCAGTTACGGTTTAAACTCAACACCTAAAAAATGTTTAAATTTTTCGGTCAAGGCTTTTGTGATGATTACGGAAAAAAATAGTGAATTGTTAATTAAGTGTTAAAAAAATTATTATTAAATAAATTTACCAAGTTTAAGGAGGTTAAAATGTGGTTGGAAAGTTTGTGGTGGTTTTTGTGTATTTCCTCAGTAACACTCGGAGCTTTGCGACCCAAGGAGCTCGGGGATGGAAAAGGTAACCTTTTTTATTATTTAACAGTACTTCGCTAATATAAATCAAGTTGTTAATTAATAAAGATATTTTATAACCAGACCAGTGGGTAGAAGTTCTTTCGGATTAATTAACCACTTAATTATCTCGAGCGGTTATTGGCGCGGCTTTTTTCTTTTATTCGGTTATTTATTTATGAGGAAAGTTTTTTTTTAGTTAGAAGGCTTTATTTTATACAGTAGGGATGGTTTCTTACGCTTGGTATAGGTAATTGTCGTATATCTATTTTACATTTTCTATAAAGAAGGTCTCTTATGATTTTGTCGTAGCTCCAATATTTAACTCAGAAATTGGAATTTTAAATTTTGGTAAGACGGACCGGTCCTTAAAATTCTACAAAAAAGTTAAATTAGTTTTAAATTGTTATTATGGTGAAATTGTAAGAGATAGAAAATTGATAAGAGCCTTTTTTGATAGACAATTTAATTTTCTACAAAAAAGGTCTAATAATTTTTCAAAATTTTTTATATATAAACCAAAAATTACAATTTTAAGTTTGTATTGATGGACTGGTCCTTAAAATTTCGCAAAAAAAGTGAAATTAGTTTAAGATTGTTATTATGATGATGAAATAATAAGAAATTGAGGAAAATTTAACGCCAAAATTACAATTTTAAGTTTGTATAAATGGACCGGTCCTTAATATTCCGAAAAAAGTGAAATCAGTTTTAAATTGTTATTATAATGAAATGATAAGAGATGAAACATTGATAAGAACCTTTTTGATAGATAATTTAATTTTCTACAAAAAACCAAAAAATACAATGCTAAGTTTGTAAAACTGGACCGGTCCTTAAAATTCCGCAAAAAATAAAATTAGTTTAAAATTGTTATTTTTTCTATAAAGAACGTCTCTTCTGATTTTTTCGTATCTTCAATATTTAACCCAAAAATAACAATTTTAAATTTGTATAGCTGGACCGGTCCTTAAAATTCCACAAAAAATAAAATTATTTTAAAATTGTTATTATGATGAAATGATTAAAGATAAAAAATTAATAAAGACCTTTTTGATAGACAATTTAATTTTCTACAAAAAAGGTCTCATGATTTTTCAAAATTTATGATATTTAAACCAAAAATAACAATTTTAAGTTTGTAAAGCTGGACCGGTCCTTAAAATTCCGCAAAAAATTACATTATTTTAAAATTGTTATTATGATGAAATGGTAAGAGATATCGAAAAATTGATAAGGACCTTTTTGATACTAGATAAAATTTCCTATCAAAAAGGCTTCTTTATTTTTTTCATATCTCCAATATTTAGGTCAGAAATTAAAGTTAAAAATTTAATTTCAAAAGCTTGAATAATTAAAGCAAGAAATTGAAACTTTAATGAGGTCAAGCGTGAAATAAATTTAATTGTCAATAGAATAGAATAGAATTGTAATTAGGTCCAAAAGGGAAATGAACCGAAAAAGTGCAAATAAATTATTCCTGTGATAGTAAAAAAGGTCTACGACAATTGAAAAGACGATTTGTAACAAACAGAAGGCGCGATCGGAGACAAAGAGAGCGGAAAAAAACGCAAGCGTTTGATAAAAAATTGGTTATCAGTTGTAGAATTTTGTGAAGGACACTCGATTCACAGAAGGGTCAAGTGTCGCTATAAAATTGGTTGAACCGAATCTAAATCGCCTCCTCCACTGGAGCCTCCTCAAAAGATCTATCTCAATCTTTTATTTCGCTCTTTAACTTTTATTTCACATTTCAATCGACCTTTGATGCATTGACAAGCGTTTGGTGTGATTAGTCCGTATTTTTAGACGTCAGGTGTCATGAACTTTCCCGTCGATCGGGTTATAAATATATAAAAATACCACCGGCCTACTCAAAAAGTTTTTATTACGCGCCAACGGCCACAGTTCGATCAATAAAATACGGATTGCAAATTCCCGTTGTAATTTTAAACTTTGACCTTGATTTTTTGGGTGAACTATAAAAGGTATCTGAAAATTGATGAAAACCTTTAAAAGAGCGATAAATTTTCTACAAAAAAGGTCTCTTATAATTTTTTTGTATCTCTAATATTTAACCCGGAATTTGAGTTTTAAAATTACCTTAAAAATGCATGGGGCCACATAACCTGTTAGTCGACTTATTTTATCTCCTGGCTTGAAAATAATTAAAATACGGAAAAATTGATGAGCTTTTCTATAGAGAATCACAAGCCCTACTTATACAAACTTTTATGATTTCGTATCTCCAATATTTAACCCAGAATTTGACTTTTAAAATGTCTGGGACCCATAACCTGTTAATTTTACCTTCTAGCTGTCTTGAATTTAAAAAAATCTTGACAATTAAAACTGTGTTAAGAATAAAGATTAATATTACAAATAAGAGGTCGATATGAATCAGCCCGGCAAATGTGTTGACTGAAGATAAACCAAAGTTTCTTGCCAGGTCGACCGATTAAGCCGTCTCTCGATTCCTCTGAAGAAGGGAGTTCAAAACTTTAGTTAGTGTTTTCACCCTTAACCCACTCCCCCCCCCCACTCCCTTTTAGTCAAAACTATATCCATATACACATCCTCTATAACAGTTATCAACTGTATAAAACATTGTAACGATGCCGTTGGCTCACCCTTCTGACTAATGACTTCCCGCGAGAATCGTGTACTGTATGCTTGACGACGCCAGAGGGCCAACTGTAATCACCATAAAAAAACAAGCCACAAAACATTCTTAACTTTTTTAGTAAACAAAAAATTTTTTTGACCCCTTAAAAATATTTTACATTGCAATCAAAATTGTTAAATCTCTAACGCTGATTATTAAATTGTTGATGACAGCCGTGAAATACTAATGAATTATCTACATGATAATAACAGCAATGCGTATCTGGTGTATTCCATGTAAATTTACCGTTTTGATTATTTAATTATACAACGCATGTTGATAATCAACTCGGCCATAATTTAATACCCCCGTCATTTACGAGAGGATATGAATAACACAATCGTTAACTCATAAATATTCATAATAATCATTCTCATAATCTTCTCATTAACTTGAAGCGTTTAAAGAACATACCTGAGATTTTTTTTTTTTAATAATATTATTACTGGGAAGTAACTAGTGCCCAGTATTTACCATAAAATAGAAGAGATAGTGATGCCTCGGATCAATTCAAGATCACGAACTCATTACTAGTCACGTACACGCACTAATTTTTTTTAATTGATTGATTTTACAAGTTTAAATAATTAATATTGTAATATTATGAATAAGAAAGCTTAGAAGTAACGGAAAATGCAAAAAAAAATTTAGTTCCTAAATTAACCGCTAGATGGCAAAGTGGCGCTGTTTCTTCTCGCTTGCAAAAATTTATTTCCAGGGTATTTAAATCTTGTTTTTTTATTATGTACTTCTGAGAATTGTTAGAAGGTATTTTTCGATCATTATCGAAGAACTGATGATATAAACTAAATATAACAAATTTTTAGGTAAAATTTGATTGAAAACCTTCAAAAGTTTCCAAAAATACAAAAAAAAATTATTATTTCCAAAAGTCAACGCTAGGAGGCGAAGTGGCGCTGTTCCCTCTCGCTTGCAGAAATTTATTTCCAGGGTATTTAATAGAAAATTCAAACTTATTTTTTTTACCTTGATGATTCTAAAAGTCACCGCTAGGTGTCGCATTGGTGATTTTTCTTCTCACTTGCAGAAACTATTTTCTAAAGTATATTATTTCTAGCAATTCCAGAGTATCAAACGGACCAATTCAAAGAATATATAGATAAATTTATTTAATTCCACTCAAATGCTAATTATACACTCCATTACTAAAAAAAAAAGTACCTTTGGCAATAATCGGCTCAAGCGAGGTAGGCTTATAACATTAACAAGCTTAAAAAAAATGAATCGACTCCGACAAATCGGTTTACGCATTCATAGAGTATTAAGAAAAAAAAAAATTTCATTTGAAATTTTATTACTCGAATAGATAAACTGACAGAAGAACCTAGGTATTGAATTGTTACTTTGTAAGATTAATTTTTTTTTTTAAAAATCATTCCCAGCCAATGTTTTTCTAAAACTTAGTCCCTGAAGTCATTTGGCCCATCAGAACAATCAAACCCTGTTGGCATCAGATTCATCAAAGAACCCCCTGTAGCACAGTTTCACGAATGGCCCGAGTCGATCGATTATCAGCCAGTCCCGGTCTTGATTCCCTCAAGCACTTTGTCCTTGCGAACAAATATTCGATAAACATCCAAAGATTAAACTTCTGTCCATGAATCAGCATTAAAATATCAACCTGCCGGTAATATTATAGACTGCAACACACAAAACAACTCTATGTACTCTGTGTAGACAAACTTTCCCGCAAAGTTTTACTTTAATCTAACTAAAAATGCAGTTATTCTTGCTTGAGTCTGTTTCATTACTGTCCTCATCTTTAAAAGCCGTTTTACACGGTTAAAAACTTCTTCCATTCTGTTTGAATCCGTTTGTGTGTTAAAATATCAAATTTTTCTGTAAAAATCAATTTTTAATGGTGTTAAGCTTGATTAGAACCAATTAGGAGCTTCCAATTGATGATTAGGACCAATTAGAAGCAGCTGAATGATTATTAGGAGCAATTAGGTGTAACTAATTGATGATTAGCAGCTCTTCAGATCACTTTAAAAGCAACTTGAAACAAATCAGACCTGCTAATTGATGATTAGAACCAATTAGGAGTTGCTAATTGATGATCAGAAGCAGTTAGGACCTACTGATCGATAATTCAGAGCAATTATGGCTGATAATTGATGATTAGTATCAATTAGGAGCACCTAAAAGCCATTGGTACCTGCTAATTGATAATTATAAGCAATTAGGTAGGACTAATTGATGATTAGAATCAATTCAGAGCTGCTAATTGATGATTAGGTTCAATTAGAAACATCTAGAAGCTACGACTTGATCATAGAAGTGATTTGAAGCAACTGGGTGGTGTCTACAACTTGCTAACCACAATTAGGACCTAGTAGCGTCTACTTTAAAGCCAATGCTGATGCTGAAGACTTGTTCCGTGCAACGTACCAACCAGCTAAACACGGCAATAAGGCTTTCCTGTTGATTAGAACTACTCATCATTCAACGTCCAGGCGTACAACCAGCTTCCGTGAGGATTACATACCCCAGCCGCTTTATGTAGATGCTGCGGCACATTGTTCCATCACTTAGTCCTGTTTACTGCTCGAGTCGTAGCAGCCCCTTTACTGCGCAAACTGTCCTAAACTATCGGGACACATCACCAAGCTCAACTTCCTTGAATGACAGTTGTCCAGATTCAACACGAGCATCACCTATGTGGAAAGACAGATTTGGAGCAGGATGACGAAGACAGTCAATCCAGTTCTATTGTCTTATTTGCAAACCAACGTGTTCTGTTGGTCTACCATCCTCTCTAGTAAGCATTGAGTCAAGTTAATTCAAATTCTCACCCTCTTCCTACCTGTTGTCCTTTGTACAGAGCAATATTTGCCGTGACTAGCGTAATCTTCGATTTCATTAACCGAATCCTTTTGGTAGCATGTAAATAAATCGATTTTAAGTTATTGGGTTGTTTTGTTATAGAAATACAATATATGTATATATGTAAGAATTGGAATTGGATTTGTTTAAATGGATGAAATATTGAGTAGAAAGGATATAATGATGATATATAAGTCTGCTGGCTGACCTCCAACTGAACAATCCTACAAGCAAGCATTGTCGCGATGCTTATCGATAACAATTCCGCTTTACACCGTTTTCCTGGGTTTCTAACACAATTACTTAGTCACGCGCTTACAAGGGCAGAGGGAAGGGGGGTTGCAGGCATCGATCTGCCAGTTTGGTGATAAACGAGTTTAAGTACATTTGTTACCCGTTACAATGGCTAGTAATGAATAGATATTGGATAGTGGGGTAAAGGGGAGTGAGATCTAGCTGGAAGTTCCTATCTAGATCATGATTGACGATCAATTGCCCTTTCCTGACTGTATGTTATGCTAGAGAGAGTTGTTAAGATTCGATTTATTGTGGCAGTCATGAACTGAAGGGGTTTTTATCATAAGTGATGATGAATTTTGATCTATTGGTGGTTGGTTTTAGAATTTAGTGCCTTGGAGGTCGTAGAAACAATTGGGACTTGGTGATTTATGATTAGCATCAGCAATTAGGAGCTGCTAAATTGTGATCAAGACAAAATAGGAGCAGCTAATTGTTAGTTACAAGTAATTAGAACCTAATAGTTAAAGATTGGAACCAATTAGGTGGTGCTAATTGATAATTAGCAGCTATTAGGTTTAATTGGAAGCATCTAGAAGCCATTTGTACCTACTAATTGGTGACTCGAAGCAATGAAGACCTGATAATTGATAATTGGAACCAATTCGGAGCTGCTAATTGCTAATTAGCAGTTATAAGATCTAATTGAAAGCAGCTAGAAGCTATCAAGACCTACTAATTGATGATAAAAAGCTGCTAATTGATGATTAGCAACTTTTAGATTCAATTAAAAGTACCTAGAAGCAATTGGTACCTGCTAATTGGTGACTGGAAGCAATTAGGTCCGACTAATTGATGATTAGAACTAATTAGGTGTTGCTAATTGATGATCAGCAGCTATTAGGTCCAATTGGAAGCAGCTTAAAGCTACCAGGACTTACTAATTGATGATAAAAAGCTGCTAATTGATGATTAGCAGCAATAAAAAGTGATTAGGAGCAGCTAGATGATATCTAGAAGTTGCTAAATGCAATTAGGACCTTATAATTGATGATTCTAAGCAACTAGGAACAATATTAAGCTACCAAATAATTCCTATAAGCTATAAGACACATTAGTAGTTAACTCCTAATTGAATTCTTTAGAGCTGAAGCTTATCCTTATAAACTAGGGAGACTATCAGTTATCCTTTCAACAATAGATCCTTCTCCCACGATCAGCAGCCAACTTGGTAAGTCTTATAAAATAAGCGATTAAAAATAAATAAAGGATAATTCAGTCGTTTGTAGTACAACCAAGAACCGAATAGCTTATCAGCATTATTCACACACAGTGTATTTTCCGTTGGCGTAATAAGAGTAAGGGGTGGTAAGAGGAGTGGAGTAGTAAGAGGTAGCGTATGAATATAATGAGCCGAAAGGACAACGGTAGGATCCATAGTGTACAGAGATAGCTTAATGGGTTTGAGCTTCAGCTAGAAGCAGTTACTACCAGGCTTGATCCCCTTCAACCCCACATGTACTCAAACGCATCCACTTGTTCTCTCCCTCTTTTCCTCTCTTTGTCTCTATTTATCTACCAATCTATCTATTTAGCCTTCTCCGACATCTACGCCTACGCTATATTGTGGATACCAGGTCGCATACTCATGTTGGTAACATCCACATAATATGTATATAGCAATAATGGTAAACACTATCATCGAGTTTAAACGCGTCAGAGTTCCTGGTGAAACCATTTCCCTACACGAGTGAATGCGTACTAACATTTTGTGCGCTCCATTTGCTTAAAGGGACGATAGTTCTCGGTGATGCTGTTCAAATAGGCGAATTCTATATCTACTGTTAACAATATTCAGGTGAATTTAATAACGAGCTGCAATACGTATTTTTTTTTTTTTTTTCATTAAACACACCATTACAATTTCAACGACCTTGAAACTAATCCATTAAAATAATTCCAATCCTGATATTTATCCGAAAACTAATGACACCTTGTCATTGTCAAT
This sequence comes from Cotesia congregata, assembly GCA_905319865.3. Classification (NCBI taxonomy): domain Eukaryota; kingdom Metazoa; phylum Arthropoda; class Insecta; order Hymenoptera; family Braconidae; genus Cotesia; species Cotesia congregata. The sequence continues at coordinate 12,122,916 of CAJNRD030001116.1, read as the reverse complement.
AGATTGGACTATTAGACAATGATAATATTTTTTTGGTCAGGCATTGCCTAAAAGCAAAATGGCGGTGTTAAAATAAAGATCAACAAGTGATGTTTGCAACAACGTTTATTTGGCAGTCTCGTTAGTTACCCACCTCTAGGTCGTTTGTTTTACACTATTTGGAACCAAATATTGTTGTGATTATAGCACAACATTTTTTTAGTATCCTGTTTTTATGTGTTAAGCATTGAAACTTTTGGCAATTGACTTATTTTTATGACAGTAACTTTGGTAAAGATATTTTTACATTCATATTACGAAAAATTATTTTTAAGTAGCTAAAGCTCTGGAAAAGTTTCATTCCTTGAATTAAATCACTTTAGTAAGAAATAAATGAGTTACGTCCTTTTAGTTTTTTTTCTTTCTTCTTTGACTGAAAGATTTAAATAAAGAAGTTATTAAAATAACTTCGGAAATTCTTCAGTTATCACAAGAGAAAATTTACATATTTTTTCTTAAATGTAAAAAAATTCCGCTTTTAGTTTTATGATTTTATAGTAGATTAACATTCTTTTCTAAGATACTTTAGTTTTATTGATTTTTTTAGTAAAGTGGAATAGTTTGATAGAATTGTATCAGTATAATGGTTGATTTTAATTATAGACTTATATACTCTGGAAATTTATTTCTGCAAGCAAGAAAAAAACAGCGCTACTTTTTAGCCTAGCGGTGATTTTTGGAACTAAAATTTTTTTAAATTATTTTTAGATACTTCAAAGTATCTACGACCAATTTCACAAAAAAATTTATAATTGTAGAGCTTTTAATTATTATTTTTAAGGCTCTCAAGTCGTAAAAAAAAAATTTCTACGCTTGTAATAAGATCACTTCCATAAATTCAAGTTGTATTATCCTCATAAGGAGTATAATAAAATTTTGGATTGATAAAACTGTCGTTGAATTCAGTTTTACAGGAAGTAAAATAAGGATAGAATATATTAGTATAATAAAAATGTTGAAATGTTTTTAGTTTAGTATCACAAATAACAGTGGCTGTAACACTTGGTTTTGTAAAACATTGAATAGCATATACTCGTTGGGCAATAACGAGAAAGTGCATTGGACTTAATATTACCAATTTCAAGGGAGGAAGTATCCTTATATATATATATACTATATAACAGTAGTCGTAGCAGTAGCACGTATGTCATGGCTTTACTGGTAGGGCGTAATTTTAAATTTTCTCCTAGCAAGAGCTTATATAGTCTCCTTTTATGCTGCTATCCAATGCTCTTTTCGTGACTTTACTACCACGCCTCACCACTATCCCGGATCTTCTTTTCATTTCACTTCTCAACACAATTTTTCCCGATGTATTCCCTCTTTTTATTCCCATTCACTATCTTTTCTTTCTTTCCATACTTTTCTTACCTGGTGAATCCGAATAGAAAACTCACCGCTTCATTCACTCGAGCAATAGTATTAATGTCAACAAAAACGACATTTCATATATATTTATTGAAAATATATATGATGTAATATTACAGCTATTATTTGATTTGGAATTTTGTATTGCCAAGCGAACAACAGATCAGACATAAAGCCAATTCAATTTGTACCTTAGAAAAATATTACTGGTCCTTCAGAGTCTCATTAAAGAGTAAAAAGAGTCTCAAGAGTAAAAATAAAAATAAAAAAATTAGTTCCAAAAGTCACCGCTAGGTGGCGAAATGGCGCTGTTTATTCTCGCTTGTAGAAATAAATTTCCAGGGTATATAACAGCCCAGAATATTGAGCCCAAAAATTATATTTATTACTTTTAAATCTGGTCAGTTTTAAAAATTACCGCTAGGTGGCGAAATGGCGCTTTTTTTTTCTCGCTTGCAGAAATAAATTTTCAAAAAAAAATGGAGATGCTTAAAATGACTGCAATAAACAAATTAAAATCTTTCTTAGCTTAAAGACGTGACATTCTTAACTAATTACATTAATTAAAAGCACGATCTTGAAGGAATCTAATTAACTATAATGCACTTAGCAGGGCCAATTAATTATTTAGTTTCTTTACAACTAAAAAATCCACCAAACAATAATTAAATACTAATACCGTCAATTTCTTCAGTCCAACACATACCTCAGTCTCTCCTATCTAATTGCATGTTGAATTACCAGGCATTAATTACTCTGTCCTTTGTACGACTTTCTAAGAGAAATTAATTTTTTTCTTTTTTTATTTTCCAACCTAGAAAAATAATTACTAGTACCGGAATATACGTTTATTACGTTCGACGGCACAAACAAATGTTAAAAATGGTATAAATTATTAAAAATTCAATAAACTAATCTTATATTCAATTTTATCCGATACTTTTTTTTTTTACTTTGCTTTTACGATAGTTGAATCCGAGACAATATTCAACCCCCGTGAGTAAAATTGAAAGTATCGAGCGAGCATACCACACTACTGCTCTTTTTATTGCCGTTCTACAGATAAGCTTAATGTTGCAAAATATTTAAGATGGTCAATAAAAACGTATATTTTTGTTTTTTCCGTGCGATATTCAAGATATAGAATTTGTAATGGCTATAAATCGATAAAAAATCGTCTAATTGACCTGATTTTTTATAAATATATAAATCTTTATCATATAAATCATCAATAATTCTTATTTAATGCTTTTATTTTACAAATGTGAAATTTGGAATACTTTAAAGGAAAATTTTAGCCAATAAATTGAAGATACGTAAAAGAAAACGATTACTGGTACCTCAGAGTCTCTAAAACCACAAAAAAAAATTTAGTTCCAAAAGTCACCGCTGGGTGGCCAAATGGCGCTGTTTCTTCTCGCTTCTAGAAATTAATTTCCAGGAAATATAACAAAAACTTATAATTAATACCAAGAAATACGGGAAAAAAACATTAGTTCTAAAAGTCACCACTAGGTGGCGAAATGGCGCTTTTTATCTCGCTTGCAGAACTACATTTCCAGGAAATATAATAAAAACTTAACATTTTTACTAAAAACTAAAAAAAAAACTTTAGTACTAAAAGTTACCGCTAGGTGGCCAAGTGGCGCTGTTTCTTCTCGCTTGTAGAAATAAATTTTTAGGGTATATAATAGAGAAATTCAAATTTAACGGTATTTTATATTCTGATTTTAAAATTCCGCCTTAATTTTCATAAAATTTGTCGAAATAATATAACTAACTAGTATTAAGCATATAACTGAAAATAACGAGAAAATTGTATTAAAGATAAAGAGGTTGTTAAACACGAAAGTGAATAAATGTTTGTATAAATATAAATTATGAAATATAAATGTGTATTAATGTATATATATTTATATAGAAAGGTAATTGGACTCTTGTAACACTCTGGAAGCACGCATTTACCCCGTTATCCTCACGAGGAGGTAAAAATAATAATAATATTGTAGAAAAAAAAAAAAAAAAAAACAAATAGCGAGGTCGAAGTCGAGAGGGTGGAAAAAGTCCCGACGATAATTCCGCGGATTATTTCCGGCGGAGAAACTACGGAAACTGGCTGGACGAGTTAAGGGAGGGTAGATTGAGTGGGTGAAGAACGGAGAATAGAAAATGGGTGAAGACGCCTTAAGACTACTTCAATTCCTGTCGTCGCCATTGTTGTCTCTCAACCATATCATTCACTTAAACTATAAGTCCTTGGATTTTTTATTTTATGTTTAATAATAATTTTAATATTCGTTCATTAGTTTCTAATTTGATGATCCCCAATTCTAATTTTGGGTCATTTTGCAATTGCGATAACTCGGAAAGTAATTGAGATATCAAAAAAATAAATTGAACCTTTTTAAAAGAAAATTTAATTTTCTACAAAAAAGGTCTCTTATTATTTTTTTGTATCTTCAATATTTAACCTATAATTTCAATTTTAAAAAAACCTCCAAAATGTATGGGTCCCCATAACCTGTTAGTCAAAAAAAAATTAAATTGAATTTTAAAAAAATATATCTAAACTCTGTAGCTAATAAACAAACAATAAGTTGTTTTAGCTAGTACAGAGGCGCAATAAATTCCCATAAACATTATTACCAGGCGATAAACCCTTAATTGTTCAATAAATTAAATGTTTGTATCAACAAAGCAAGCTTAACTTAGTGTTTACACCTTTGTTAGAGAGAAAACCACTGTTATATTACAAGACTTTCTTACCCTGTAAATCCTTAAGAGTAGTGGGAGTGACTGTGATGTATAAACCGGCCTCTAACCTCGATCCTCGTCACCGCGATAACCCCTCTCTCCCTGTCCCAGGGTAACCAATTTATCTGCATATAGATCATAGACTTAACTAAAACTCAACACTCAAAGCAAAAACCTCACCAGGGATCTGTGTGAGGAAAAGTTATGGCGTCAACACTTCATTTTGTTTTACCGTTTTTTTTTTTTTTTTGTAGAAAAATCAACTTAAACACGGTGATTTAAATCAGAAGAAAATTTTAATTCTGGGTTGTTACTTAATAAAATTTCTGCAAGCGAGAAGAAATAGCGCCACCTGGCCACCTAGCGGTGACTTTGGGAACTAAATTTTTTTTCCGCTGTTTTAAACACTTCTAATGCTTCTGATGAATAATTAGACCGTAGACTAATGAAAAAGTCACTTACAGGCAAAAAATAGCGGAAAAGTTTCTTTTATTTCAAAGTAAGGTCAATAAATACCGATAGCATCATATTTAGGGATATATTGAGGAATATTTATTGTTTATCACAGTTTCCGTAAAATATGGAAGACTAAAAGAAGAAGAATTGCTAAGATGAAAAGCGAGTTGATTTGATAAATACCCTTGAGGAATGTACTCACCATCACAAAGTCCGTCTAGGCATAACTTTTTCATAAGACGTTATGTCTTACCAAGGCGTTTATGTTCTCCCGAGAATTAATGTACAAGAAAACATAGATCCTCGCTGTTTCTACTGATAGCTTTGCTACAATTCCCCGGTGATTTCTCTACTCTTTTACATTTAATATTACTGATTCTTTGGCTTGCTTTTTACGTTTCTTTTAATCTCAACATTTGGATTTTGTTACCAAGAAAAACTTTGTGTCTGGAACTAACTCTCTCTCTCTCTCTCTATAGATATATATAGATATTATTTCGTTGAGCTGATTGTAGTTCCGAAATGAACGGAAACGAATGTGAAGTTAACGACGAAGAAAATCAAACAGTTTTTTTTTATTATTTCACTTTATTTTTATTTTACTGCATCAGTACAATTGATCTGCTGGAAACATTTATTACGATATAAAAATAAACAATAGTTGAATTTTTTTTTCATGTTCTATTTTGTTATATCGAAAAATCGTGTAAAAATTTTATTTTATATTATTATTATTATTATTATTATTATTATTATTATTATTATGTTGATAATAGATAAAAACGATTCGGAATATAAAAAAAATTTTTTTATTGATTTATATACCCTGGAAATTTATTTCTGCAAGCGAAAAGAAAAAGCGCCACCTAGCCACCTAGCGGTGACTTTTGGAACTAAATTTTTTTTCGCTATTTTATACACTACTAAGGCTTCTGATCAATAATTAGACAAAATAATGATTACTGTTTAATTTTTAGACAATTAATTATGAAGAAATATCAATTTAATTACTAAGTTTTGATTATTATAGTCATTTATTGTAAAATATTAATTAAATACGATATTAATTGAGCAATTATATGTGAAGCGATAATTACCATGTAATTAGTAAAGATAAATCGTAGCAGTATGTCATTGATTTGAATATTTATTAATAAGCAAGATAATGAGACCCTTAAAAACAAACATCGTTCTGGATAATAACCTTGAGATTGTCACCGTAACTGTTAAATAAAAAATTAAAATTCAATTGAATATATCAAATTCACACACACACACACACACACACACACACACACACACACACACACACACACACACACTCACACACACACACACACGTCCACTTACACATAATTGGTAAAGTTGTATAATTGCATATTAAATGAATACTAGTTTAATTGGACGGCAAATAATTTATAGCTGAAATCGATTTCGTGCAAAGAACAACCAGAGGCAAATTCAATTATAACGGCTAATTAAACGGCTTTTATTCACTTTTTTTAAAATAAACAAATCTGCTATTTCATTTAACTTCTCTCTGTTTGTTTGTAGGTTGATTCAAATTAAATTTTACATTGCCAAAAAAATGTTAGTGATTAAAATTAAATTTTAATCTGTTAAATATTAAAAATACGAAAAAATCATAAGAGACCTTTTTTGTAGAAAATTTAATTTTCTATTAAAAAGGTCCTTATCAATTTTTCGATATCTCTTATTATTCGGCCGTAATCTTGCTTGAAATATTAGTAATCTCTTTTATTGAGTTTTACTTTTATGTACCCTGGAAATTTATTTCTGCAAGCGAGAAAAAAAGGTGCCACCTCGCCATCTGGCGGTGACTTTTGAAACTAAATTTTTTTTGCTGTTTTAATAAGTTTTAATGAAATACTTACTCTGGAAATTAGTTTCTGCAAGCGAGAAAAAAAGGCGCCACCTGGCCATCTGGCGGTGATTTTTGGAATTCAAATTTTTTTTGCGGTTTTAGACAATTCTAAGGCTTCTGATCAATAATTCGACAACCTTATAGCCGTAATTCAAGGTCAAAAGTTCAAGGTCAAAGATAACTTGAAGCTTTTAACTAGAATATCTCCAGAAGTTTGTTATATTGACACAAACTATGAAAATCAATATTTGCGTATGTAAATAGAGTAATTGCATAACAATGTTGATAATTACCCCTCGACAAACATAAGTAATTACACACCTTGTAACGCAATGATTTACTATTATCAAATATGCAAACACCTGATTCGCGTCAGAAGTTAGATCTTAGTAAATAGAAGTTGGGTATAATTAACAAGTAAATTTTATAAAAATATCTGTTAATTAATTAGCACTTGAACAAGCAATCTGGGTCATCTACGGTAAAACTTAATGCAAAAGTTCTGTACTAGAGCCAATACATCCGAGCTGATCTGAATGCTCTCGAGCTTTCGAGTAACCGAGTACCAACAAACCCACAGATTCGGATGCTTCGTGATACGAATAGGTGAAACCACTGCGACAGATCCTCCACCCATTATCCAACCTCAACACTGGTTTCTGCTTCTGATCTTCCTTTCCGTTATCGCCCTGTTCTCCACAATATAACACTCGATTCTTGCCACCCTTACTAGTAAAACACAATAATCAGTTATTTCTCTAACTTTTGTCACAAATTGTCGCAAATTTCGTTTACAATATCGTTTACAACTTAACTTTGGGAAGTACTTTCTACCGTTTTAACGTAACATCATTATTTTATAAAATTTGACCTTAATTAGCAGCTAAAGAACCAGGCATGCAGAAAAAATTTAAAGAGAGACGTTTTAGACTGGAAAATTAAGCCTCTACAAAAAAAGTCTATGTTGTTTCCCTATTTTTAATATTGAGCTCAAAAATTGTATTTTAAAACGCCCAATCCTTTCAAAGGTCTATGATGTAAGTGGTTCTTTCCATCGGATCGATTTATCATCAGCGTTTAAGATGAATGGGCCGCTAACTCAGTAAAATACACATCCAAAATACGGATCCAATTTATCCATAACATGTCAACGAGTCATTCTGACATTTTGACACTCAAGTACTTCGCCAGCCGTCATCGATTTACATCAATGTATCTCTCTGTGATTAACGACCTTTTAGATCAATCAAATCACAGTTTGGCCTCGAAATATTCATCGGAACAAATCAGGGTGTAGTTTTTTGGAATCTCCGGGAAATTTCCGATCCAACTAGTAGTCACACCCCCCTACTTACTCAAAAATTCACATATGTGACATATATTATATATATGACATATTTGACATATATATGATGATTTTCCACATATGAGAAACCCTAGGTTTGTGAGTACTCATTTTACAGGGAATTTCCTTATCTATAAATTAGGCATGTTCATTTTGGTGTAAAAAATTTCCTACCGTTGTTAGAGCTACTTTTCACGAGGGTAGTTTTCACGGAAATTCAACGAAAACAGATAATAAATCTCCATGAACCGTGACTTAGTGTCCGCTGTTTATGAATGGACGTCCTAAATTGTCAAAGCTAAAATTCATGTATATATATTTATATAAGAATAGGGGAAAAACATTCCTGAGGATGATAATTAACCGTTGTCGAATGAACCTACCGGTATAATTTCTTTTGTCTGGTCCTCAACTAACTTTTCATTCTATTTTGTTCGTTATGCCGGTCTGTGGTCACGTTTTATTCAACTTTTCCCGAGGTTATTTTACTTGATTGTTTTATTTATTCTCAGTGTTTTTCATTTATATTTTCTTTTTTTTTTTTTTAATGTTAAATTAAAACCACTAATTGCTACCTCGGGTTGTTTTTGTTTATAATTTGCGTTGGTAACAATCACTGTATTTATTCTCTGTGACGACTCTACTGGCATCAATTATCTCGTTAGAAATAACCGTCGAGATAAACTTTAATGAGCAAAAAAATTCAATTCTACGGCTTGATTATTAACTTCTTCAGCAGAAACTGCCACTCGGGCTAAATAACAATATTATAGTAAAAAAAAAAAATTTTTAGTTCCAAAAGTCACCACTAGGCGCCACAGTGGCGCTGCTGTTCTCGCTTCTGGAGACTTAGTACCTTTATTTCAATATTAATTTAAGTTTCATATTAAATACCCTGGAAATTTATTTCTGCAAGCGAGAGACAACAGCGCCACTTCGCCATCTAGCGGTGATTTTTAGAACTAAAATTTTTTTGCTGTTTCAGACAATTTTAAGGCTTCTAATCACTAATTAGATATAATATTATTAGTACTAAAAGTCACCGCTAGCTGTCGCATTGGCGCTTTTTTTCTCACTAGCAGAAACAAATTTTCTTTTTTTTTCCTTTAAATTAACTGAAAATTCCCTCAACTATCGATCTCGTCTGTAAAAAAGGAATCTTATAAAGGATAATTCGATAAAAACTTGAAGGTAAAATAGAGTATTTTACTCCCGAGGTTCGTTATTGAGATAATAAATTCCCGGGAGATGGAGGGAAAAATATTTAAGCGGTATAATCAATTATCTCAGGCGTTATGTAAATAATTGAGTGGAAGTAAAAGTAGTAGATGGTAAATGTATAAATTTTTAGAGAACGTAAAACGTATTAAATGTACGAAGGAATCAGGAAAAAAACTGAGTGTGTGTATTGACAGTATGAGGGTGGCAGAAAAAAAGAAAAAACGTAAAAAAAGTGATGCCAAAGAATCAACAGTGATAAAATAAAAATATATAAAATATAAAATAAATGTTAAAGTTGTGGGTGGGTAACACAATCCCATTGGATTCGAGCGTTAACGTTTGCTCTCATTGTTGTTGCGTTCCCGACGATGATTTTAACTTTATATATAATGCATATATATTTATTTTTATCAGATAAAAGATGTGGAACACACAATGCACTGATGTGATAACATTGAGTGTAAAATATTGATTTTTTTTCGGTGTTTATTTTAAAGTTTTATGTATAGATGGTACTTTGTTTTATTTTATTTTTTTGTCATACCTTTTATTTGAGTAAATAACTCGGTATTGATTTTAGGTTATGTTGTTTTTATTAATTTAATAGATATGTACATCCTCAATTTTTTTTTCTCGACAATTTGATAAAACTTTACGGCTAAACGATATTTTTCGATAATTGCGACAAATATTGTCAATTTTTCTATTTAATAGCTTCAAAACTGCAAATTTTTTCTCAAAAGAACTTTAAAAGAGTTTAACTTGTCCAAAAACACCAAAAAAAATTTAGTTCCAAAAGTCACCGCTAGGTGGCCAGGTGGCGCTTATTCTTCTCGCTTGTAGAAATAAATTTCCATGGTATATAATAGCCCAAAAGTGACATTGATAATGTTGGAAAATTTGGTTGGTTCATAAAATCACCACTAGGTGGCGAAATGGCGCTTTTCTTTCTCGCTTGCAGAAATAAATTTCCAGAGTATTTAATTTTTAGCGGATTTTTTTAATATTCTTCAGAAATATTGGAACGTTTATGTAAATTCAAAGGCAAGGCAAGCTAAAAATTGAATTTCATGATTTATGATAAAGACAAAAAAGCAATCAATATCCAATGATAGACTTTAGAATGTAAAATATGAAAATATAATTTGAATAAAAAGGAGTAGGTAGCTTTAGGTATGACTGAAAAATGACAGCACCTACGATGCAAATCGTTCGATCGTGCATGTTATCTCGCGAACTTTTACGATTTACTACTCAGACGAATTTTCGTGCTCGGAATATGATACCCGAGGGGTGAGGTGAGGGTAGTTCCTTTATCTCATTCCATCAGAGTTGTAAAAAAAAAAAAAAAAAAACAAAAACCCGGATCAAATGTTCAGTAGAATGAGATGAGAGAATACCAAACTCTAGAACTCCAGAGGGCGACACATTACCAGAAAGACAGAGCTTAAAACTCGTTGAGAATTCAGCACGTGGAAAAGTACTTTTTTTCGAATTATACGTGGGTGCATGTGAGCCATGACGATTGACATTATTGAAATAATTTAACCAATCAAACGTGATCGGGAATTATAACTTTATTATTTTCTATATAAATTTAAATCAGATAGCGAGCTGGATTTTTTACCGGTGATTTAATTCTATCCGCGTAACCATTTATCTGGTATTTTTTTAATTATCAAGAGGTAATCTAATGTGAAAATCAATTGGCTGGACATTATCTATCAGTTGTTCCTTTTTTTTCCGGTCTTCTATTTTTGACCTCGTTTTTTAGCCAGCGGGTTAGAGATATCGAAAAAATTATTAACAGGAAAGCTGTAATAAGTAGAAATTTATTTTTTGGACTAATATAGGCTCAGAAGACTCAGTAAAAGCTAAAAAATAAAAAAAAAATTTAGTTCCAAAAGTCGCCGTTAGGTGACTTTGTGGCGCTGCTATCTCTCACTAGTAAATAGTTTTGACGGAGCAGAACCTGAAAATGAAAGAAAATTATTAGTTTCAAAACTTTAGTTCTTAAAGTTGTCGCTAGGTGGCCAAGTGGCGCTGTTCTCTCTTGCTTGCAGAAATATATTTCTAAGGTATTTAATAGAAAATTAAAATTTGACCTTAAGGAAATGATTACAAATCTTTTAGAGACTTTTGCGGCTAAATGGTAAGAGATATCGAAAAATTGATCAAAGGACCTTTTTGATAGAGAATTGAATTTCCTACTCAACAAGTCTTAGAGTTTTTTCGTATTTTCAATATTTAACCCAGAAAAATTAATTTTAAAAATTAGTCGTAATTTTTTTTCATAATCCCACTTACTTTACTACTTAAAAATCATAATAAATTTATACGGTATTTAAAAATAATAAATTTTAAGCACATTTCATATTTGTTCAACAACTCCGTATTAAGAGAGATTAGTTGAATCCGTATATTTTTACGGGAAAAAAAAATATTTTTGTCATGAAAAACCAAAAAAAGAAAGTATAATCTTAACGGTAGACAAAAGAGAGAGCCAAGAGAATAATGATAATGAAAAAATACTAGTGTACTCACCAAACACCAGAATTCTCATATTTTCCTTTTTTTTTCCCTTATTATTACCAAAAAAAAATTCGTCGGAAAAAAAAATATTTTTTTTAATCCCACTGGAGTAAGTGCATTTAATAATTCCTTGAAAATTAATTTTTGTTGGCGCAGGATTCATCCATACAAAAAATATCTCAATTCTACATTTTTAATTACCTTGTTTGAATGCGGGCCACATATTTTTTTTTGTTTTTTTTTTTTTTTTTTTTTTTAGCTATTATAAATATTCAATTTTCTTAAATGATGTTTATTCAATAAGATTGTCAATTTATACCGATAATTGCGTCAATTTAATTCCGTAAACGAAAGTACGAAGTATTCTGACACTTAAGAACCAGAGAAGTTGTCTCGCTACTCGATCATCCTTTCCCCACTCTCTCACTGGCAGATCCCAAGATGGAGCGAAATGTCAGTTCCAGACAAACTTGTGATCTTCCGTGACAATAGAAAAAAAAAATAAATAAGAGAAATCGAACGACAGAAAAAAAGTATAAAATTTCAGAAGAAATGGAGAAGAAAATGACAATGAATATTGATGGATCGCTTATAAACTTTTTAAAATAATTTTGTTTGGTGTTATTTTATTTAAAATTGTTTTTGACTTATATATCCTAGGAATTGATTTCTGCAAGCGAGAAAAAAAGCGCCATTTCGCCACCTAGCGGTGATTTTATGAACTAACCACATCCAGAATTAAAAGACTGCTAATAATTTTTAATTAGTTTTGCTATTATATACCCTGGAAATTTATTTCTGCAAGCGAGAAGAAAAAGCGCCACCTGGCCACCTAGCGGTGATTTTTGGAACTAAAATTTTATTTCGATCTTTTAGACAATTCTAAGGCTCCTAATTACTAATTAGACAAAATAATGATTGCTGTTTAATTTATAAACAACTAATTATTAAAAAATATCAATTTAATGACTAGTTTTTTATTATTATAGTTATTTATCGTGAAATATTAATTAAATACTTTATTAATTGAGCTATAATTAAGTAAATATATAAAAATAATTATTAGTACCAAAAGTCACCGCTAGATGTCGCATTGGCGTTTTTTTTTTCTCGCTAGCAGAAACAAAATTTCCATTTTTTTCTTCAAATTTACTTGAAATTTTGTAGATTATCGATTTAAGCTGTAAAAATTAACCTTATAGAGTATAATGCGATCAAAGCTTTAAGGTAAAATTGGATATTTTTTTTATTAAAAAAATGAAGAGTTGAAAAATCAAAAGAAACGTTGTTTCTAAAAAATGATACATAATTTGTGTTGTATTGTAAGTTAAATTAGATTATCAGCCCATGGGTACAGAACAGAGGATATTTGAGTAAGTAAAAGCTACATGGTTGCAGTAATACAACACAACTACGTAGCAGTCCCTAGGGAGTTTGAGTTCTGATGGCGTCGGTCTGTTTCAGAGGCCCCAAGGGCCCACGGTAAACTTGTGCAACCCAGTGCCGCTGTTCTACTACAGCGGTACGATCTGCAACCTTGTAGAGAAAATAGAATATTGTATAAAGCCCGAGTTTTCGCGGGTAACTTCATGACGCTTGTCTAACCTTAACGTTAGTGTAAACAGACAACCGCATATTTATACATCCATGTATGCATGGACAGAGTGGGGGGGGGGGAGTTAAGGGGGAGAGTAGAGAGAAAGGTCGGTGATGCAGAGCAACCAAAAGCCGGCTATATAATGCATGAGATGCAGACGCGACCCTTCTCTGTTATGTATGATTGGCCATTTGCTTACCAAGCGAGCTTCTACGTCGTATCCTGCGCTCGCTGCCGGGCTGGTTCATTGGGTTCGCAAAAGCTTGCGTTTTTTGCAGCACTTAGACGGCCATATTTACATTCTGCATAGACGTACGACATTTATTCAATGTTTAATAGACCAAAGGGTATTGGAATTTTACCCAAAAGCTTCATTTAATATGGATTTGGCAAGTAGAATGGAATTTAGCCTCACTATTACGGAAATTCGGGTAAAAATTTTACGATAGTTAAAATCTACAGAAAACCTATAAGTAGAAATTTATTTTTTGGGTTAATATATGCTCGGAAGACTTAGTAGAAGCTAAAAATAAAAAAAATAAATTAGTTCCAAAAGTCACCGCTAGGTGACTTCGTGGCGCTGCTATCTCTCGCTTGCAAGTAGTTATTTTTTAATAGAACCTCAAAATTAAAGAAAGAAATTTAGTTCTAAAAGTCACCGCTAGGCGCTCACGTGGCGCTGCTCTCTCTCGCTTGCAGAAATTTATTTCTAAGGTATTTAATAGAAAATTGAAATTTGACCTTCAGGAAATGATTGTAGATCTTTTAGAGACTTTTGCGGCTAAACGGTAAGAGATATCGAAAAATTCATAAGGACCTTTTTTGTAGAGAATTTAATTTCCTACAAAATAAGACTCTTATAATTTTTTTGTATTCAATATTTAATCCAAAATTTTAATTTAAATTATAAAATTGGCACTTTTACGAGTTCAAGCTTCTTTATTGGCTTTTGCTCGTAAAAAAATTACAAATATAAAACAATTATTCATACACCTATTGATTTATTTATAGATTTGTTTTATTTTAAGTATAAAAAAATTAAAGAATATAAAGGGTCGGATTTATTCATGCGAATTAAATTTGCGATTCAGTGTAACCGAGTTTGAAATTCAAATCGCGGAATTTATTTGTTACCCAATCAACTGATCTATAATGTATTTAACACCTGTAATTTTATTTTTCATCGAGCAAACTGGGCTGTCGAATAAAAACAATTTTTATTTATGCAATTACTATTCATCAAATGTCAAAGTTACTTTTTTTTACTATTTTAAAAAGTTATAACTAACCAAATATTTAACGCTAAAAAAAAATACTGAATTATTCAAAGATAAATTCAAGAAAATATCTACGCTAACTTTATTAAAAAAAAAAAAAAAAATTACTATTGACGTGAATTTATGTCCTCAGTGACATTCATTGAAATTGATGACAATTATTTGTTTTATTATTTTTATTATCCGCGTGTGACAACTAATTGACAATTTATTATAAAATGTGAAAAGTTTGTAAAGAGAAATTTATATTATCACGAGTTATTATTATTATTATTAAATTATTATTATTATTATTATTATTATTATTATTATTATTATTATTATTATTGTTATTATTATTATTATTATTATTATTATTATTATTATTATTATTATTATTATTATTAT
>CAJNRD030001116.1:12082569-12093135 GCA_905319865.3 Cotesia congregata | reverse complement strand
TATATATATATATATATATATATATATATATATATATATATATATATCATATATATATGACCTGTGAGTGTGTTGTTCAATATATTAAGCAACGCAAACCTAAACTATCCCAGTGGTAGTCTAGGGCGTGAATGGGAACTCAAGCGAATCCCATTTATCCAAAACCGTCATGTTCCAATGAGAAAGCGCCGTCTTAGCTCTATACTTCCCAAAGTAATCAACTTCTTGAGTGAACTGAATTTAGTTTAAAGTTCTAGGTAGTATGTGTGTGTGTCTAATCGGCTGAGTGTGTGATCAATAGATCACACCGCTCATTTATTTTGGACATGAGCGTTTATTTAACTGTACCAACTGTATTGCCATAATAAAATTAAAAGTGATCAAACTGACCATTTTAGAACACTTGCCATTTTAGCGCTGATTTTTTGCAAGGACCTTCGGTCTACCATTCTAAGTTTAGTTATAAAAAATCAAATCAATCGGCCAATTAGTTTCTGAGTTATAGTCATTACAAAAATTAAGGCACAACCCAAAGCGCGGCAATTAAATAATTAAATTGGAAAAATCTTGAGATCTTTTTTGTAGAGCTTGTAATTCTCTATCGAAAAGGTCTTTATCAATTTTTCGATATCTCTTATCATTTAGCCGTAATATTCTCTAAAAGATCAGTAATTATTTCCTGAAGGCCAAATCTCAGTTTTCTATTAATATACCTTAGAAATAAATTTCTGCAAGCGAGAGAGAACAGCGCCATTTCACCACCTAGCGGTGACTTTTAGAACTAATGTTTTTTTCCTGTATTTCTTGGGAAAAATTTCAAGTTTTTGTTTATATTTCCTGGAAATTTATTTCTGCAAGCGAGAAGAAATAGCGTCGTCTGGCCACCTAGCGGTGGCTTTTGGAACTAATTTATTTTTTTTCGCTGTTTCAGGCAATTCTAAGGCTTCTGATCAATTTTTCCTTGTCAATTTTTCTATATTTTGATTATTTTAGAGTCAGGAGATAAAATAAGACGACTAACAGGTTATAGTGGCCCAAACTTTTTATAGGTATTTTAAAATTGACATTTTGGGTTAAATATTGAAGATACGGAAAAATTATAAGATACTTTTTTTTTAGGAAATAAAATTCACTAGATAAAAACTCCTTTATCACATTTTCGATATCTTTTAGTGACAAGATAGTAATTCTAATTTAAATCTAGCAGAATAAAATTATCATTAATGAAACCCGACAATTTGGTGATTCTCATCAAAGACATAAAGCTCAAGCATATATTTTTCCGTAGATCTCAATGGATAACGATCGCGATAAGTGATTCGACCGCGGAATGTTGTGAGGGTTCCAGACGCAACGGAGACTCATGAATGCAAATTAAATTTTATTCCGTCCAGATAATACTATCTACTATCTCTTGGCTCCTTGGCAGCCATTTCTTTATTTATGTCCTAAATGCAATATCATCTTTCAAGGGTTCCTATTTTATTAACACTTTCAACCCACTTGAACGTAACACCCCTCCCCAGCCCACTCTTGCCTCTTTTTCAAAGAAATACACTACTCAATTTTTGTAAATATAATTCTGTTTAATAAGCTCAGTAGAGAAAATAGAAAACATTCCGTCATTTTATAAATATTTGCAGAGTTACGAATTTGATAGCGTTTCTGAGCTCTGACTACCGAGCATTTATCTTTTCATATTAAAATGAAAGAAAATAAAATATTAATAGGAAAATACTGAGAGCATAGGATTACTATCCTCATTATTATTATTATGCACATAACATAACGAAAGACCAAAAAAGTACCCTCTGTAATTTATGGATATACTTTTATGCGCCTTTTTGAATATACTGCCGTGTAAAAGTTTACTTTTACAGTTTCCACCCCTTTTATCTCACTCATTTTTCTTTTTACGTTCCTCAGAATCTGTTTTGATATTATCGCTAACCTTTTTTTATTTTTTTAATTTAAACATTCACCTTTGATATTCCTTTTTTTTACATTAATTATTTAAATTGACCTTTAATTTATCAAGGTAAAAATCCATAAAAACCTTTTCCAATACTTAACCCATAATTTTAATTTTAAAATTCCCGCCAAAAAATCTGGGCCCATAACCTGTTTGAAAATAATTAAAAATAATTTTATTTAATACCACTTCTATTTTGTTAAGAATTAAAAAATTCTATTTTATAAAAAGCAAGTGGAAAAACAAAGTGTCTAGGTGAATTATATATACACCCATAAAACTCTACTTTGATCGACAAAGTAGAGTGTCTCTTTGAGGAACACACTGTATTTTTCGTCCTACGTACGTGACGAGCCGTTTGTTAACACTATATATATATATATATATGTACATAAACAACGTACCAACGTTATACTATTTTAAAGAGACAGATTTTCTCCGTATCCTTTTCATCCGGAGTTTCTCCAATGGGACATCCTAAGCCCAGGAGAGTATTGTGCTCACAAGAGATATACAAAGGGTCGCTCAAGTGTTAATGATACGTCGAGATAATCGTAGAATTATAACTACAAGCTGCAAACTCGGAAAAATAAAAAAAAAAAACATTTTTTCACAATTTTTAAATGGATAAATATTGCAATGCGACATCTGTCGGGCGGAAAATATTGTCATTAATGATTACTCCATTGATCGTACGAGGTCATGGGACCATTTTTTTTTGGACCAATAGCAGGATGGCAATTATTCTTTTGGATTAGTTTGATGCCTCCAGGAGACAATTATAGCGTAGAAATGGATATTTTGGGTGAAATTGATTGTTTAGAGCTTGTAACCCATTTGGCAAATGAAAATATATTGTGGTTAGGTAATCTGGGGTAAGTATGTCACATCGTTGAACAAAAATTACATAAATTGATTTGTAGATCAAGATTAATGTTAACCCTCAAGGTGATAAATTCAATAAATTTTTCATCTAGTATCTTTTTCAAGATACTGCAGAACAAATGGAACGTGACTGGGTTATTAAGATATGATAGCAAAACCAAAATCCGATTATTATGTCGTGCTGCGTTATGTAATCCTGGGTTACGTTTAAAAAGAAAGGCATCACGACAATAAGCGAGCAATTTTTAGGGGAACACTAAAAAATGAAATAATAATAGTGAGCATTGGTACCAACGTATAAAATAATAAATTTAAAGATAATGCCCGGCGACGGTGCCGTTTGAAAGAAAGTTCTGCCAAGTCGGCGCAATAGAAAAACATCGTAAATCTTTTAGGATCGATTTTGAGGGAAAGAGGAAAAATGTGTGTAAGTAGTGGATGGATAAGATAATAAAGACCGGGGATGAAGAAAGAATATAAGAAAGCTCCTAACGTTTCAGGAAGCGTCCTCGGTAACGACCACCACTTTTTAATAAATCATATTCTTATAGAGTTAAGTGTCGTCCAGAATTCAATGTCTCTCTTTACATTAATCGAGTTTATTTCCTGTTAAGCAGTCATGGCTTTTGGCATCAAATTTTGCTCATTAAATTGTTTTTTTTATATGGCTAGTGGTTTATTAATTGAACAAGGATTATTATTTCGTCTAATTATTGATCACAAGCCTTAGAATGATCTAAAATAGCAAAAAAAAAATTTAGTTCTAAAAGTCACCGCTAGGTGGCTAGGTGGCGCTTTTTCTTCTCGCTTGCAGAAACTAATTTCCAGAGTATGTAATTCTCGTCCGTGTTTATATTGGAATTTTGTTATTAGATAGATGATTAATAGAGAATTTTTTTTTAGTTTTAAGGTAGTTGTATTATTTTATAAATATCCTTTTTATGTATTCTGCTATTGATAAACCACCGAATTGCATCGATTTATTCGACCACTTTTTCTAATTAAATTTTGTGGATCGAAAATCGATGATATCCCTAAAGCGTAACTTTATTCGGCCGCTAATTTTATTTGTATTCGGCAAACAACAGATGGCGTTACTAGGTATGTCTTTCAAAAAAATCCCTAACATATTTTTCGTAGCAAACTTTCTGTTAGAATTTTTTTAAGTAAACAACCAATCCCATTGTTTCTTTAACGATATATTGTTATAAAATTTTCAATCTTCGAATTGGAATGATAGCCTAGAAAAGTTTAGCAAATGCGGGTTGAACTTGATAAGGAAATAACGGGCTTCGAATTATCTTGGCTCGAGAATTCGCGAAGAAAAATCTGCGGGTTTGTTTAAATATTTTATATTAGCGCTGAATTTTATTTAACTTGTCATTTTATAAAATTAATTTTAATTTTATATTTACGATAAGGAATCAAAATAGTCCCATTAACTGTAATTAAACTTACAGACGTCAATGTTAACTACGTGATTAAACGCATGACGCACTACTAACAGGTCACCTCATTAAGCTATCGAAGTCTTACAGTATGTGAATGGAAACTTTTCGTGAAGATGATCGCCGCTAAGTTGCTAATTTTGTTGACCTTAAACGTCGCGATTTCAATGTCGCGAAAAGTTAACCTTCCGTCAAACGCAGATGACTTCAAATGGGCAGCTGAAATGGGATTGCGACAGTACTTCAAGACAATTGAATTCTTCCGTATTTACTGGAAACTCGAAGACTTTGGAACACTCGGGATAAGTGATAATACTCTAGATATTGTTGGCACTGAGAGGCAGTATCACTTTAAAGTAACCGCTAAAGCTATTAAAACTGTTACTTATTCCTATGGATATCAAGTCGAACGAATTGAGTGTCTTATTGATCTGAAGACCGAACATCTGCCTCTTAATATTTCGTGCAAAGTTTATCATACTGAGTAAGTTTGGAAAATATTTTAATTAGATCTGACGAATAAAATAATTCCTTAATTATTTTTTATTTTAGTGGAGAGTGGAACGATATTCTGGCATGGAGAATTCAACCGAAAACTAAATATAGAAAATATTTCCAAATTTCTTTGTAATAATATTTTGTATTAAATATATTAATACTCAATTTTATTTGATGAATTATTGATTATAAGCTTTAGTGGTGTAACGTTCTAGCAAATTTCGAAATTTATTTTAGGATCTTAGAAATTATTTTTATTAAATAAAACCTCGATCATTCCGTTCAAAGAATTATTTAACGGAGTGACGAGAAGATAAAGAAATTCTGCGAACGCCATCGCGACTCGAATTCAAAACTCATGACGCTGCATGAGATTCGGGCCTCGATGGTGTTCACTAGGGTAACCTGAGATGCGGCGTTGCGACATTTAATTATTAAAATTTATTGTACTGGATGAAAATCCAAGTCAGTCTACCCTGGGCAACCAGGCGACAACCATCTTTGGCTCCGGACGTAAGTCCGGTGCCCGAATTACTGAAGCTTTTCAATATATTTAATTTCAACACAGACTGAGTGTTTTATTTTAGTGGTTAATTCCCTAATAATTATTTTAAAAATTTATAATAGAGTATCAAAGAGCAGGGTGCGCCTGGAATCGATAGATATTCTAAAGACACCCGCCCGGTAAACTTTAAATAAACTAACCCAAATTTTGGGAACGTAACAATAGTATATTAAAAAACGAAAAAAAATGTAGTTCCTAAAGTTACCGCTAGGTGGCCAAGTGGCGCTGTTATCTCTCGCTTGCAGAAAAAAATTTCCAGGGTATATAATAGGAAACTTTTAATAATCTTGATTTAATATTAAAATAAAGGTACTAAGTTTCTACAAGCGAGAACAGCAGCGCCACTGCGGCACTTAGCGGTGACTTTCGGAACTTTGTTTAAATATTTTATATTAGCGCGGAATTTTATTTAACTTTATCAATTAAAAATTGATTTTAATTTTATATTTACGATAAGAGACAAAAAATAGTCCCATTAACGGTAACTATACTTACTGACGTAAATGTTAACGGCGTAAGTAAACGAATGACGCACTACTAATTAATCACTTTATTAAGCTATCAATATCTTACAGTTTGAATCGAAATTTTACAGTTTTAATTGAAACTTTTAGTGAAGATGATCGCCGCTAAGTTACTAATTTTTTTGACCTTAACCGTCGCGATTTCAATTTCGCGGAGAATACGGCTTTCTTCAACCGCAGATGACTTCAAATGGATAGCTAAGGCGGAATTGCAAAAGTACTTGACGAAAATTGAGTCATTCGGTATTCACTGGAAACTGGAAGACTTTGGATCACTGATGATAAGAGATAATACTCTAGATATTTTGGGAACTGAGAGAGTGTATCATTTTACAGTAACCATTGAAGCTATTAAACCTCTTACTTATGACAAGGGGTATGAAGTCGAAGGACTTTGGTGTTTCATTGATTTGCATACCAAACATCTACCTGCTGATATTAGGTGCAAAATTTATCATACTGAGTAAGTTTAAAATATTTTTAAGTTAAATCTGACAGATAAAATGATTCCTTAATTGTTTTTTTTTTATTTCAGTGGAGTGTGGAACGATATTATGGCAAGGCAAATTTAACCGAAAATTAAATATAGAAAATATTTAACAATTTCTTTGTAATAATATTTATATTTGATGTATTAATATTCAATTTTATCAAATAAATTATTGATTACAAGCTTTAGTAGTGTGTAAAACATTTTTTAAAATTTTAGTTCCTTCAGTTACCGTTAGGTGGCGAAGTGGCGCTGTTGGCTCTCGCTTGCAGAAACAAATTTCTAGGATATATAATAGGTGAATTTTAGTGAGATTAGATTAATATTGAAATCAAGGAACTCAGTCTCTACAAGCGAGAACGGCAGCGCCACTGCAGCACCTAGCGGTGACTTTCGGAACTAAAAAAAAACAGGATGTCAATTTTTGTAAGGAATAACGACTTGGGTGCCTAAGTAGAAGATTAATATTTTTTTTAATTTAGTTCTAAAAGTCACCGCTAGGTGGCGAAATGTCGCATTTTTTTCTCGCTTGCAGAAACAATTTTCCAGAGTATATATAAATAAAAAAAGCAAAAACTAATAATCTAAGACTTTTTCCACGATATGCGTCTACAAAAGGCGGAAGCAATCTTTCAATTGACGTTTGAACTGCTTTAAGATATCCTGTCAACCCCACAAGCTCTGACGTCACCTAGTTTTTCTTTTCCTCGAAGTCTTGGATATAAAAATAGCGATAAATGGATGACCACCGGTAATTGTCGAATCGATAATAACATCCTGTGGGTTGGTAGGAAAAGAAATAAAAAACCCGGCCAATTACCATAAATTTGAAAAATAAAGTTTCTCGGTTTAGCAATGATTTAAATTGACCTTTAAAGCCGGTGAAAACTACCCTCGTAAATAAATTGCGGAATCTAAGGAACGGAATATAGTTACCGCTTTCGTCGTCACTTGCTTCCTTATCCTGTCCCCAACTATAGTCTAGTTTCCTGCTGAGCTCCTGGCCCCATTCCGGCAAAATTCCCTCTGACTTTATATTTCTGTCGACTTCCATCACACGTTTTTTCACATTTCTTATTCTATCCCCCCCCCCCACTACTACTTCCTCGTCAATTAAATCCGGAATGTAATAGGATTACACTGCAATTTGTAAACAATTATTTTATCCATAAAAAAATATTTTGATTTTTATCTAGAAGATATTATTTTAACTGGGGATAATTGAAGGCTTGAAAGTTAAAGAAAGATAAGCTCGAAAAATTATTATAGATGGGCGTTAGTACAGAATAATTTGCATATTCTTCTATTTCCGGAATTTAATATGGATGAAGTGAAATCTGAACCTGATATCAATTCTCGCCGTTTAATATCCATGATTGATAATCCTGCGGTTTATGGATGATGAGATTTGTTGTATGATTAGCTAATTGCGTGAATTTGGTTGAAAAAAATAAAAGAAATGTGGTTTAGAATTAGAACTGTAATTTCAAGGCTAAATATTGACGATACAAAATAATAATAAGAATTATTTTGTAGGAAATTAAATTCTTTGTCGAAAAGATATCTCTAACCATTTCTTCGTAATTCGCTCCAAAAGATCAGTATTCGTATTATAAAGATAAAATTTAAGTTTCCTTATAAATACCTTAGAAATTTATTTCTGCAAGCGAGAGGGAACAGCGCCACTTAGCCACCTAGCGGTGACTTTTAGAACTAAAGTTTTTTCTGTATTTCTTGGTAAAAATATTGTTTTCCTTATATATCCTGGAAATTTATTTCCGCAAGCGAGATAAAAAGCGCCACTTCGCCACCTATCGGTGACTTTTGGAATTAATTTTTTTTTTTTTTCTATTTTAAGAACTACTAAGTATTTTTACCATCAATTATATTAATTTTTTGATGATTACAATTACGATAATGTCTTTTATTAACACATTTGTTATTACTCTATAATTTGGCACTGCTAAAAGATAAAATGTAATTAGACATCTCCACTGTTAAGCACAAAAACAAGATCCTGTTTTAGCAAAGCTCATTTTTCAATTAATCCATTAAAAATATAAGATTAACTGAATGATAAATGTCTTGATAAAAGAGACCGGGCACTTGGAAATGTCTACACCCAGAAAATACTTTGATTAATATTAATTTGGCACGTACAAGTGTTTCCATTAGCTGATGAGTACTTGCTGTATATATACGGTTAGCTCGTCGCAAAAACACGGCTTTTTTTTTTCTAGCATCAAACATGGACACTCAAGTTAACCAACAAATGTTGCTATGTTGCTGTACAAGATAAATATTCGAGGTTATTATCATCAAGATGGCTGTTTATATTTTTGATATTAGAACGAAGGTTCAAGGATTAGGCCATTGTGTTTGAAGATCACCATCAACAACAGAAGCTTCCAGAATTGAAGCTGTCAGCTACAGAATGGATTTTAGAAGCATCTCAGTTGTCTTAGTGACGTAATTCGATTAGATATCCTTGTTACAGCGAAATTTCTCAAGACGGTTGCAAGGTTGACTTTGAAGGTGTTTAAATTGGTGTTATTTGGGGCAAAACACATAAATATTGTGATTAGCACATTCCTCGATGTCTTGACAATAACGTGCAACCCTAATTTCAGAAAAATATTCAAAGATGCCTAAAATTAAGGCGGATTAGTTTCACCCGAAAAAGTTGGTAAGTTTTATTGATTCTTCAAATGTTCGTGTTTTTTCGTCTATAAAACTGTCGAAATAGTGATTTAGTATTAATGAAAAAGAAGGAATAAAAGTTATCAATATTCAACCTTCCCAAGCGATTAATTATAAGATTTAATTATTCATTTTAATTAGAAAACTCTGATTAGTATTTATACCTTCGTTTACTTGAATTTTAAATATATTATTTGGATAATTTAATATTCAATTATAATTATGATTATTTGATCATGGAAATTGAAAAGTTTTATTCGTTTATTTGAATTCAGTATTTTAATTGCTGTTAACGATTTAATAATAATAATAATTATTATTATAATAGTGGACAAAAAAATGGGATTGAGAGGGTGAACTAACACGATTATATTGAGTTGAAATACATGGGAACGCACAATATATTATAGACGATATGTATAAGCGGTTTATAGAGATTTAGTGTTAAGCCGGTCTAAGGTACGTGTATATATAGTACTCGAGATAATATTACTCATTAGTTACACGAATTAGATCGTATTTGGTTATCACTGGATTTATAAACTTCCGAACAACCTTAATTATTTATTAACAATCTTGTTCTGCAATAGAACTTTATCCTAAGGCCTTAAAGTTACTTTTTTTACATTGTATTATATACTCTGGAAATTTAATTCTGCAAGCGAGAAAAAAAGCGCCGTTTCGCCACCTAGCGGTGACTTTAAAAACTAATAAATTAAAATTAGAATTGTAATTTCTATAGTTAATCCTTTTATAAAGGCCAAATTTAAGTTTCCTATTAAATACCTTAGAAATTTATTTCTGCAAGCGAGAGATAACAGCGCCACTTGGCCACCTAGTGGCAAATTTATGAACTAAAAATTTTTAAATCCATTTTTGGGTATTTTTCATTATTTTCTATCATAATATCAACTTAAAAATCCTCCATCTCAATTTTTCAACCCTTAAATCAATCAATTAAAAGTTTACCTTAAAATTATCAATTAAAACAAATCTAAAGAATAAAAAAATAACAATAATTATTCATTATTTCCTTGTAATCATTTTTTCAAATTAAAATTTGAATTTTTCAAATATATACCCTGGAAATTTATTTCTGTAAGCGAGAGAGAACAGCGCCACTTGGCCACCTGGTGGCAACTTTATAAACTAAATTTTTTTTTCCATCTCTGGGTAATTTTCATTGTTCTCTTTCATAATATCAACTTAAAAATTCTCCATCTTAATTTTTCAACCCTAAAATCAATCAATTTTAATTTACCTTGAAATTATCGATTAAAACCAATCTAAAGACTGCAAAAAAATAACAATAATTATTCATTATTCCCTAGCTAGGGGTATGAATAATGCAGTATTTGATTTCAGAAAGAATTCAGGCAAAGATTGTTCGAGCTAGCGAGTAAAAAACCTCGGTTGTTATTAAAATAAAAAAAAAAAAAAAAAGTAAAAAAATAACAATAATTTTTAGGCCCCCTTTTTTTTTT
>CAJNRD030001116.1:12050415-12082465 GCA_905319865.3 Cotesia congregata | reverse complement strand
TAAAAAAAAAAAAAAAAAAAAAAAAAAAAAAAATTATAAACACGAAAATAGATACAGAAAATATAATCGAGAGGTTCTATAGACTCTAAAGTATAATGGAGAAAACTACAACGTTAAATTTTTTTTTTTTTATTTTTTATTCTTGAAAAGCTTGCACGAAGAATAGCTCCAGGGACGGAAGTATTTTTTTAGTTGCACATTCATCAATTTTTTCTTTTATAAATTTATACATTTTTATTTATTTATGTTTCAGCGTCGTCGTGTGACATGGTATTTAGCAGCGACACCACAAAAACAGGAATAGTGACGTCACCAGGCTATCCGAATCCCTATCCACCTCGATCAACCTGCAGTTATGATTTCCACGGCCGAGGGAAGGAGAGGGTACAAATCGTCTTCCAGGATTTCAATTTAGTGGACGCACCCGGTGACCCCAAAGGGTAAGTAAGGTCATCCATATTTTTTTTTTTTTTTTTTTTTCCCAGAAAGCATATTATATATAATTTATAATGCATGATATAATGTAAGCCCGTACTTTCCCAGTTCCGGAAAATTTACTAGGACTCGAGGACACTGCTCTGAGTCAGCGAATTTCCGATGCACATATGCTCCCCTAACATCCTTTTAACACATGTATAGATATATATATTTTTTTCTTCCTTTTATATTTTGCTCGACGTTTTCTTGCCTATATATCCTCGCGTATGATCAAAACCCAAAGGGATTGCGATTGTGATACGTTGCCGAGGGCATCTACCAGAGTGGAAATCTTGTTTAGTTCCAACAAAGCGTGTATAGATCCTCATGACTCTACTAAGTTTACAAACGAATCAGATAACAAGATTGAGTGAGCTCTCTTCTACTCGTTGGCGTAATTTAATTTTTTAAATTTTTATTCACGTTATTCTACTTCGAAATGTTACCAAGATGTGTGTGGAAGATATTATGAATGTCGAGATCAAAGGTGCGGTATATATTTTTTTTTTATATTTTCGATGGAGTCGAAAAAAATTAGTTTGGAAATTGTAGAAGGTTAGAGGAAAAAAAATGAGATTTTGCAGAATTTTGGGCGATAATTAGGGACTGAGATATTTAAATTTGAAATTTTATATAAAATTATATATCTGGGCATTTTTTAACTGGCGATATCTCCGAAGATATTAGTTGTACAAAAAAACTTCCATGACATTTGTTGTAGGGTTTTTAATGCTGGAGGTCGAAAGTAGAATTAAATTCTCGTGTGATAATTAGTATTGAAGTTACAGGGGTTTCAAATTCCGTATAAAATTATATTATCCGGAAAATTGGCTATCAGAGCGATATTAGTAAAATATGCAATTTAAATTGGCTGATAAACATATGTAGGTATTAACACTCATTTATCTGTTGCAGATGTGACAACGTGGATTCTTTGGTGGCGTTTATCCCTATTGGCGGTAAAATGGAGAGAATCGACGCATTCTGTGGGACAACTCCCCGGCCATTAATGAGCAATGGTGCTCGGCTTTTATTGGAATTCCATGGAGTTCAGTCATCGCGACAGGCACGAGGCTTCAAAGCCATATATTCATTTACCGAGAGTGAGTAAATTTTATTGACCAAACTTTTCGACAGGAAATATCCACCAGCAAATCTATTCTATTCAGAGGCTGCATAAAATCGTCAGTGTGGATGAGATAAGAAGCGCTATAGAAAGCGACCTTTATGCCCTCTTTTCCCCCATCGAAAGCACCTTATCTAGAGTTTAAACAATTTTCTTTTTTTTTATTTCAATTTTTACGGCCCACCTATTTTTTCATACATTTTATCAAGCCTCGCATGTGAATACAGTCAATATAAGACTTATATATTGTTCGAAAGACGTGGAATTTTCCAATTGACTGAAAGGTCCTCAGGGAACGAGTGGAATAACGCAGTGATGTGTTCTTTAGTTTGTTGAGCGGCAGCCAAACCTTGAATGACATATTTACGAGCTTGTAGGTTCGAACGTCAAACTATGACATCAAAAAAACAAGATAATGCCGTCATTTTATGTCCAAACTTAAATGTTTTTCACGGCAAATTTTTCTACTTTATATTTTATTCACTACTTTTTTTTTTTTACCTAGAAGTGAATTATTGCGTGTTAGATTGACGGAAATAAGTTTTTATTTTTATCAATTGGTTTTGTCGCAAGTGGGATGTACCAGTAGACAGGATGTCAATTTTTGTAAGAAATTATGACTTGAGAGCCTTAGTAAAAGCTTAATATTAAAAAAAAAAATTTTAGTTCTAAAAATCACCGCTAGGCTAAAAAGTGGCGCTGTTATTTCTCGCTTGCAGAAATAAATTTCCAGAGTATATAATAGCTAAAACTAGAAATAAGCTAAATATAAATTAAAATTAGTTCTAAAAGTCACCGCTAGGTGGCCAAGTGGCGTTTTTTCTTTTCGCTTGCAGAAATATTTTTCCAGGATATAAAAATCATAACTTTCTTTCTAAAGAACTGTCGAAGCACTCATATCCCAAAATATGAAAGTTCAACAATGTTGTTTGAGTACTCAGCTGCAAAATTCAAGACCATATCCGTCAACGTTTTTTGCGTCGCTAGGCAAACATATTACCCCGTGTATGTTATGTGTACAGACACTTTAGTTAAGTATAAAGGTTTAATATCATCCAAGGTATAACACAGAGCATTTGCCCAGTTAGAAAGTTTAACTAAACTTTGACAAGTGTTATTTCCGTGTGGGAGCTAGAGCTATGAAACCCGGAAATAGTTGCCAAGAAAACTCTGATTCATCAAACTCTCTCAGATATCTGGCAACTGTTGTTCCTTCATATACGAACAAAGTTTATCATTTACGGGATATTATTTTCCACTTAGATGTTTTCCAACCGAGAAAAGTTTTTCACACTTGAGAAAAAAAAAAAAAAAATTTTTTTTACTCTACCAATAATTAGAAAATAAAAATTTTGAAAAGCTCTAGAGAAGGCTGTACGGCAATAAAAATTTTTTATCCCTCTCAAGAGGTTATAAATTCAAGCCCTTACACATAACCTGGCGTTAACAAAACATGTGCCAGCGTCTCAACCCCAAAACATCTCTTTACGCTTTTGTATAACCTATAAATTCTTTTTTCAAAAAAAAAATATTACAGAATAGAAGAATAAAATGGTTCTCACATAAACTTTTTTTTTTTTGTATTTATATATTATGATAGTTATATCGTATCATATATAAAACGTAAGGTTCTTTAAAGAAAAAGTTTTTTCCAGTGAAACTTTATCAATTTTACGGATACTTCTCGTATTACCGAGGATAGAAGCGTTAAGACGCTTTTTAGAGTATTAAATGGTAAAAGTACAACTAATGGGTGTGATTATAATGAAAATTTAGTGTTATTTTTATGAGTTGATAGATAAAAATACTAAAAAATGAGGTTTTATATTTTATTTAATAATTGTGGGTAACCGGTTAGATTTACGGAAGAATTAATAAGATTTTTTCGATAGAGAATTTAATTTCCTACAAAAAAGGTTTTTTTGTAATTTTTTCGTATCTCCAATATTTAACCCAGAATTTCAATTTCAAAATACTTCCAATAAGCCTGGGCCCACCTAACCTGTTAGTCGTCTTATTTTATCTCCTGGCTCGAAAATAATCAAAATATATAAAAATTGACAAGAAAAAATTGATCAGAAGTCTTAGAATCGTCTGAAACAGCGAAAAACAAATTAGTTCCAAAAGCCATCGCTAGGTAGCCAGATGGCGCTATTTCTTCTCACTTGCAGAAATAATTTTCCAGGAAATATAACAAAAACTTAAAATTTTTCCCAAGAAATACAGGAAAAAAGCTTTAGTTCTTAAAATTGCCGCTAGGTGACCAAGTGGCGCTATTCTCTCTCGCTTGCAGTAATTTATTTCTAAGGTATATTAAATAGGAAACTGAGATTTGGCCTTCAGGAAATAATTACTGATCTTTTAGAGAATATTACGGCTAAATGATAAGAGATATCGAAAAATTGATAGACCTTTTCGATAGAGAATTACAAGCTCTACAAAAAAGGTCTCAAGATTTTTCCGTATCTCCAATATTGACCCCATAAATCGCAATTTAATTATTTAATTGCCGCGCTTTGGGTTGTGCCTTAATTTTTGTAATGACTATAACTCAGAAACTAATTGTCCGATTGATTTGATTTTTTATAACTAAACTTAGAATGGTAAACCGAAAGTCCTTGCAAAAAATCAGCCCTAAAATCGCAAGTGTTCTAAAATGGTCACCCTAATTAAACCAGTAAACGAATGAATAATTGACCAAGGTTATTCTCTTTGACAATAAAATCTTCATTGTCGTACACACTACCGTTAAATTATCACCGGGTTATCTAGTAGTCGACAAAAGGACAAGCTTAGAGAGCGATAACCAAAACACATAAGCTGGGAAATGGAAGTTTCACTGCCGCCGAAATCGTTTTATCGAACCTGTGTGACAAACTCGTTGAAAATAACTCTTTGAATCAAAGCGTTGTTAGATTGCTGGTAGTTTAAATTGTCGGCTTTCAATTTTTTTTTTTTTTTTTTTTTTTTTTTTTTTTATAATATACTAAACATATATACATATTTTTTAACAACGACCATTTTACCCCATATTTGTTCAATTAAGTAACAATCAATAAAAAAATATTTTATTTTTTTTACTCACCCATCTACCCTACGTTATTGGTACTCCCTGACGGTGATTACATGTCAAGTGTTGAAAACCCCAGTGTATTGACGATTTGTCAAGAAACAAAAAAAGTCAACCAGCAGAGTCGCTAAAAAATGAAAAGTTTTTGTTAAAAAAAAAAAAATATATAAAAGCACAAAAAAATTCATCAGGTGACAGCTTAATTAAATATTTTTAAATATATGCGGTCAATATTTAGAAAAAAATCTTATGACGTTACTAGAATTGAATTAAAAAAATTAAATCACTAAAAAATTATTTTAAAAATAATTTTTGATAGTTGATCGAAATAATAAATGACATTGACTTGTTAACAATCGGATCAAAGTGAATTAGGACAATTCGATAAACTGACGGGGATGAAAATCTGACAAATAGTGTAATTTACAGTGACTACCTGTGAATTATTGATCAGACACGCTTTGTTTGCTCTGTTTATTTGTTTATATGGACGTTGTTCATCCGCATGTTCATTATGCTAATGAGCAGTCTTGTGTTGTGATGAGGTTATTAAAATTTAAATCTCATCTCGGATAATGTCATGAGTTACTGTGGGAATGTAATTATTTTTATTTTGTATTTGTTGGGGTTTTTTTTAGATTAAATCACGAAGAACGTGATAAAGGGAAATGGAAAATAGGATTGTATAGGGGATTTAGAGGAGAAAAAAATAAGCTTTTGGAGGATTTTTTACGATAATTAGGAGCTGAGATATTTAAGTTTGAAATTTTATAGAAAATTATATATTTGGGCACTTTTTAACTAGCGATATCTCCGAAGATATTGGTTGTATAAAAAAAACTTCTAAGATGTTTTTTGTAGGGTTTATTGAGATGTAGGTCGAGAGCCCAACCAATATTCCGTGCGATAATTAGAACCCGAGATATTTAAGTTTGAAATTTTATATAAAATTATATATTTGGGCACTTTTTAACTGGCGATATCTCCGAAGATATTGGTTGTATAAAAAAACTTCCAAAATGTTTTTTGTAGGGTTTGTTAAGACAAAGGTCGAGAGCTTAATAAAAATTTTGTGTGACAATTAGGGACTGGGATATTTAAGTTTGAAATTTAATATAAAATTATATAAAAGTTGAAAAATTCTTTTTAACTCACTTCAATACAAATGTGCATAACCAAACAGTATAAATAAACAATAAAACACAAAAAACAACGAAGCTTTCCGTCTCTATCGATTTATTAAGTCGAACATATTTCACAATACGGAACGTCGATTTGTAGCTTTCATCGGGTTAAAACAACGGGAATCTATTTGATTTATGCTATCAGTTTCTCATGAAAACAAAAATTCCAATATTTTTTGTTACAACTACCATTATTATTATTATCACTATTATTTTCACCATTAATTGCCGGTACAACACATTTCAAAATCTAAAATTACTCGAAATAATTGCTACTGAATATCCCATCAAAATCTAGTTCTATAATACCATTGGTCTATCCAACATATCTTCCAAAATCTGCCAATATTCCCTTTTAAAAAAATCTAATAAATTCAATTAATATTGTCATTTTCCTCAAGCTTATATCCAGACAAAAATCAAAAGCCCAACCAAAATTCTGTCCGATAATTAGGGTCGAAGATATTTAAGTTTGAAATTTTATATAAAATTATATATTCGGGCACTTTTTAAATGGCAATATCTCCGAAGATATTGGTTGTTTAAAAAAACTTCCAAGAAATTTTTTGTAGGGTTTATTGAGACGTAGGTCGAGAGCTTAACCAAAATTCTGTGCAATAATTAGGGACTGAGATATTTAAGTTTGAAATTTTATATAAAATTATATATTTGGACACTTTTATATTGGTGATATCTCCGAAGATATTGATGGTACAAAAAAACTTTTAAGATGTTTTTTATAGGATTTTTCATGAAGAATGGCATAAGCTAAACTAAAACCTTGCATGATATTTACAACAATAAACTAATTCGTTTATTAATCTCCATTATACTGAATTCACTCGATAATACTCCCTACAATGGGCTAGAGCTTAAAAAATCTTTTCAATCAGGCTTTTATCCCCTCCACCAGTTTTATGCAGCAGTATAAAGGGTATAAGCATAAATATAAATGAATATATAAATATTTGTTCTGTTTGCATGTTTAATTAGACTTCGGAATAACAACTGGACGACAAGAATCCAGTTTTACATGCGCATTTGTATTCAACAGTAATGAAACACGAAATGGTACATTTGCATCACCAAATTATCCTGGATTTTATCCCCGTGACACAGAGTGCCATTATTTTTTTAACGGCCAGCAGACGGAAAAAGTTCACCTGCATTTCCATTATTTTGACGTTGAAGGAGTACTACCGTAAGTTTTATATTAATACATTTTTATTTAAAATACCTAATAAACTTTAATTACCTCGAATATTTACATTCTCAACATAATATCACCCATATTTTATATTAATATATTTTTATTCATTTTACCTTTTTTACATCAACACTCTATTTAACTTTACTATTATTATTAATATTTCTCAGACTTCAATACTTACATTAACTGTGCAGTCAATATTTATTTTCATTATTAACTTTACTAAATCGAGAAACTTTCAACCATTTATCTTCCTTGACTTAATTTAACCATTTAAAGTTCTCTTCATACAAAACTTTTTTTAAATTCGTCATAATTTAATTTTTTTTTTTTACACTCAAAGTATATTAATTATACTTGATAATAGTCTCAAGAAACTAAAAAATTAATATTAAATCCCTGAAGATTGATTTTTTTTAAATTCAAATTTCGCGCGAAAATTTTCAATTTTAATTTGCATTTTTTTCATAAAAAAAATTGAACCAAAAAAATAAATATTGTTATTTATTAATTCTTTAATGTTTAAACAATAAATTGCGACCGAATTTTTGAAAAAATATTCAAGGATGCCTAATATTTTTATGGATTAAGTGTAGTAATAAAATTGATGAAAATTTTGAAACAAAAAGACGTTTCATTAATCTAATGAATATTGAGGGATAACTTAATACAAACTGTCCCGGTTGTAAAACTTTTGGCTAACAAGTTCCATGTTTACTACTAAATTCAATTGCATGACAACGGATACGAGATACTCTGTACACATGTAGACAACGTATGAGAATAAAGGTGATGTAAAGTTTGGAGACTGTTTTGTGAGCGATATTGTCACGGTGACGTCTATGGATGACATTGGAAACTAGAGTTTTAGATTAAAGTTGTTGTTTCGACGCGCTTTGATCAACTTTGATTGCCGAAATTAATTGTTTTTGTTGTCAACACTCTTTATCAATATTTTTCACCACTCTCGGGATTGGATTGTTACCTTTAGTTTATGTTTGGGTCAAAGGTCGGCAAACTCTGATAAATTTTGGGCGATAATTAGGGACTGAGGTATTTAAGTTTGAAATTTTATATAAAATTGTATATTTAGGCACTTTTTAACTGGCGATATCTCCGAAGATATTGGTTGTATAAAAAAACTTTCCTCTCATTTTTTGTAGGGTTTATTGAGACGTAGGTCGAGAGCCCAACCAATATCCCGTGCGATAATTAGGGACCGA
This sequence comes from Cotesia congregata, assembly GCA_905319865.3. Classification (NCBI taxonomy): domain Eukaryota; kingdom Metazoa; phylum Arthropoda; class Insecta; order Hymenoptera; family Braconidae; genus Cotesia; species Cotesia congregata. The sequence goes on along the minus strand of CAJNRD030001116.1, from coordinate 12,074,175 downwards.
GATATTTAAGTTTGAAATTTTATATAAAATTATATATTTGGGCACTTTTTAAACGGTGATATCTCCGAAGATATTGGTGGTATAAAAAAACTTTCCAGACATTTTTTATAGAGTTTTTCATGATAAAGGTCGAGAGCTCAACAAAAATCTTGTGCGACAATTAGAGCCTGACATCTAACCTTTTAAAAATCAATGTATAATTATATTTTCAACAATAAAATTGAATAATTTCATATTTTTATTTTTTTTTTGGTTTGGTAAACTAGTTTATAAAAAAAAAAACTATCCATAAATCAAAAAAGCGACAATAGTGTGGCATTTTGACCATAAACTTGTGTCACGAAATCGATTTAGTTATCCATTTACCTTGTCACAATGGATACATAAATAACCGTGACATTTTTGTTTGACATTAATAGATGATAAATTCCCATCATAAGTCACTATCAAAGAAACGCAACCAGAAAGCTAAGAAATATCCTAAAAAGACAGATCTTTAGTTTCGGGTACATATAAAGAAGACGTCTTTGGTATAACAAATCAATCACCCGAATAGCCACTTAGGTCCGAATAAATAACGAAAAGTAAACCCGAACAAATATCAATCCTACTTATCAAAAAAAAACTTAAGCACCCAGTATTGATAGTATTGATATATAAAATAAAAAATGACGGTTATCGAAACAATGCCGTCAAAGTTGAATTCAAGACAGCTTGAAGTTCTAACGGGATCTTTTGTTACAGTTGTGAAGCAGTGTCAGCAAGCGATTACGTCGAATTTTCAAACTATATGTCACCCGATCGGAAGCACTCGCGACATTGCGGGCAACTGAAGGAGTTCGACATCAAAAGCGACCGGAAGTTCTTCCGGGTGACATTCAAAAGTAACGATCGGCTGGACGGGACAGGCTTCAATGCCAGCTATGTCTTCTTCGACGAGGAGGATAATTATACTATGAAGACACCTCTTAATGGATCCACTTCCACGGGTAAGATTACTCTCACTATAATTCTACATCTTACCTCGCTAGCATTGCATAATCGATATTTATCGCACCCTCATTAGTAACCTGACAGGCTCCGGAGCTACTAAAGTAACCTTTCGTTTAATTCAATGTCGTTATAATTCTCTCAAGAATTAATTCGCTACTAGCTTTTGGGTCTATTACTTTAACAATAGACACCTTGCATGTTTTGTGATTTAAAATAATTTTTTTTCCATTATTTTTCCGCATCATAGCATTTGTAAACATCCTTATCCTCTCTATAACCTTAACTCAACCCTAATGACGTCATTAGAATTGTTAACTAGCGCCGCCTTGCGGCAAAATGTAGAAATATTAATATTGACGTTGTCAGTTTGCAAAAACAAAAATATACAGCCGTTAAAAAAAATTAAAATAAATATTTTTGGGCAGTGTTTAATGTCAACACAAAAATATTGCAATTTACGTATCCTTTGATATGTTTGCAATGACATTTAACCGATTTTTTGGTCCCTGATATTCGGATTGCAATTATTTCGGTGGATTAGTATCATACCACCCGCCGGGCGTTTATTCGCATTCTTGCCACTGATGGTAATACTTTTCGATATATATAATTGTATGCACAGATAAAATCCAATATTAAACGTGATTTTGTTTCACTAAAAACTCTCAATAGGATATTTGACAATAGCGATACTCTCGTAAAATAAGTAAAAGATAAAATCCAATTGGATATCCGTTTCCTGCCCGCATATCGTCGGCGTTTCTTGTTACGAAAAACGTTAACTAAATAAAAATAATAAAAAAAAATACGGCTTGAGAATTAAATAAAGGCCGGATAAAGCTTGATAAATCCGTTTAAAGCTCTGTAAAAGATTAAAAAGAATTCCGGTTTTAGAACCTTAAAACTAAAAAAAAAAAAAAAAAAAAAAAAAAAAAATAGTCCAGCAAATGAATTAATTTGTAGACTGTGACAAAGGAAAATTTTAGAATTACAACTTTTTTTACGGGACCTAATTGTGCTACGGAAAAACTTATTGAAAAAGTTTCTCAGTAATTTATTGGCAGGGTAGACAATATTGTAAAATAGCACAATACGTCGCGCATAAACATGTGTATGAAAATATTTCAATAACGCTACGGGGAGCGCATTATTCTCATTGTTTTTTTTTGTTGGATTTATATTTGTCTACTTATATGTTTTGCACCTATTTTCTCTTAGTTCTCGGAGTTTGCGCGAGTACGAATTTTACAAAAGTCTTATAGATTTTAGAGGGTCAAAAACCTCCTTCGAATGTCTCAAATGTCGCAGCAACGATTGCATTTGCGATAGAAGTCAACCGTAATAGTAATAGTAATGGCAGTTGTTGTACCCAGTAACACACCAGGTTGCTAAGATTCCTGGCGTAAGCTTCTTTTCCACTAGTTTGACACTACAAGTCTCCAAGCTTACTTTCTTTTCTCTCACTATTTTTAACACAATTTCTTTGCCTATAAATGACCATTATTTCAATAAAAGATTACTTTAGTCAATCAATATATCAAAAGATCTTAATCAAGAATCCAAAGTGGATTTCAATAGAAACCTTCATGGATTTTTTTGATAAGGTCATTAATATAGGAACCCATAAGTTAGGGCAATTCATGGCCCCTATGTGGATTATCCATGTTTCCATACCTTCCAGTGGATTTCCATATGGGAATTCATGTACCCAGTTTCTGGTTTGGATTTCTATATGAATCCATAGATTCCAACATTGAATCTTATGGATTACTTTAAGAATCTCTTTCTAATGTGGATTTCAATAGAAACCTTCATGGATTTTTTTGATAAGGACATTAATATAGGAACCCATAAGTTAGGGCAATTCATGGGCCCTATGTGGATTATCCATGTTTCCATACCTTCCAGTGGATTTCCATATGGAAATTCATGTACCCAGTTTCTGGTTTGGATTTCTATATAAATCCATAGATTCCAACATTGAATCTTATGGATTACTTTAAGAATCTCTTTCTAATGTGGATTTCAATAGAAACCATGGATTTTTTTGATAATTTATATATATTTGCTTAAATGACACTAATATCCGTTCGAAAAAGTCTATGTAGTAGGTTTTTATAAAAAATATAGAGATGAAATAAAGAAATATATTACATACCTGCAACCTGCATTGCAACAATTTAATGATTACCTCTATCCTTGAAATCCACTTAGAAATTCCGCTACCAAAATTTCCACATGTTACATATACAGTTAGCATACATACCCTTGGCATTAAACTAATCCAAACAATTAAGTTATCAAAACTAATATTATTTGACGATATTTGTTTATGTAAGCGCAGATAAATAACGAGGGAACGCTGAGCATGCAGCTTCATTGAATCCAAACTAATTTGTACCTTCATCCATTCTCCCAATATTTCATACCGCAAATGCATGCTGAAAGAGAGATAATAATAAATTCAGAGCGTGTGGATATATATTCTCTAGTATTTATAATATATATATGTATTTCATAAATATGGTTGACAATAACCGGAAAAGGTACACCCGCAACAAACTCGGTTGAAAATCATCAATTGTATTTATGTATAACATACTTGATTATAATAACGACAATCATTTTACCTATTTGGTATTTCCGTATGATGGATATTCGCCATTTTGACAAGACTATAATTGGAATATATTATATATATTTAGTTGTTATCAAAATCATGGTAATTGGCTTAAATTGAATAATAGAATAAGATAACCAATTTAATAAAATATTTTTTATATTTCTGTTTCAGCGTCAAAAGCAGTAATACTAGGATTATATGTCCTATTTATAATCGGTATTATCACCGATAAATTTTACTAGGTATATATATATATAGTAGACGACGACAAACTGATAAAATTAATAACTATATGGATCAACAGTGAATAAAATCTGTGAAAATTTTATTGTAAAAAAAAAAAAAATAAAGACTTATTTAAATTCTTCTTCACACATAACATAACCAAAAAAAAAAAGATGTATTGTTAAATACAACGAACCTCTTGAGGTTAAGGTGTGTGTATGTGTAAATAATGTATTAATAATTGAAGATATATCCTCTATAATATCGGAAGGGTTATTTGTATTGTGTGAGCTACTTTGTAGTTCGATTGAATCTTGATAAGGTATTATATATAGGAAGATTGTGAATTGTAATCGACAAGTGGTGATTGGAGCCAACTTTTATTGACAATCTACTCGGGTAACTTTGTTTTTATATTTTAGCTTTTATTATTATCTTTGTTGTTGGTTATGTGATATCTATTGTTGATTTCAATTTTATAGTCTATTAGAGAGGGATTATATATGATCATATATTACCAGATATTTTACGTAATATGATCATATGAGTCAATTTTGGGGTTAGAAAAATTTTATGGTATTGTTTTGTGTGATCATATGTGATTTTAAACCATCTATGATCAGATACGTCATATATGGCTAAATATTAAACTTATGTAGGTCATAGTTCATATGAGGTCATATAAAATTTATATGACGATATATGATCAGATAATAAACCTTATAAGATTGTATAGTGTTCGATGATCATATATCGCCAGATATTTTACCTTATACGATCATATGTGAACAATTTTCGAGTTATATGACAATTCTATGGTACTGTAATATGTGATTTATGGAATCATATGTGATTTTAAAACCATAGATGATCACATACATCATATATGATCAGATACATCATTTATAATCATATAGTGCTTATATAATCATATGTGACTAAATATTTAACCTTATATGATCAGATACGTCATATATGACTGCATAGTGCTTATATGAGAATGTAGTTTGTATATGATCATATATGGCTAAAGATTGAATCTTATATGATCATATGTGATAATGAATTAAGTAATTATTATTAAAATAGTTCATATATGAACTAATGATTCATATATGAATTATATGATTCATCTCGACACAATAAAAACTTATTAAAAAATCTTCCATATCTGATCATGCATCAACCTCTAATGTTAAACTATTTACACCCTACCTCACTATATTTTGCGGTCACACCACATATGATCACATAAATATTGTACTTTCCATAAAATTTAATGTATAGACAACAACATGCAACCCATATTTTACACCCGAAACTCAGGATGGCTGATATTTTTCTGGATTAGTTTTTCGTATGATCAGATACGAATCTTGTCAGAAAACCTAATTAGTTTTAAATAAGTATAAAATACGAGGGACACATAAAATCGTATTAAATTGTATAGTAAATATGTGATTAATAAAATGACTAAATATCGATAAACTATATACATAGTTAAATATTTATTAAATTAACTAAATATTGATACTATTAGCTAGCAATATAATGTAACTATACATGTATGTTAGATAATTTGTGAATATTTAATAGGTTCAAAAATATGTTGATATTTATAATAATTATTATTTTAATTAACCATGCATTGAATGCAGGTAAATTTAATATTTTATTTACCGAATAATAATAATAATAATTATTATTATTATTATTATAATGAAATTAAAGAACCGCGTGGGTAGTATGAATGTTAAATTGAATGTCATTAATATTAAATACTTGTAGAAATTGTAATACTTACATTCTCTTCGACTATAAATATTAAAAAAAAAAACATTACACAACTCGTTTGAATAACTTTTAATTGAAAAAAGTATTTTTAAAGGTTTCCTACACGGTATTTCTTGTACTCAATTTTTTTTTTTTAATATATATAATAATAATAACTATACATAGGTATATACAAGTATGGAAAGTTCTGACGTATGTAAGAAGAAGCACTTTGTAAATATTGTTTTCCATTAACGAGACTTTGAAGTAAGCAAGTACTCTCTTTCCGCTTATCAATTATATATCATTTTATCTTGTAAACATTTATATGAACCAAAAAAAAAAAAATAATAATAATAATCGTAAAAATTATAAAATTCTTAAACCACAAAATAATCAATTATACAAAAAAATTTTTTTTTTTAATTTATTGTAATCCAATTTTTTTGGTTAACCAAAAATGCAATAAAAATGTTAACATAACAATTATTATACCTCTTATTTTCCAGAACCTCGTCAAAATCATAATTTTTTTTCTCTCGACTTATATAATCTCGAAATTTATTTCTGCAAGCGAGAGCCAACAGCGCCATTTTGTCACCTAGCGGTAACTTTAGGAACTAAATTTTTTTTTTCTTCTTTACATACTACTAAAGCTTGTAATGAATATTTTATTTGATAAAATTGAATATTAATACATCAAATATAGATATCATTATAAAGAAATCTTAAAATATTTCCTGTATTTAATTTTTGGTTAAATTCTCCATGCCAGAATATCGTTCCAAATTCCACTTAAACAAAAAACAATTAAAAAAGCTCTTTATCCATCAGATCTAATCTAAATATCTTTGAAACTTACTCAGTATGATAAACTTTGCAGGAAATATCAGCAGGCAAATGTTCGGTCCTTAAATCAATGAGACACTCAATTCGTTCGACGTGATACCTCTTGTAATAAGTAAGATTTAATGGCGTTGGCGGTTACTTTTAAATGATACTGTCTTTCAGTTCCAACAATGTCTAGAGTTGTTTCACTTATTTCCAGTGGTCCGAAGTCTTCCAATTTCCAGTAAATACGGAATAACTCAATTTTTTTTAAGTACTTTCGTAATTCCGGCCCAGCTATCCATTTAAAGTCATCTGCGTCTGACGAAAGGTTAACTCTCCGCGACATTGAAATCGCGAAGTTTAAGGTCAACAAAATTAACAACTTAGCGACGATCATCTTCACTAAAAGTTTCGATTCACATACTGTAAAATTTCGATAGCTTAATAAGGTGACCTGTTAGTAGTGCGTCATGCGTTTAATCACGTAGTTAACATTGACGTCTGTAAGTTTAATTACAGTTAATGGGACTATTTTGATCCCTTATCGTAAATATAAAATTAAAATTAATTTTATAAAATGACAAGTTAAATAAAATTCACCGCTAAGCCAAGATAATTCGAAGCTATTCATTTCCTTATCAAGTTCAACCCGCATTTGCTAAACTTTTCTAGGCTATCATTCCAATTCGAAGATTAAAAATTTTATAACAATATATCGTTAAAGAAACAATTGGATTGGTTGTTTACTTAAAAAAATTCTAACAAAAAGTTTAGTACGAAAAAATAAGTTGGGAATTTTTTTTTATAGACATACCTAGTAACGCCATCTGTTGTTTGCTGAATACAAATGAAATTAGCGGCCGAATAAAGTTACGCTTTAAGGATATCATCGATTTTCGATCCATAAAATCTAATTAGATAAAGTGGTCGAATAAATCGATTTAATTCACTGATTTATCAATAGCAAAATACGTAAAAAGGATATTGATAAAATAACAAAACTACCTTACTCAAAAAAATTCTTTATTAATCATATCTAATAACAAAATTCCAACATAAACACGAACGAAAATTACATACTCTGGAAATTAGTTTCTGCAAGCGAGAAAAAAAGCGCCACCTGGCCATCTAGCGGTGACTTTTAGAACTAAAAATTTTTTTTGCTGTTTTAGATAATTCTAAGGCTTGTGATCAATAATTAGACACAAAAAAATTCTTTATTAATCATATCTAATAACAATAATTCCAAAAAAAAAACACAAACGATCAATTCAAACCAGATCGCCAAGAAGAATCTCCATAATTAGCATCGATGACTGTGTCGATAACCTTTTGACAGATGAAATCAAAAAGCATCACCAGGAAACCTCTGGGCTTTTTGAAGAGCTCCATAGCATCCAGATTAAGAGGTTGGGCACAGCTGTTATCGAATTGTCGGTAGCCAGCGTCTCTGGCCAGGGTTTTTCGGTCCAAGTTACCTTTATACGCAAAGCTCACGTCATTGACATAACAATTGGAAGTCCCGCGAGCCATAATTCTGGTAAACCTGGCCAAGCTGCTCCACTTAGCCACCGCTCCAAATTTAGCCACTTTTTCTTGATCAAGATCTTGATCATCATTCACCAAACAATTCTCACGAATTGGAAAAGCACACTCACGAAACGCCGGGTCTAAGCTAGCCACAAGAATCTTTCCTCTGTGGAGCCCGATGGTGTCATTCAGCTGCCATTTGGTGACCAACCGACCGCCATTTTGTTGAGACAAATACCGATTTAGAACCCTGCAGTAGTTCTTGGAATGCCGAACCGAGTCGTGAGCTCGACTGATCATCAGAATCATCAGCTCCCAGGGATTATTATTCAGAAATTCATTTACTTCATCCAAGACATCATCAAAAGTGATATTCAGAGCAGTGTCACCCACGTAGATTTCAAAAGAGCCTAAGCTTGAGTAGACGCCGACGTCCAGTCCTCGGACTCCGTACTTCATTTGCAGCCTAACCTCAAAATCTTGGGTCTGGAGCAGCGGGTCCTTGATTAAGTACGAATAGGACGAATGTGTTGTGACAAATGACAACGAGTTGAGCTCCCTGAAGTTTGATAAGTAACTCATAGCTGGCTTTCGTGATGAAAATGGCTCCCATTCGTGTTTGCTGCAGCTACAAGCTTCTACCAAATTGCTTGATAGGATGATAGAGACTAACAATGTTATTGGTAAGAACATTTTTAATTAAAGACTGCTTTGTTTAGTATTCAAGGGGTCTTTATTCCTAAAAATTAGATAAAAATACACTTTTATTGCTTCCTTTATAATAAAATTTTATTGCTTTTTTATTAAACTCCGTCTTTTTACTTAATTAGAGAACTACCCGGGGAAAAAAAATTATATATAATTTTATATAAATCATTATATATAATTATGTATGAGTTTTGGCCATATATAATTATATAAAAAATTTTTTTTAATTTTTAAATTAAAAATAAGTAGGAATTGGACCTCACAGAATATTTGTGATCAAATATCTGATGAAAAATTCTGAGGGTCGACGGGATTTGAACTCGGGTCCTTCTAGTTGCCAGTCCTGCGCGCTACCACTGATCCAGATTGCACGATGCAGCTACAGAACATTATTTATTTTATTTGAATTGAAACACAAGATAGGCTAGGTTTTTATTAAAATTCTTCAATATTTCACGGAGCATCACGAAAGTAGTAGTTTTAATTTTTGATTTTTGATTTTTGATTTTATCTGTTATTTATGGTTAATCTTTATTTTCTATTATAATAATCCCCTAGTGAAAAAAATTATATATAATTATTTTATATGATTATATATAAATCATCCTATTTAAGGAGTGAGCTACTGTTAAAATTTCAAGGCAATCCGAATATTTTCCCAAGAGTTAAATCATTTCTTTATAAAACTAGGCTTAAATTTGAATTGTTTATAATTTTTCTGCTATTGGTCAGACGTGGATGTTTTAAAATAGATGAAAGTCTTTGAAGTTCGCCGTTAGTCAAAACTTGTAAATAAATATATAGCTATGATTCCTGATTGGTCAAACGGGAAACTTTACTTACTTACTATTGTTCAAGCCTAAGAATGTCGACATATATATATATATCGATATGTATCAAATAAGAAAATCACTAAACAATGTATTACATTAATTTATAAAGCTTAGATTAGGAAGCATGTGGATGGGCACTGAAAATTGCTGATTTAAAAAAAAACATTACCGTTTTTTTTAAGCTCTACAATTTATTTCTGCACCTTGAAAATCTAAAATCAATTAGCTCGGAAGAAGAATTTACTTAATTAGCATTTTTTCAATTGCCTATAATTAATTAACAAATAGTGATCGTCACTCAGTTTGTTCTGAAATTTTATAATATTCTGTTGAACTATCTAGAAACAATCTCCCGAGTACAATTGAAGGTAATGCTATTTAATCGAGTAAATTTACGTAAATTCGACTGATTTTTTACGTTAACTAGTATTTGGAAAATTTAACAAAGAACGTTTGCTTTTTATTTTACTATGTACTATGTATATAACAGCAGGTCAAATTATTAGGAACTATCTTTGCCCTCATGATCATATAACGTAAGTCAGATCATAGTGGGATACTTTGGTCACATTTTAGTAACAATTAAAATCCTTTACAATTGATTTTTTCAACATTTTGCAAAATAAGTAAAAATTTATCCAAAAAAAAAACTTTAACGCTGGTTATATTAAAGTATTTTATAATTGAAAAATTACATTAGATTTGTCAAATGCGTTGTCGAACTGTTTCTTTGGTGCAGCTTTGGAGCACTCTATTTTTTTAAATTAATGAACAAATAGAAAAATGTTTTAAATGTTTTAAATTAATATAAGATATAGCCTATCTCACCCGAGGATAGTGTAGCTTTCCAACAGTGAAAGAATTTTTTAAATCAGTTCAGTAGTTTCGGAGCCTATTCAATGCAAACCAACAAACAATATCAAATCTTTCCTTTTCATAATATTAGTATAGATTATATAAAATTATACATAATTTTAAATAGTTTTGTATAATTATATATAATTTTATATATAACTATATCTTATTACTTATTATATAGAATTTTTTTCCCTGGTAGATAAAATTATATATAATTATACAAAATTATATAAAATTATACATATTTTTATATAATTTTGTATAATTATTATATCTTATTATATAAAATTTTTTTCTCCGGGAAGATAACATTATATATATAATTAAATATAATCATTTATAATTTTTTTTTCCCCAGGATAAGCGCAAAGAATAAAGAAACCCTAGTAGCAACTTGGTAAAAGACTGTCCCAAGTCTGCCATCAGTCTAAATAAAGAATCTTGATCAAGTGTCTTAGTCGAGAATTGTCCAATTCTTTACAAAGTGCTTCTCCAAGTATCTTGCCCAATTCCATTGCTGGGAAGTCTTCTTTGAAATCAATTCCAGCCAATTCGCCAATTAGGATTCGGAAAATTAGCATCATTGACCTTATCAATCAATTCTTGGGTTAGAAAATCCGCAAATAAAATAGCGAAGCCTTTCTTGGGTCTCTTGAATTCATAAGCCAGTATATCGTTGAGTGGCCGACGGCATATTCCATCAAAGCGGTATCCAGCTTCTAAAGCAACAGCTCGTCTGCTATTCTCCTTATCTCTTTTGTTAAGCTAATATCATTGATGAAGCACTGCTTATCAACACGCTGACTTTTCACCATAAACCAATGAATATTCCGCCATTTTATCTTAACATTCCCTTTGAACTTGACAATTCTTCAAATTGTCTACAGTACACTTTCCAAAGCTTGGGTCCAATGTCGCCAATAAAATTCCTCCACGATGAATTCCAAGAGTGTCTTTGAGCTTCCAGTCATCTACTAATCGTCTACCAGCTCTTCTGAAGCTAAAGTACCGGCTCAGAACCTAGCAGCTGTTATTGTCTTCATCAGCGCTTCTTAAGAACAGGATCACTAATTCTCCGGGATTGTCATCCAGAAATCCGTCGAATTCATTCAGAAGCTCATCGAAGCTCAAGTTGATCTTCAGAGAAGATAAGGTGATGATAAACTCAGCCAGTGAATAATCTGTTGATACTTCCACGTCGAAGACCCGAACTCCGTATTTAATTTAAGCTGTTGCTTCAAGGTTAAATCTTGCGTCCGTTGCTCTTCCGCTAAAATTGATGATAAGGAAGATTTCGAGCCTATCAGTGATAGGTTTGCGAGTTGCAAGGAGTTTGGCAGTCGAGCTAGGTATACTTAATACGGTCGGTATAAGTAAACTTTTGCGACAAGTTCCGCAAGAATCCCCGGAACTTTTATAGAGTTCTGCAGTACCAGGAGTAGAATTAGAATATTCATTACCTTTTTTTTGGTTTAAAAATTGGAACTAGTTGTTTTTTTTATTTTGTAGCTTAAATATATTTGAAGGTTAATAGGAGATATAAAGATTGTTTATTACAAATTTAATGATCAAGTCGTTAAATCGGGTAATTAGGTTAGTGAATAACCCTCAAGATTATTTTTAATTTTTTAATTTAATAACCTTAAGAGTTATCAATTTTCAATGAGTATAATATTTATAATCAGGGTTATGTCGTCATTTTCAAGGACAAATATCCTTGATTTGAAATAATTTAATACTATAAAGATATACAATTAACATGAAGGTAATCATTTCAAATCATCTTTCTGAATCAGGGATTTAATTAAAATCTTTTACAAGGCTTGCGCAAAACTGCTCTCAACTCAGGTCTGGCTGGGGCCATAAACTCAAATTTGAGTTTAAATAATCAAAACACTGGTATTAAATTTTATTTATTTCGTATATAATATAAAAATGGCTTATATACAATTTTTATTTATAAGTTTATTAAAAAAAAGTGTACAATTATTAAAAATCTAATTTATCACCTAGTTACTATTTATTAATAGATAGTAAAGTGGGATATCAATAAAATATCGATATTCTGATGACCATAAAAAAAAATAATAAAATTTAGTCAGTAAATAAAAAAAACACATAAATATAAAATAATAATAATAATAATAATAAAATAAATCAAACAAAATGCTGATCGCTGGACGGTTAAATTACAACTAATACTGTTAACAAAAAAAAAAAAATTTGTACGAAAAAATAACTTAACCCTTGGTCTCGTAATTAGCGCCGTTTTTTTTTTTTTTTTTTCTACATTCTATAATTTTTAGTAGAATTTCAAAGGAAAGTTTAGAAAAAAATTTTCTCCTTTAAACCAGTTTAAAAATTTTCCCGCCAAAAATATCTCCCATTAAAATAACACAGTAGCGCCACGAGAGGTTATTGATTATAGAAGTTAAAGAATTAAAAAAAGAAATTCCATCCATCGCAACAAAAATAAAATCTAAATAAACCACTCTTTTTTCTTCTGAACCTGGTGGCCAGTAGCAGAATGAACAACAGCGCTATCAGGATCAAGAGCGAGCTCAGCGCCTTTATCTTCTTGCGTCAAGTACTCGCCTTTGTGCCTGGACATGTACCTGCCAATCAAAACGGCCATTACGATAAGCGCCAAGAGTATTAGTGTGAGAATTCCTCCCAAAATGGCGGTGTCAGTCTCGTTGTAGGCTGCGCGAACCTTTTCCTCGTCGACGACAGGTGGCGGGCGAGTCTCCACGACATCAGGAGGATGAGTGGTAGGTTCTACAGCGCAAGTGTTCTCTGGAACGTCGCTGTGAATGGACCTGATATAGCTGGGCCTGTTTTGTTGGAAGAACAGCTTCAAGGGATAGATGTCGTCGAACTGGACCCTGGAGACGCAGCCTTTGAACCCTTCGGTCATCGACTCGTTACGGCCGATGTACATGTACTCGATGTTGTTGAACTGGGCGTCAGCTGACGCCTTTATGTCGTAGTGCTGCTCAATGGGCTCATTTCCGTCGACAGTCACCACCATTGTCGCTCCAGAGTTCTTCCTTTGGACTCTCACGTCGTGGTACTGCCCCCGGTGGAAGGTTCTGTCCCCGTAGAAAAACTCTTGACGCTCGAACCCAAAATCGAAGACTATTCTTAGCTTTCCACTGTTAGACACGGATATTGTCATGTATTCTTTTGTTTTGTTGGAGAACAGACCCAGAATAAAGCCGTGGGGTTCTGTGGTCACGAATCCGACTCTGATGTTCTCGGATAAGGTTGAACGCCAGCTTCCGGAAAAGTCGTAACGAATCATGGAGCTTGGTGATAAGTTCACACCAATTTCATCCGCGCAGATTGGACCCTTTAAATAATAGAAAATATTATTGTATAAGATGTGTAATTTTTTTTCTGCGATTTGATGGAAAATCTTACCTTGAAAGCAGTGAACCGGCAATTGCACTCGTATTGGTCGTAAGCCTCAATACAAGTTCCGTTGTTGAGACAAGGATTGCTAGCACACTTTCCAACGCAGCCTTGGCCAATGCCGTAAGTCCCGCGATCTGCGTAAGACTTGAGATCCTGGAGCTTTCCGTTGAGCAGCAGGGCCCGAATACACCCAACGTATCCGTCCCGGTAGTTAGTGGTGGCGCCCACTACGAACTGCGAGGTAAGATGTAAAGCACGAACGGGACCCGCGGGCTCCGGAATCTCGTTTTTCAAAGCTCCGTCGAGGGTAATCTTGGCCTCCTTGCGGTTCCTCTCGACAGACACTGAGTGCCAGTTGTCGTCGTTGAGGGTATTGGAGGTCTGGACACTGACAGTGCGAGGTCCGTCCCCGGCTTGGTAGTTGAACTGGATTTGCTTGCCTGAGTTTATTGATATTTTTATCCAGTCGGTGGGCCCGGTGCTGTGGATGATCACTGCGTTAGGGGTTGTTGTTTTGAACTCGAAGTAGATGTCGCCCTCGTGGCCCATGTCGAAAGTAGGGAGGTCGATTGTTGCATCTGCTTTCCGGAAAGTTACCATGTTTTCGAAGAGGTCTGAAAAATTAATTATTTTTTAATTAGTTGGTTTTTTAAGGTAACAAGTTGATGGTGGAGACATTGTTAAGGGTGTTGGGGTTACTAAGTAACAGTTAGGGGCGTTACTACGGTTGCTAGAGGCGTTGCTAAAATTTATAAGGGCGTTACTAAGCAACAGTTGCTAAGTAATAGTTGTTAGGGGCGTTACTAACGTTATGAGGAGTGTTACTAAGCAACAGTTGCTAAATAGCAGTTGTTAGGGGCGTTAGTAAAGATAATAGGGACGGTTCTTAAGTTTTTAGGGGCGTTGCTAAGCAACAGTTGCTGAATTATGGTTGTTAGGGGCGTTACTAAGTAATAGTTGCTAAGTAATAATTGTTTGGGGCGTTACTAAGGATGTAAGTGGCGTTTATAAAGTTTATAGAGGCGTTGCTAAATTATGGCTGTTAGGGACGTTATTAAATTACAATTGCTAAATAAACATAAAAATACTTACTATCTCCTTGACATTCAAGGGGACCAAGAGTATACCGTCCCTCTTTTTCATCCAAGGCAGTTCCAGTATCCCCAAACCTCAATTGCCTCACTGGTAAGTGTTCCTTCTCAGTAATATCCCCACCGTCTTCATTCCAGCTGTCAAACCCAGCATCACAATTACACCACTTTGTTGGATCAACACAATTACCGAGAATTCCACACTCGCACTTTCTAGAACCAGGCAACGCGCCACCCCAGTAGTCCATGTTCTGGTTGTTCCTACTGACCCACCATGAGTTCGGACGAAACGGGGCGTTTGGATCCACGGGAGTGTTGAACAGCCGAGAGTGTTTGCAGGCGTAATTAATATGCTGGCGGCAAGAGGTCGAGCGGTTCATCAGAGCAGTGATCTGGTCGAAGTCAGCGTCATAAGAAATCTCTTGCTGGAAACTACCAGGTTCCTCGTAGCCTTCCACCGGCGTTGGTAACTCGTTGCTGTGTCTCACGATAGTTACTACACTTTTATCCGGATAGAACATGCAGGTTACCGGGAAGGGGTCCAAGGGTCCGCTGCCGTCAACATCAATCTTTATTTCCACGCGTTGGTTCCCCGCATTTGAATTCTTGTAAGCTTCGCAGGACAGTGGATACTCCGCTGGAATAAAAATCAACATAAATTCATTCCTCTATTCTATTCTATAAAAAATCATTCAGAATAAAATTAAACTCACGGATATGGCAAACAGCTCCAGAGTAACCAGTATGCTCGCAGTTGCAGTGGAACTGATCAGAGGTCTGGGTACAAATTCCGTCATGCTTGCACGGATTAGGATTGCACCTATCCAGCATTTGGCAAGCGTCCATGATGATGGTTCCTTCAAACTGCTCAGGCTTCCAATTCGTCGGCAGCTTGATGATCCCATCAATACTGATCTGTCGCATGCATCCTACGAAACCGCGGTCTCCGCGACCTTGTCCTAGAAGACCTCCACCGATCAGGTACTTGGACCCAGTTAGCATGTTCAACAGTCTCTTGGTATTCATTGGACGTCCGTCGACGTTCAGAATTATTTTGTTTTTGGATATGGTCAAGATCACCTGGTGCCACTTTCCGTCGTTAAAACTGTCGTCGTAGTCGTCTAATATTGTCTCGGGGTTACCTGGGGTCAGGATCTGGACCTTTATCCGACCGTTTTCTAGAAACAGCTGCAAGGGATTTGTTAATTATAACACCATTAGGCCCGTTAGGGCCAGAAAGTTTGCGTTTTTTCTTTATTTAAATTTGAGGTTAAACATATGAATGCTTTTTTAAACAACTGTGAAAGTCATTATCATGATTATCATTAACAGCAACTGAATCACTAGCAATATTTAAGACAAGTTGTTATAAACACTTATTGGCTATTGAGCGTACTGATCTTTAAGTGTATATATTGTAAGTTAAAGTAAAATCTCTATACAGTTCCGCTGTGAATAGTTCCGTTCCCCTCAATGTTTTCCCCTTCTCCTTAATATTACCCCTTCGTTTACACGACATTAGGCGAAGCATATTTATATGTGTGAGGTCGATGAGATAGTTATTTTCTAAACCACCTTAGGCCTTATCAATTAAAAAATAGATATTATTAAGCTGCTCGATGAAAATCACTTAAAAACTTACATAGCTGATCAATACGGAGTAACAAGAACTACAATTTACAAAATACATAAAGCTCGTGACAAGAGTTACATATCAATATAAAACGAATATTTAAATTTCCCAGGCAGTGTTTCAGTGTACTGATGAGTTACCACTCTTTAGATTCATTGGTTTATAAAAAATAAGCCACACGTCTTTGAGATCTACTTTGAATAGTTTCCTACCACTCTCGAGACCGAAACTTTATAGAAAGTTTAGTGTATTTTGACCAAGTGCAATTTAGTTCTGTGTTATTCTGTGCAATGATAAAAGACTAGAAGTAGACTGTTTTTGTTTCTGCTTTCATTATTAATTCTTATCTATAATTAATTAATATTACTAAAATGATATAATAATAATAATAATAATAATAATAATAATGATATTATAAGAACTTATTTTCATTTGTCAATAAATTACATTAATTATTAAAAAGAAAAATAAATTTCTTACCTTAACAAAT
Source organism: Cotesia congregata (assembly GCA_905319865.3). Lineage (NCBI taxonomy): Eukaryota > Metazoa > Arthropoda > Insecta > Hymenoptera > Braconidae > Cotesia > Cotesia congregata. The sequence continues at coordinate 12,057,170 of CAJNRD030001116.1, read as the reverse complement.
CCATCTGACGCAAACTTATGATACATTATCAATCCTTTTTCTTCATAGCTTCGAAAAGCCAAAGAAACATTCAAAGTATTAGAACGATCATACCCAGAAAGGGTTGCAAAGCTATCAGGTTTGACAAAAGTTACTGGAACAATCTGCGGTTCCGGACACCCATAGATCACGCGGTTCTTAAAGAACCGAGAATTAAGAGTCAGCGCCCCCTCTGCTGCTTCAACATCTTTCATGTCACGGATTATGTTCGTTTTGTTTAACATAAAGTTCTCGATGCAGCCAGTGAAATTTTGGGTTACCATCAGGCCTTCTTGTTTATTGGGAACTCCTCCTATGTAGAACTGCAAAAAAAAATTGAATTATTGTTAATAATAATTGAGTGATTCATAAATATTAAAAAAAACTTACCGCTCGGTTGAGATCTAACCGGTGGAAATCACCCTTGACACGTCCCTTGACAACAACTCGGTCGACGGAGAAAGAAATGTCCCTTCTATTTCTGAAGATCTGGACGTCGTGCCACATATTGTCATCCAGAAGGCTGCCAACAGACAAACTAGTAGGGATTCCCGAGCCCAGATCAATGTTCATGTGCATCTTGTTGTCTCTCATCTCCACGGCGATGTAGTCACCCTGGGTGCCGCGGGAGTAAGCGATAACTCCGTCGGCGTGGTTAGTCTTGAATCTAAATCGAACTGCATGCCGGTCTGTTTCTATTTTCTCACGCTGCAGGTCCTGTCGAATCAGTGAAGATCCGTCAAAGTGCACCACATCGGAAACTGAAAATAAATTTAATTAAGTTAGTAGAGTCCTAGGTTAAGCTAATAATTAAAATTTGATAAATAATTACCGTAGTCACAGCCGAATAATTCTAATCGCATTGAAATCCTGTCTTGCCACCTGGTAGGGTTGATCCTAATCCACTGGGCTATTATTGGGACTTCAAATCTATTTAATTTGATAGACTCTGCGTTTACGTTACCTTTGAACATCTTAAGAAAAATTAAAAATAGTATTTTATTATTAATTACTATTTATTTGTTATTTGTATTTTTTTTTTCATGCAATTAGTGCGAGTGCAATGTTAATTAATTAATAAAAGAAATATAATTAATTCCTGTAAAATAAAAATATTAAATCGTTGTTTTAATAGTCTATAGAGAAAATGCATGTATTATAATTTTATTTTTTATTAAATGTTTCATAAACATTATTTAGACCATGAAAATGCAAAATTTTTTAATAATTCATTTATTTAGGTAGTTTTAAATTTTTTTTAATTTGAATTTTCGCGGGACTGTGACGTAGTACCTTTTCCGGTGCGCAACGCCATCTTACAGAAAATTTAAGAACTAAATTAAAATTTTTTTTTTGTTATTTAAAGTAAAAATCAATTATAAACTGTTTAATAATTAAAAAAATACTAAAATTATAAATAAAAAATTAATTTTTGACAAATAAATGGAGAATTTCTCTACATGTCCTATAATTTTACCTCTTCCACGCCATTTTGACTCTCATAAGTAGTCCAAGCTTGCCCATCATCAGAATACTCGACAATAAACTCAGTGACAAACTCCCTGGTGTTGGCTCTTCCCCGTGTCTGAATACTCCTTATCTCAACTCTGTCCCCCAGGTCCAGAGTGAGATGCTGGTTGTACGAATTATCACTGGGCGTCCACGCGCTTTTGCCTAAGAATACCCGTATTAGTTTTGTTCCCACATCCACAACCAGTGTTAGTTAATTAAATAATCAAAAACTCAAGCAGGTAGTAATAAGTAGCTCAAAAGTAAATAATTAGTAAGTGCAATTGTAAAATATCCATGCAAAGCAAACAAAAGCTATTTTTTTGAGCAGATACCAGCAATTCTACCTTGATGTTTCCCTGGTGGTCTTTGTAGATCTGATAGTCAAGATCATTGAACCCGTAGCTGATAGAGTATTCCAGGACGAATTCTCCATGATTGTCTCTTCCTTGGGTCACTATGCTGGAAATGTTCATTGGGTGGCCCAAGTCGAGTGTGAAGTACTGCTTAGCGTCTGACTCCTTGGCCGTCCATGATTTGTCGCCTAATTACAACCAATATTCATGCAACTATTCTTACAAATACAAATACATATCTGCTCAAAAATAAAACACAAAGCTGCCAAAATTTATATTTACAAACTAGTATTCAATAATTAACAAAATAAAAATTTACGAAAAATTTATTTAAACCCACTGATTACATTATTTTATTCAAGGTCTTTCACTTTTTGAAAAATAATCGTCACAATATTTCTCGTCTTCTTTATCTAGCGCCTGTGATCCTGATATTAAATCTTCGTAGGTAAGTTCCTGGAACATTGAGTTGTTCCTTGTTCCAAATGTTCCTTTAAGTTCCGCAAGTTCCTTAGAAATAGCAACAGCAACACAATGACCATCAAGAACAGTCTCTTCAAACCTCCAAGAAGTTTCTGTTCCATTATTATAAAGCACCGTATCACAAACAACATCTTGTTTTCCCAACGTAGACTTAGTAGCAAAATCAAGTTCCTGCAAATTCTCAACCAGGCCAGTTCCAATTGCCTTAACATAGCTTTCCTTCAAAGCCCAGTGCCTGCAGAACATATCAACCTGTTCTTTCTCACTCTTCTCACCACGGATTTCCTTCCATTCGCGAACTGAGAAATTCCTGTCCATTATCCTGAAGAACTCTTGGATTTTCTTCCCTCCAGTGTACTCCAGCTTCATGATATCAACTCCTAACTTGAGATTCTTGGCACCAACAGTGCCAACAGTGACCTTCTCCCCAGCTAGCACTGTATAGGAACCCTGGTGAGAGACGTTGAACAGCAGTCTGTCATTTTCCACACAAGGCCTGTTGTTCTCGTCACGGAGAAGCTTCACCAGGTGATAAGGAACTTGCAAGCTTTCGCTTACAAACTTCCTCATCAGCAACCGACCCGCCAAAGAGGCACGGACGTCCTTGCGAAAGACGAACCTGTCCAGCCGAAGCTTCTCTTCAGGCTGAATTAAAGATATTGCGTGACGGAACTGCTGCGGAGACGGGCTCCAGGTCCCCCAGTTAAAGGACCATCTTATACTTGTTGACATTTTTTTTGGGTTAGGTAAGTTTACCTGGAGAAAATATTGTGACTTACTGCGAAGCTTTTATTTTAATCAGTGGGTTTGTCACAATTGTAATGTTATTAAAAGATTCGGATTTGGATGCAGATTTTTTTTGATTCAATTCTAAGAAAATTCTAGATACAATTTTTAATTGTGCCTTTTTTAGAGGTTAGTTACCGTAAAGTCGAGCTTGGTGAGGTTCACGGTCTTTCATATACGATGTCGCATGGATTTGGGCACGATCGAATAATGGAGAGTTGCATTCGTATTCATCTGAAAAATATTTTATTTATTTTTATGGGCATTTTATTGAACTACACCGAAAGAACAAGATTATACTGGATATAATCCCAGATTATACTGAGTGAAAAAATTTTTCAGATAGTAGCTAGTATAATCCAGATAACAATGAGCGTAATCCAGATTACAATGATTATAATCCAGATATTATCCAGTATAATCTGGATTATACTAGCTACCATCTGAAATTTTTTTTCGCCTCAGATGTCACTGAGTATAATCTGAGATGGTATCCAGTGTCGTCTTGTTCTTTCCGTGTAAGAAATTTTTTTTTCGTTTTATTTTTTTCATTGGTTCAAACTTAAGGTTAAACATTAATTTTTAAGTACTAAATTATTTTTAAAAAAAATTTTTTTTTTTTTTAAATAAAATTGTCAATTTTATGAAATAAAAAAAACTTTTTTTTTTTTACTTTATTTTTGAAAAAAAAAAAAATTTTTCTTGATTTAATTTTTTCAATTGATCAAATTTAACGTTAAAAATTAATTTTTTTTTACGTACTAAATTATTGAAAAAAAAAAAAAATTTTTTTTATAAAAAAATAAAATTGTCAATTTTATAAATTAAAAAAAATTGATATTTTTTTTTTTTTTAATTTTTTTTCAAACTAAAAAATAAAAATTTATAAATTAATTTAAAAATACAAATTAAGGGCGTCGCTATAGTAAAAATTTGTTTGATCCATAGTGACACTGTTGAAAGAAAAAAAAAAAATAACAAAAGCGAGTATTAAAAATCAATAATCCATTACCGCTTACAAATCGTATTACTAAAATAAAAAAAAATTAATAATACTAATATTATTACAGAATTAAAAAAAAAAAAATTAATTAAATAGTAAATATTAGTAACGCCATGATGGGCTTGGTCATACTCGGCGAGTCACAGCTAAAAAATGTGTACAAATTTAAAATATTTAATTACTAGCGACTCTGTGACACCTCATTGATATTAACATTAAAAAATAATTTTATAAAATAAAAATAAAATTAATAAATAAAAACTTACAGGCAGTGGTGACGGCTAAGGCCGTTAATAAAATTCCGCAGAATAAATTCATGATGACATATTTTTGACAATAAATAAGTTACTTTTTTCTATTGTGATGTAAAAAAATATTATTCTGGTTTAATTTGTGATGTACTGTACACTACGTTAGACAAGTACTGGTCACGGGGCGGGGACGCCTTTTAAATATATAAGAATCACAAGAGAAGAATAATACAATAATAATAATAATAATAATAATATTGAGATGAGTGGTCTACGGTTTATGAACACAATATACAAATTACAAGTGCGAGATGGAAGTGACTCATGAGAATTTAAGGCGTGTTCTGAAAAGAAAATGGTTCCGGCGCTTCCTGGCAGATGGCGGTAAGTTTTGAAGGGGTCATCTGAGTGATCCGAACGGAAATGTAGCCAATGTAATTATTGTAAAGAAATTCAAAAAGTAACTTGCTCTCTAACAAGTTATATACATTTAATACTTCATACATAACACTTTAATATATGTCAAATAATAGTAAATTCTATATAATAAAATACACACATTAAAACATTTAAATATCATATTTATGAAAAAAATTAAACTGTAACCCATGAAACATTACAAAAGAACGACAATTGATCTGTCTTCTAAGTCTTCTAAGTCATAAGAAATTAGTTGTCGGTAAGGTAAATTTTTTTAGGTAACTGGCGGTGAAGGAAATTTAAATTATATAATCTAAATTCAAACAACCTTTATATTCTGAATAAGAATAATTCTTCTTGAAAATATTTATTGTTTTTATTTATTAAAATATATAAATATTGATTACTAAAATAAAAAAAAAATCGCTTATTTAATGGGAAATTATTTATTTTTCTTCATAAAGTAATTTTTTTTTTTTTAATTCTATAAAATATTAAAAACAAACTGTTCTTTAACTTGTTTCAGCTTAAACTATTATTTATTTATACACCTTCTCAACATTTATCAATAATTACGTTCTTGTCATATGAATACTATAAAACAAACAATTATTTTTTATATATACGTAATTAGAATAATATAAGAAGAAAAAATTATTAATTTAAATATAATTCGTTTAAACTTAGATTAAAGATAAAAAAATATAGGAATATCAGATATAATTAGAAAGTTAAAAAATATTAGAAAATTAAAAAAAAAAAAGATGTTTTTGTTCCTTTAATATCGATAAATTTTGAGAAAGTGTATAAATAAATAATAATTTAAGTTGAAACAAATAAAAAACAGTTTGATTTTAATATTTTATAGAATTAAAAAAAAAAAAAAAAAAAAATTACTTTATAAACAAAAATAAATAATTTCCCATTAAATAAGCAATTTTTTGTTTTATTTTAGTAATCAATATTTAAATATTTTAATAAATAAAAACAATAAATATTTTCAAGAAGAATTATTCTTATTTAGAATAAAAAGGTTACATATATATAAAAAATAATTGTTTGTTTCATAATATTCATATGACAAGAACGTAATCATTGATAAATGTTGAGAAGGTGTAAAAATAAATAATAGTTTAAGCTGAAACAAGTTAAAGAACAGTTTGTTTTTAATAGAATTAAAATAGAATTGTTTTATAGAATTAAAAAAAAAAAAAAAAAAATTACTTTATAAAGAAAAATAAATAATTTCCCATTAAATAAGCAATTTTTTGTTTTATTTTAGTAATCAATATTTAAATATTTTAATAAATAAAAACAATAAATATTTTCAAGAAGAATTATTCTTATTTAGAATAAAAAGGTTGTGTTTGAATTTAAATTATATAATTTAAATTTCCTCCACCGCCAGTTAATACCTAAAAAAATTTACAACTAATTTCTTACTTATGACTTAAAAGACTTAGAAGACAGATCAATTGTCGTTCTTTTGTAATGTTACAGTTCATGGGTTACAGTTTAATTTTTTTCATAAATATGATATTTAAATGTTTTAATGTGTGTATTTTATCATATAGAATTTACTATTATTTGACATACATTAAGTGTTATGGATGAAGTATTAAATGTATATAACTTGTTAAAGAGCAAGTTACTTTTTGAATTCCTTGACAATAATTACATTGGCTACATTTCCGTTCGGATCACTCAGATAACCCCGGTCAACCAGTCAGATTGACAACATTCCGAATTATTAAAACTCTAGAAAATTTAAAATTCCGCTGCATTCAAAGTTTATAAAATACATTAGCTTAAATAGAATACCAGCCGAAAAACAATTTTGTAAATTATAAAACACCGAGTTATCGAATATAAGTAAATATAAGTTTTATATTCCTCAAGAGTTAAAATTAATTTGATTTCGAAAAAGGT
>CAJNRD030001116.1:11869410-12043387 GCA_905319865.3 Cotesia congregata | reverse complement strand
TTTCATACAGATTTAACATTTAAAAAAAAAAAAAAAAAAAAAAAAAAAAAAAAAAAGAACAAGAAAATGAGAATTATTTTTTCATCCTCAAAATTGAAGGAAGCGTATATCCCGACATAGATACGAAGTAAGCTCGATAATTCAAAAATCTAATATAATTTACTTATAAAAGAAAAAAAAAATAATCGATGTTCGTTGATTTCTAATGGGGTTTATTAGATTGTATTGCTAAATCAGGATATCCTCATCAGATTCGATACAACCCAATTAATTTAATTAGTTCCACACTAGTCAATATCAGAATCGGAAAATGTAATTAATTTGTTTAAATTTTTAAACAATGTAGTAGCCTCTTCACTTTTTTCGTCAATTTGTTCTTGAAAAAAGTAAAATTGAGTCTAATACCAAAACATTGAGTCGGACTTAAACTTTTTGTTCTGGATATAATTATTTATGGAGATTGTAGCGACTGAATTCTTGAATGTTGGGCAGTATTATTGATAATTTAAAATTACAAAATATTAAAACAATTGAAAGATTACATGTGAGATATTTATGATGATACTTTTTATTGAAACTTGTTGAATTCTATCGGTGAAACGAGAGATCTTTATAAAACTTTTTAACCTGACGATGGATTCTAATTGTTGCAACGCAGTTATAATTAGAATTATAGGACACATCCTCAGGGATATTTTTCATAACGTCAATTCAAGTAAACATAATACCTTTAAATTTATTGAGCGATAAAAAATAAGAAATAAAATTTTTTTCTCGAAATTATGAGTCACATTGTATTTAATTGTTTTTTTTTTTGGATGTGACCAAAAAAAACTCAATTTCCATACTTCCTAAAATTATCAATGAGTGAAATAAACAAAACCAAAGAATTAATCTAAAGGCCTTTCATTGAAGCTTGTCGGATCCTTATGGTAAAATAGGAAATCCACATAAAATCTTTCTTATTGCAATCTTTAATTCATATTTTCATCTGAAATTAATACTTGGATATCTGCTTAGAATATACAATTTCTCATATGTGTGATGTAAGTGAAATCCTATTAGATTGCAACCGGGCCATTCCAAATTCAGATCTATATTTTCTTATGAATATCGTGATTAATTTTGTATTTGAATTTACTGATTGATCCTCATAGACACCAAGAATGCTATAGAATCTTAAAAGATTGTAATGTGTTTTTGTCGCTGGAATTCCAAACTGGTTTTTTTAAAACACAAATTATTTGCTAATTGGAGATCCTTCCATAATCCCAGATTTGAAATGATCCTGTATTGGTAATTCCTTGTAGATTACCGACTTATTATTTATCGGTAATGACTCATGAATCCCTATATTTTATCACTTGGTTATTACCGATAAAGAACGATAACTATACCCAGTTGAAAAATCCAAATAAAAACCCATCAATTGTTCTATTAGTAATGACGTATAAATTCTCGAATCTTAGACAACTCCTTATAAGAAACATTAGAATCCTATAAGTTTTCTCCGTATTAAATCCACATTTTTACCGAAACCATTCAAATCTTATTCATTCCAATTAGAACAAAAGTTGTGACTGGATTTGCTCATACATTCCGATTAATTTCAACCTCACCTCTATCGGGAAATTTTTCGTTCCAGATAGACCATATAGAAGCCCATACAATCCTTATCGTTTTTTATGAGTTTCTATTGGACATTTTCAACAGGGGTAACACTAAGTAGGATGGAGATATATCTAAAATATTATTTCAAAGAGACAAATGTGAATTTTAAAATACTTTAACGAGACAAAGGTGAATTTTAAATTATCCTTTAACAAGAAAATCTATTTTAAATTAATTTTCGAGGTATAGTATACAAATTTTAAAATTTTAAGGTTGAATAAATTATGCCTCGTTATCCCTTTCATTTTCTGAACTTTAATATTTTATGAGTTTTGCGAAGAAAATGAGGAATACTTTCTATCAAAAATGTTGCGGGAACGGGAAGACTATAATTTAGTCGATACTTTTCCCCACTCTGACGCTAAGCGAATCACCGACTTTGGAACGGAACTGCCGTTCAGTATAAGATTTTCCGGTGTTCAAGTAACTTGTCAATAGACTTTGTAATATCTTTGGCGAATTAATATATAAATATAAAGTACAGCTAAAATACTTATTTTATTAATATTTATTTTAATTTGAAATACTAACAATTGTTGACAACTTTAAGAAGTAATTTTTTTGTCACGCAAAATTTCTCAGTAACATAAAATAACTTGTAGTTGTGTTAAATATCTGAAGAAATAATTAATTACTAATTAAGTAATTAATAATAAAAAAAAAAAAAAATATTCACCTGAGTCAATTGTTGGCGGTTGAGAATAAAAATACCGTACGCTGTAAAATTGTATTCATTTTGAGAATTAATCATTATAATAATTACAGCTTTAACTATTTTTTTATCTCCATTAATCCAAGAAGAATTATAAATCGCTTCTCTCAAAGATTCGCTCTTTAAAAATAATTATTTAGATTATTTTGGTTATATTAAATATTTTAAGGTTATATTACCCGTTCGGTGGCGATGTGAGCGCAATTGCAGTAAGCTAATATTTGAGAGACTAAGGTTATGGTATGTGGTAAATTTCTTACAAGAGAAGTTTTTGCTTCACCCGCCGCATAATCCTGTTTTGATAATAACAATAAATAATAAACAAGTAGTTTGATTGAAAATGAATAACTTACCTGTTTAAATGCAAAAATAGTGCAGCATATATCAATTCCATTGAAGATAACAGTAAACAAAACAATCGGACTGAATAAATGAGTTATTGTCCGACATAACCTATCAAAATAATATCACACAAATGTTAAAACTTATTTAAATTGTACTCTGGTACTCACGATAGTAGTAAACAATGCCGTCTGATTATTCTGTTAATTGTTCCTAAGTTTTTGTTTGTAGTTAAGTAGATCTCGAATAAGTTGAGGTACTCATCAGCTAACACCTGAATTATAAATGCTCTGGTTAGTGAAAATATCAAGCAATATTGATCAAGTACTTACCATAAAATTAACGGTGATGATTGTTGTCAAGGTTATGAACAATAAGTCACAAAGAACAAAGTATATACCGCCGAAGAATGAAATTTGGTGTTCGATTGCCAAAAGTACCAAGTAATTGGTTAAAGTATCCGTTTTAATTGGGTAATTAACTCCTGCGTAAGCTAATTCTGTGTAAGTCATTGTTTCATTTTCTGATAATGACATGTAAGTTTTTATAACAATGCTTTTGGAAAAAAAATTGTTTTATTAATTATAAAAAAAAATTCTAACCTTATTTTAGACAAAGTATCACAGTAAAATATTATTTTTTAATTAATAATTTTATTTTTTTTTTTTTAAACAAGCCGTAAGATGGAGGAAAATAAAGGTAGAATAATAATTTTCTGATAGAAAGACACATCAATAAAGAGGGGAAACCCCTATTTATTAAATAACTCAGAATTCAAATTGCGCGCGTAAGCGCGCGCTTTAATCTTAAACCAATAAGAAATTAGGCGCCACTTTGAATTATCTAATAATTTATTTAAAGCAGTAAAATAGATGAAGATACCTTTTAATTTTTACGAGTTTAATAATTTTTTGACAAAATGGAACATTAATAAAAAAGAGGAATCCCTTTTTTAAAAAATAACTTTAATAAAAAAAATTATTGTGCATTTTTTTGGATAATTTGTCCAGGGATAACTTAGCTAAAGTATAAATTCAAACTTACATATAAGGACGTAATGTATAGCAAATACACAATGCTAAAGCATTAATAATATAAAACTGTTGAATTGGTTTAGAATTGTTGATTATTTCAATTATTTGGTTCTTTAAATCAATCCGATTGTAAATACTTTCTTCCCAAATAATATTCAAGGTTTCAAAGAGTTTATAAAACTCTAATCGGTAGCTCCATAGTCGGATTAACTAAAAAAAAAAAAATAATTATTATATAAGTGTGTAAAAATTAATGATAATAATTGTAACTTACCTTTATCTGAATAATAGTCATAGAAAAAAGCAAAGAAATACTGTAACAAGTCATGGAAAAATTAACGCCTAAATAAATGGGTACTGTTTTGACTAAAGAAATTAACAGAAAAGCTATTGGCCAGAACGCAGCAATTATAAAAACAATTTCCCAATATTTAAGATCTTGTTTTTTGGTATTGCAGTTGTTTGTGTTAAAAGCTTCTTCAAATGAATTTAAGCCGACTAGTTTGAAGACAAACAATTCGACAGCAAATAATTTTTTGCACGACGAAATCGCCAAGTTTGGATCAATCATTACTTCGTCTCTTGGATAGGAAATTCAAGAACAAAGTAATATTTCTTATTTTATGAGTAAAATATGGATAGTACAAGTACAGAAATATATGAAGTCAATAGCCGATAGCGTATGAATAATAAATAAAGCGATCGGAAATACTAAAGGGTTAACAAAGAATATTGCCGGATAACATGCTGGAGAAAGTTTGCGACAATGGACACTATATTTTGTTCTGTTAATATTTAATGAGATTTATAAGGAAAACGAGGAATATTTTGTATGAAAGATGTTGCGTGACAGAAGACTATAATTTAGTAATCGATATTGTTTTCTACAAGCGGAACTGCCGGTCAGAAGAAAGTCAACCGTTGGATGATGAGTAACTTGTAAATAAATTCATTGTAATATGTTGCAATATTTTGATGTCTGCTAGGAGTTTCGACGCTTTTGGGAATTAATAATATATTAGTAAATATAACGTATTGCTAAAATACATACTTATTTTATATATATTTATTTTAATTTGAAATACTAACAATTGTTGATAACTCTATAAAGTGTAATATATTTTTTAAAATATTTTTTTTTGTCACGCAAAACTTCTCAGTAACATAAAATAACTTGAAGTTGTATTAAATATCTGAAGAAATAATTTATTATTAATTAAGTAATTGATAATAAAAAAAAAAAACTAGTATTTACTTGAGTCAATTGTTGGCGGTTGAGAATAAAAATACCGTACGGTGTAAATTTGTACTCATTTTGAGAATTAATCATTATAGTAATTACAGCTTTAATTATTTTTTTATCTCCATTCATCCAAGATGAATTATAAATTGCTTCTCTCAAAGATTTGCTCTTTAAAAATAATTATTTATATCATATTTTAGTTATATTAAATATTTAAAGGTTATATTACCCGTTCGGTGGCGATGTGAGCGCAATTGCAGTAAACTAATATTTGAAAGATTAAGGTTATGGTATGCGGTAAATTTCTTACAAGAGAAATTTTTGCTTCACCAGCCGCATAATCCTATTCTGATAATAACAATAAATAATAAACAAGTAGTTTGATTTAAAATGAATAACTTACCTGTTTAAATGCAAAAATAGTGCAGCATATATCAATTCCATTGAAAATAACAGTAAACAAAACAATCGGACTGAATAAATGAGTTATTGTCCGACATAACCTATCAAAATAATATCACACACTAATGTTAAAACTTATTTAAATTGTACTCTGGTACTCACGATAGTAGTAAACAATGCCGTCGGATTATTCTGTTAATTGTTCCTAAGTTTTTGTTTGTAGTTAAATAGATCTCGAATAAGTTGAGGTACTCATCAGCTAACACCTGAATTATAAATGCTCTGGTTAGTAAAAATATCAAGCAATATTGATCAAGTACTTGCCATAAAATTAACGGAGATGATTGTTGTCAAGGTTATGAACAATAAGTCACAAAGAATAAAGTATATACCGGCGAAGAATGAAATTTGGTTTTCAATTGCCAAAAGTAACAAGTAATTGGTTAAAGTGTCCGTTTTAATTGGGTAATTTACTCCAGCGTAAGCTAATTCTGTGTAAGTCATTGTTTCATTTTCTGATAATGACACGTAAGTTTTTAAAACAACGCTTTTGGATAAAAAAAATTGTTTTATTAATTGTAAAAAAAATTCTAACCTAATTTTAGACAAAGTATCACAGTAAAATATTATTTTTTTATAAATAATTTTGTCAAATTATATTTTTTTTAAACAAGCCGTAAGATGGAGGAGAATAAAGATAAAATAATAATTCCCTGATAAAAAGACACATTAATAAAAAGGGGAATCCCTTTTTTTTTTTTAATAACTAGGAATTCAAATTGCGCGCGTAAGCGCGCGCTCTAATTCTAAACCACCAAGGCAAAAATCACTTCATAAAAAGTTATGGTGCATTTTTTTAGATATTTTGTCCAGAGATATTAACTTAACTAAAGTATATAATTAAAACTTACATATAAGGACGTAATGTATAGCAAAAACACAACGCTAGGCCAATAATTACATAAAACCGTTGAAGTGGTTTAGAGTTGCCGATTATTTCAATTATTTGGTTCTTTAAATCAATTCTATTGGTAATATTTTCTTCCCAAATATTATTTAGGGTTTCAAAGAGTTTATAAAACTTTAACCGGCAGCTCCATAATCGGATTAACTGAAAAACAAAGTAATAAATTAATTAATATATTATTATTAATATCCCTGATTAAGAAATCTTATTTGAAATGATTAGAAATAATAATAATAATAATAATAATAATAATAACTTACCTTTATCTGAACAATAGTCATAGAAAAAAGCACAGAAATAGTGTAACAAGTCATGGAAAAATTAACACCAAAATAAATGGGTACTGTTTGGACTAAAGAAATTAACAGAAAAGATATTGGCCAGAACGCGGCAATTATAAAAATAATTTCCCAATATTTAAGATCTTGTTTTTTGGTATTGCAGTTGTTTGTGTTAAAAGCTTCTTCAAATGAATTTAAGCCGACTAGTTTGAAGACAAACAATTCGACGGCAAATAGTTTTTTGCACGACGGAATCGCCAAGTTTGGATCAATCATTACTTCGTCTCTTGGATAGGAAATTCAAGAACAAAGTAATATTTCTTATTTTATGAGTAAAATATGGAAGTACAATTACAGAAATATATGAAGTCAATAGCCGATAGCGTATGAATAATAAATAAACCGATCGGAAATGCTAAAGGGTTGACAAAGAAAATTGCCGGATAACAACCTGGAGCGAGTTTAAGACAATGGACACTCTATTTTGTTTTGTTAATATTTAATGAGATTTATAAGGAAAACGAGGAATATTTTGTACGAAAGATGTTGCGTGACAGAAGACTATAATTCAGTAATCAATATAGTTTTCTACGAGCGGAACTGCCGGTCAGAAGAAAGTCAACCGGTGGATGAGTAACTTGTAAATAAATTCAGTGTAATAACTTGGAATTATTCGGTAATATTTTGATGTCTGCTAGGAGTTTCGACTTTTTGGCGAATTAATATATAAATATTATTAAATATAACGTATTGCTAAATAAATTCTTTAGTTTTTTGTTGCAAAAGTTTAACGCTAAAATAAATTAAGAATTTATTTAATATTGTTTTTAGCTAGTTAAAAAAATTAATTAATTGTCATTTGTTACATAAAATTTCTGAGTAACGCAAAGTAACTCATTGTCGTATTAAATATCTGAAAAAATATAATCAGTTTAAAAAATATGAATAAGTAGGATAAAGAAGTACTTACTTGAGTCAATTGCTGGCGATTTAGAATAAAAAGACCGTAAGCTGTAAAATTGTACTCTCTTTGAGAATTAATCATTACAATAATAACAGCTCTAACAACTTTTTTATCTCCTTCAACCCAACGAGAATTATACGTCGCTTCTGTCAATGATCAATTAATTTTAATTAATATTAAAAAATTTTCATTCATTATCATAGAAAGAATTGAAAAGTATATTGAGAAAAAAAATTTATTTTGAAAAAAAATAATTTTCAATACTTTTTTATTTTTTTTTTTTTAATCATAAAATTAACACAATAATTTATAATCACTATTAAAAATTAACAGTGAAAATAAATCAGCACCAGTAAGAGAAGTCCGTTGTAAGCCGCCTCTCTGCCGTCGCAACACCCTGGACGCAATAATCTTCAACAAAATGTGCGACCAAGCCGACGAGGAGGATTCCGATAACGAAATAAAATTAGACGATGATTCAAACTCCCCTTCCTCGGCCCCGGCGGGAAATTTCGGACCCGCTAACGCCAAAGATAACACTCGCAAGTGCAAGAGAAGCTTAAAATTAACTCGGAAAAGCGAACGGGAGATTAAATTAGACATGTCCTCTGATTCCTCAGTAAATCACCAAAACAACGACGTTAATCCGTCCACGCCAACCTCCGTTACCAGAGAAGACAATATCATCAGCAACATGACTCTTCTCTGCGGAGTTGTACGTATTTTTTTCATTAATTAATAATATAGAGATTCAATTTTTTAAATTAAATTCTTTGCAGATCGAGACGAAAAATCGGTTCCGGTGCCTCAGGTCCAAGCCCGTGGAGGTAGAAGCCCGGAAAGAGGCCGATGAAACCGTTAAATTCTTCCTGGCCAATGATTCCGATGAAGCTGCTGATAGAGTCAGTGAAAGTGATGACAAGAAAATCGTCGGCAGAGAAATTTTCCATGAAACTTTTTCACACGCGATTCACTTGGTAAGTTTATCATTATGATAAAGAAGTTTTCTTGGGTAGAAAAATTTATAGTGTGTCTTTTAGCCGCTAGATAGCGCCACGTGTCTGTTTAGTGGGATTTACCTGGTTAAGTAGAGAGTTTAGTGATTTTTTTGTGATTGTAAGTTAGGAGACTGTTTTTTTTTTTTTTTTTTTTTTTAAATTGAGACAATAATTAGATAAAAATTTAAAAAGAACAGGGAAGGGTAATTGAGCAAATAAATTATTATTTTTGCCGTAAGGATTTAATATACTTAAATTGTAACTTCTTTTTAAATTTTAACTTGAAGAAAAATTGTAAGCTAGAATTTAGTAGAATTATAAATTACTTAAAAGCAATATTGTTAAGGACGCTTGTGCGTGAGAGTTAATAATAGATGAAAATTAAGATTTTTGACTTTCGATAAGTTCAATTATGTAGTTATCTATTTGAAAAAGTTAAAACCTCTTTATCGATTACTTAAAAAAGTTATTAATGATTTAAAATAAAATTTTATGACGAATCGGTATTCCTTTTAAATAAAAATTATAATATTTATATTATTATTAAAGTATATTCTATAATGAATAATCTTTTAAAATATTATTTGATTGATGTAGCTAATATAATTCCATTGAAAAATTACTCTTGACAAACGTTTTAATTAAATATTTATTATTTTATTTGATATAATTAAAACTATTTTGGGTAATTTTTAACCGAATTGAAAGACAGGCTTAGAAGCTTACTAAATAAATATACACAAGCACACTGACCGTAAAAACATTACATAGGTTGACTGTTTAATCTGTAAATAAGTGTACGTTGACATCCACCTAATTATGTCGTTAAAAATACCGTTATTGCCTAATTTAATTAACAATTAAAATTCACCTCAAATTAACGGCTAACATATATTTACTGATATTTTACAATAAATGCTAAAAAAAATATTTAGGATAAATAAAAAATAGTTCTAAATCATTGTAAAATTATTGAAAATTTTTCTCTAGGCTCCAAAAAATTTCGTTAAAAGTTAGTCTTTATTTGACTCTAGCGTAGCACATTAATGTCCTTAATCAGAATGAATACGTAAAAAAATTAACTTCAATATATTCTCTAAAAAATTTCTAGTATCACTCCAATTACTAAAAACACACTAACCAGCTAATCAATTCTCACATATTTGATGTGTACAATTATAAAACCTTTTAGTCAGCCAATGACCGTGAGCGCAACTGTTGCCGGCAAATAAGCAGTGAAGAATCTCGTTGGCAAAACGAGCTGAAAGACCTGATCTGGCTGGAGCTTCAGGCATTCCACGCTGACCGTAGTCTGGTGGAACAGGACGAGTTTCTGTGCAGACAACGGGACGCGATCTGCCCATTGCTCACCGAAATCCTAAACTACAAGTACGTAATCACTCCCCAAGCCCTTAAAAACCATAATCTAACCAAAAAAACCCCAAAACTTTTAGATACGACCCAGCGTCAAGCTTGATAGAGAACGGATCAGCGACATCTAGCGCAGATTCCGGATTCGAAGGTTCCCTGGTTCCGTCGCTCCCCTCACCATTCTTGGGATCAGATCCTGAGTTTTCCCTGGCATGCTACGGCTGCCTGTCAATGCACTGCATCACCTGCCGGCAATGCCAGATTACCGCGCTTAGGCAAGTAGAAAGCCTGCTTATCCGACTGCAGACCGCGGAATCCTTGTACCCATCTTCTCAAGCGTTTGCAGCGCACTACCCGCAGTACAAGAGTCCAGAATTCACCGGTAGGGTCAAGGCCATGTGTCTCTGGTACAACATGATGCGTCGTCACCGTCTGAAGCTTAGAATCCTCCGTAAGATGCTAATCCCCGGGCCAAAACCATCCCGAGACTCAGTAGACTCGAGCATGGACCCTAAATTTGAGATCTTCGACTTGGATTCTCCAAATCCTTGCGGCTCGCTAAAGTCCACCTTCATCTACTTCGACGAGGGACATCTAGAGCAATTAGACTTCGACACCACCGAGATAGAACGGGTTTCCTACCGCCGGTACATTGAAGATGTCCTTAAAACCCGCGGGCTCAGCAAATCCCTGAACTTCTTGGAGCGTCTGCATATGTCGGTCTTGAGAAAAGCCAACCTGGCCCTGACTAAGGACCAAACTAGCTCCATTTACGAAGAATACGAAGATCTGGATCTGAAGCGATACGGCTTTTGGAGCCCAGAATCCCAAGCTCTGAATCTCCCTTCGTATGCCAACGTGTTCCTCTTCCTGTCAAGAGTTCCCCTGGACATCGTCCACGAGTTTTTGGAGATGCGCCTCCAGCAGAAGCCAGTGGCTCCAGGAGCGCTTAGCGTTAGACAGCTGATGAGAGAAATGCGGGAAGGCTTAAAAATAGCTTGCATCTATCGCGACAGGTTCTTGGCCCATTCCCGAACTGTGGCTGAAGCTGGGGAGGTTGATATCGCTGCTTTTGATGACAGCCTTCAGAAGGTGTTTGTCGTTTACTTGGACTACCTTAAACAGTGGGTTGAAATGGTACCTTGCGGAAACTACCAGAAGGGTTTGATTGATGACGAATGGACATTTGTCAAATCAATAGCCAGGAACATCAAGAACGGATTCACGATAGGCGGAGTCAAGTTCTGCGAGATAAACGGAGTGATGATTCACGAAGTGATCGAATTCTTGGGCACCAGACCCTTAGAAATCGAAGAATCTATGGCGGAGATTGAAGAGAGTGAGGATGTAAGGTACCAGTTCATGTCTCTGGGTCGGGAATGGCAAGCAATGTTCATAGAAGCTCGCGAGAAGCTTACTAAGAGTCTTCTTCTGACCCGGTCGTTGAAGCGCGACTTGGACCAGAGTCCCAACGATGATCTAACGACTGCTTTGGATACCCTGAAGCACGTGATTTACGATCTCAGAACGAGAATCTGCAGCGTGGTGAGCCAGTTTCAAGTGAGGGTTGATCAGGCTGATGAGTCCAAACTAGAAAATGACTTGGCGTTCAAGACTCGCGTCCGTGAAATCCTTCACCAAGCTTACAGGCTAGGCTTTGATTATCATCGGGAGGTGATTCGGATTTTCCAGGCGAACAAGCAGCTAGTCAAGGGATTGGTCAGCTTCGCTGAGCTCTGGATTGAGTTTGTGGTAACCAGGTGTGAGCGGGGCCGTGGATTGAGACCCAGATGGGCTCACCATGGGTTAGAATTCCTGATTATGACCTGCGAACCAGCAAACACTGAGTTCTTGGATGAGCAAGACTTTGCCGAGCTGAAAACCAAGATGGAAGCATGCTGGGCTCACATAATTGGAGAAGCGGAGGTTGTTTCCGATGAGCTGAAGCCTCTTCCACTGTCCAGGACCACGTCGCCCAGAATCAGCGTCAAGGACCTGAAGGGTTGCAAAGAGAACGTCAGCTTGGTTATTAGCAGGAAGATTTCTGCTAAGCAGTCGAGAGTTACTGCTGCTTTGCAGCAGCTGGAGGAAGAGATTGATGAGCGGAGGCGGGCTGCTGAGCTGATTGGCCGAGCGGCTTCCAAGAAGACTGCTGACAATGTCAGGATCAAGGTCCGGAGGGTTACCTTCAGTTGGCAGAGAGGCATCAAGATCGGGCAAGGCAGGTTTGGAAAGGTCTATACGGTGGTCAATAACCAGACTGGCGAGCTTCTGGCAATGAAGGAAGTATCCTTGCAGCCAGGAGACCACCGCGCTATCCGTCGGGTAGCGGAGGAACTTCAGATCTTTGAAGGAATTACTCATGATCACCTCGTTCGTTACTACGGAGTTGAAATTCAGCATGAGGAGATGCTGATTTTCATGGAATTCTGCGCGGAGGGAACTCTTGAAAGCCTGATTGCTGCTAGCTCTGGAGGACTACCAGAGATATTCATCAGGAAGTATGTCCATCAGCTTTTATCGGCGATTTCTGTGCTCCATTTTCATGGAATTGTTCACAGAGACATCAAGACTGCCAATATCTTCCTAACTGATCAAGGCAACTGCCTTAAGTTGGGAGACTTTGGGTCTGCCGTTGAAATCAAAGCTCACACTACCATGCCTGGGGAGCTTCAAGGATTCGTTGGCACTCAGGCGTACATGGCGCCTGAGGTTTTCATGAAGACTGAGCATGGCCATGGTCATGGAAGGGCTGCTGATATATGGAGCTTCGGTTGCTGCGTTATCGAAATGGCAAGTGGAAAGAGACCTTGGGCGGAATTCGATTCTAACTATCAGATCATGTTCAAAGTTGGAATGGGCGAAGTTCCTGCTATGCCTAAGAACTTGTGCAATGAAGGGATCGATTTGATTGAAAAGTCCCTGCAGCATGATGCTAAGAAAAGGCCGCATGCTAATGATCTTC
Organism: Cotesia congregata; assembly: GCA_905319865.3. Classification (NCBI taxonomy): domain Eukaryota; kingdom Metazoa; phylum Arthropoda; class Insecta; order Hymenoptera; family Braconidae; genus Cotesia; species Cotesia congregata. The sequence continues at coordinate 12,030,437 of CAJNRD030001116.1, read as the reverse complement.
TGGCTCATCCTTTTGCTAGGAATTATGATGATGTTAATGTCGAGCTGCTAAGTCGCATTGTTGTCTAGAGAGGTTGCAATTTAAGCTTGGGTTGGATCATGGTCAACAAGGTATTGAAGATATCTCGGATAATTTTAATTGGTAGAGTATTAAAGAAAATTTTGTACCTTAATTTGAAATAATGTAAGCAAAATTTGTAAATATACTGTGATAAAAAAAAAATGTTTTTAGTTTTATTGTTTAAGGTTATGATATTGTATATGGGTTATGTAAATTATAATAATTTTATGTGTAAATATTGAATAAATAATTATTTTAAATTATTTTTATTGTTATTTATTAGAATAAAATATTAAATTTGTAGAGTTTCTATAACTAAAATAGCGGATGATTGAGGAAGAGGAATAAGCTAATATAGGTTAGAGAGTTTTAATAAAGACAACCATGATGAATCCTATACATATACATATACTTTATTACACGTTCTGTATAATGTATAATTATAAATTTATGTATATACATGTATATATATATTTTGTTATTAATAGTTCATACTTTCATTTCTAGGTTCTTTGTTACTTTTAGACTTAACGGCTACAATAGAACACAATTTATGTGATTGAGAACGTGGTGGCTTTGTTCGAAATTTTATGTTTTTTAATTTTATTCTTCTTTAAAAGTTTAATAAAAGTTGTTTCGAAAAAATAAGGGTGAAAAATTTGAATAATTTATTTATTTAGGTCATTTTTAAGGAAAAAGTTATTTTTTTAATTTGAATTTTGGCGGGGTAGTGACGTAGTTCCCTATCCGCTTTGCAACGCCATCTTACAGAGAATTTAAGAACTATATCTATGTTCTTGTAGTAATTTCAAATAAATTAACGGCTTTTTTTGTAGTTTAGGTTATATTTTGAGTGAAATAACTTAATAAATGTAAAAATAAATTTATAAGAAGAATAAAAATAAAAATATTCAAGTGACTAAATTATAACCTCATTTTAAGTCTTTAAAAAAATAAAAAAAATTGTTTTCTTCTAATTCCACCACGCCTCAGACAATAAAATCTCTCATATATATACTACATATATTCAATACAATATATTATTAATAACATTAATCGACAATTTTTATTGCACTCTTCGTTTGCTTATCTTCGAATAAACTCATTTATAATAATAATAATAATTAACACATTTCATCCTCTATTAAACATTTAAATTTTTGAATATCCCTCAAGATTTTCAAAATTCAACATAATTTATATTTCCATATTATATATATATATATATATATATTTTTTTTTTTTAATTCGAATAGAATATCAACATCAACAACGTCAACGCTGTTGATTAAAAATTTATTTTTATCTGAGGCCGATTTGCAGATTTATCGGATCGATATATATAAACATTTAGCAAGCGTACAAGCGATAAATAATAAATTCATTAAATTGTATCGAGAAAATTTAACATATAATAATAATATTGTATAAATACTCTTAAATATTTATCTAAAAATATTGGACAAGAGTGTACTGGAGTGGGCGCCAATTAAAATTGGCAATTGTTTTTATAAATAGTGATTTCATTTAGTTAGAAAGATACAAAGAATAAGCATATAATTTAAGCTAATTATTCTTTACTCGATATGTATTTTTTTTTTTTATTTTATTTTAACATTGACTATTTTCTTCAAATTCTTCATCGATTTATGAAAGTCAAGTGGGCTAACCATGCTCAGCCGGTAAGTGAAACTATTTTTTTTTAATTTCACAGTCAAAAAATGCTAATCCAATTAAATAGTCTGATAAATTAAAAAAAAAACCTTTTTTTTTGGTCTATATAATTATGTCATAACGAAAAAAAAAAAAAAAAAAAAAAATTTTAAGCTGTCCTTACCCACTTGCCTCATAAGACTCTAATCTTTTCTTCAACATTAACTTTTTTCTCCGATTAATTACTTGTTTAAAATAAATCATCTATCAGTGCAACAGCAATCTACTTTCTACTAAACTGTCATCTTTAAACATTGATATGTCTATATTCATCATAATAACGATATAAATAATAATTACCGACGGTCGGTAACTAAAATTTATCGGCTTTGTGAACTCTTCAGCATGTCCGCCATGTCGCGTAAACTTAACTCTAAAGTTTGTGCAAACTTACGCGCGTTTGTTCTTCCATCGCTGTGAAACGCCGAGCAGGAAAATATGAAGCCATTTTTCCTGAGATTGTACCCGCATCCGTACCCGTCGGGTACTACTGGTCCATAACCAACAATGGCGTCGTTTTTGGTCGTCACCTGGAACATATTACAAACAAAAGAGGGTAGAGTTGGATCTTTGCTAGTAATAGAGACTATTTTCTCTATGGCAGTCGGATGTTTCGCGGTTAAATTACTCATATCCGGTTGTTAGGCTCTCTGCAAGGAAGCAGCGCTAGGGAGTAGAGAAAATTGTTTCCGGACTTTGCATGACCCTCGTTTGGGGTTCAGCCCTTGCTTTTTTTAATTGACACTTTTAAATATTGATTTTTTGGTAGTAGTAGTGCAGAAAAAACTTTTTTGTTCATATAATTTTATATAAAAGTAATTTTATTTTTAAAAGTTAGGACGTATAATTTTATATAATTTTGTAAAAGTTCATATATTTTTTTATACTTCTATTTTATTTTTTAAAGCTTATATAATTATACATTGTTTCATATAATTTTATAAACACTTTATTAAGCTTAAGAAAATTGTAAAAAATTTTATAGGTAGTAATTATATATAATCGTAGGTAATTTTTGGCGTAAATTAATTTTTTCTTACTACTTGTCACAATTTTATATAATTATACATTGTTTCGTATAATTTTATATATTTTCATCTAGTAGAAGATAATCATACAGAATTGTATTTATAGTTATCTGCAATCACATGCAAGTTTTAGATTTTTATAGTTTTTTAGAGCTTTATAAAATTTCATATAATTATACATTGTTTCATATAATTTTATAAACACTTTATTAAGCTTCTATATCGCCTATAAGCTCAAAGTAATCATAAAAAATTTTTAAATTATTGTCTAAATATAATTATATGTAAATTTTGGCTTTATATAATTTTATAAAGCTTCATATACTTTTATATAATTATACATTGTTTCATATAATTTTCTGTAACTACTTTAAAATCACGGTAATCTTAAAAAATTTTAAAATAATTGTTTGAATATAATTATAGGTAAATTTTGGCCTCACATAATTTTCTATAGTTTATATAATTATACATTGTTTTATATAATTTTATACAACTTTATATTTTGATACCTTACTATCGAAAAATATGTATAGTCACACGTAAATGAATTTCGTGCTAAAAATCAAACATTTATAAATAATTATACAATTTATATAAAATTATATTTCTCTAAACGCCGCTACTTTTCTTAGAAGTCGTGGGTTCGATTCCGATTCCGAGGTAATTTTTTTTTTTTTAATACAATAAACACCAGAATTTCTCAGCACCAAATTTACGATCAATAAAATAAGAAAGTAAAATTTAACGACCTATCATAAACAATGTTAACAATACAAAATAACTAATTAATTAAGACTAAAATTACCTGCGAAGTCGAGAGAGCGAAATGATGGATAATATTGAAACTCTCATCGTTGAATAACTCCGGTATATTCTCTCCCATTTCTTTAGCGACGTACCTCAATCCCATTAGATGATTGTCTAGACCCAGCCCATTAATGTTATCCGCGATTTCTTTGGCTTGCCTCTGCACGGCCAAATCAAACAGCTCCTTTATCCGTTGCTTCTGTAAACAAAATACCATCGATAAATTTTAAATAAATTTAATATAGTTATTATTTACTTAACTAATTAAAAAATAAATAAATAAGCTGGAATTCTATTTAATTTCCAATTAATTAAAATCTTTTAATGTATCAAAGGGTTGTTTTTTTTGAGGATTAATCCTTTGAAGATTCTGTTGACAATCCTAAAGCATTATACTGAAAATATTTGAGGTAAATAAGCCTTTAATAAATATTTGAGATTTTGTCTCATTTAGTTTTTGTTTGTTCGCCACTTAAAGTCTCAGGAGCTTCGAGGATGCAAACACTTGATTCGAGAGTACGAGATTAACTGAATGCTATTTTTAGTTTTTTTTTTTTTTTTTTTTTACACTAAACAGAGAATTTGCGTTAATTTTTAACTATTAAATTTTTTTTTTACATTTATTAAGTTATTTCACTTGAAATACAACTTAAACTACAAAAAAATCCATTTATTTATATGAAATTACTACAAGAACATAGATATAGTTCTTAAATTCTCTGTAAGATGGCGTTGCAAAGCGGATAGGGAACTACGTCACTGCCCCGCCAAAATTCAAATTAAAAAAATAACTTTTTCTTTAAAAATGACCTAAATAAATAAATTATTAATAACTTTTAGGTAACTTTTAAAAAACATGCAATTTTTCTATTGTGTAAAATATTTTTTCTAATTTTCAGACTATAAAAAAATAAACAAAGGACCAATTAAATAATAAGTGTGCAAGGTATTTAAATCAGTTACACTGTAAATGGTGAACTGTACTCTTTTGGTGCCTTCCTCTTGTGAATCATTAAAAGAACTGTCAGGGTCACCCTGGCACATCGCCTTCACCCACTCAAGACTTTCTGGACTGGCCGCACGAATTACGTCAACTCTTCCCTGAGCGAATCTTCTGATGCCCGCGCTTTCATAAGTTGCCACCAAACAGCCGTGTAATCTTCAATTAAAATCCATCAATTAGCCTTCTATGATTAATTAATTAATTAGCTACAAAATAGGTCACTGTGATAGATTACCTGAAGTAGGTGAGTTGAAGGGCTAATTGGATGTAAGCGTCGGGACTGATGTTGCAACTTTTAACGAATTCCTTGGAGTAATCTTGGAACCACAGGATACAGAGATCCAAATCTTCGACCAATCTGAACAATTAGAAGAATTTTTATTTAAAAACTGCACAAAATCCGTGAAATAATATAATAAAATGGAAAATTTTACGTAAGTTATCATGAAAAAAGCTTAGATAAAGTTTCTAGAGTCAAAAAGTGCACAAATAGGGTAAAAATGCTACAAATGCCACTCCACATGCGAGAAGAACGCCGCCAGCGCCATCTAGTGGCAACTTTAAGAACTAAAGTCAAAAAAGCGGGAAAATTTGAATTAAATGGATTCTTACGAATCAAAAGTTGTCATAGCTTCACGAATGTCATTCAAACTCTGTTCAGACAAGCGCCACTCAAGTTTTTCAGGTGATGGCAAATGTGATGGCACCAAATTATCGGGAGGTGGCATTGCATCAACGTTATCGGTTAACGTTTCAAAAGAATTGAATATTGCTGGTGCTTCACCTGCTGAATGTTCGTAAGTCATACCCCACATTCCGTCCTTACCAAGGATGACATGGAATGTTTTATCGAACCAACGATTAGCGCCGTGATGTCTCGAGCCACCGCCGTGTAAACAATGATGTAAAACATTTGCATAATCGCGATCGTTTAACCACCGATCTGTTTTATTATAAGGCTCATTAAATGTTACTGGCAATACGTCTTCGTCGATGCATACAATACAAAGGCACCGTTCAAGTAATTCAAGATTGTGCCGATTTCGTTCATCTGGAAATAAGAAAAAAAAACGAGGATAAATAATTATTTAGATAGAAATTTTTTAATCTAGTGTGGGAGAATGCAAATAGAAGAAAATTAGAAACGGATATTTTGCGAGATATTAAGGAAATTACTAGGATATGAGAAAGAGGAAATGGACTTTAAATTGACTATCGGATGATTGATAATTTACTGCAATACAAAATGATAGAAATTTTTTAATTTGTTTCTATTATTAGATATCATATGATAATAATGATATTTATATTGATAATGACGATAATAATTATGATATTTTTATCATGAAATAAAGAACATTGATATTGACAACATTGATAGTGATAATGATATTAATCGTGATACAAATATCAATAAAGATGTTCATTGCAATAGAAATAATTAAAATAATAATCATCATGATATTAATGTCGATAATATTGATTGTGATATTTATCATGCCAATGATATTGATAATATTATTAAATTATGGCATGGATGATGATAACGATATTTATGACAGGGATAATTCATCATCAGGTTATAGACAGTGATATTTATCAAAGTATTGATAATAATTCATGATGAAAATAGTATTGATATGATATTGATGGTGATATTAATCGTAGCATTGATATTGACAACATTGATAGTGATATTTACCATGACAATGATATTGATAGCGATAATGATATTTATATAGTAAATTAATATTTATCATCATTCATGTATATGATGATATCATATTGATATTACTAAATTATGGCATGGATGATGATAATGATATTTATAACAGCGTTAATTATCATCATATTGATATTTACAGCGATATTCATCATGGCATCGATATCAATCATTTATTACAACGTATACACTTATAATGATATTCATCATGATATAAACAGTGATATTTATCATGATAATGATAATTCATGATGAAAATAGTATTGATGATATTAATAGTGATATTCATCATGAGATGATAATAATGATATTGACAATAATGATCACTACGATATTTATAATAATAATGGTGATATTAACAGCGATATTCATAACAACAGTAATATTCCTAGTGATATTCATCATGCCATATACAGTGATATTTATCATGATATTGAAAATTCATGATGAAAATATTAATGATGATATTCATCATGAGATGGATATTACTGGTATAGATAGTGACAATTATCATGATATTCATGACAAGTTATAGCACAATATTGACAGCGATATTCATCATGATGTTAACACCGATAATGATATTAGTCATGTCTTATGATGAATATACTAATAACGATGTTTATGATAGTAATTATTCATCATATTTTTAATATTGATGATATTAATAGTGATATTCATCATGCAATGATAATAATGATATTGAAAATGATGACCACTACGATATTTATAATGATGGTGATATTAACAGGGATATTCATAACAACAGTAATATTCCTAGTGATATTCATCATGCCATATACAGTGATGTTTATCATTATATTGAAAATTCATGATGAAAATATTATTGATTATATTAATAGTGATATTCATCATGCAATGACATTATTTATAATAATGATGATGATATTAACAGTGATATTCATAACAACAGTAATATCCCTAGTGATATTCATCATGACATTAATATACCGACAGTGACATTGTCAAAATTGATCGTGACGTCTTCAATAATAGTGATATTAATTTAATACTGATATTCATGCTAAAAGCGTGCAAGTAATGCCTAATCAGAAACCCATCACAAATGACAATGATTACTTTTTAATAATTCTTGACGTGCTCGTGCCCAAACCGGTCGTTTAGCTGCCGTCAATACACCCACGGGAGGAGTTCGCGGATCCGCGGGAGTCTCCATTATCTTCAGCAATTGCTGTACCATTTCAGCTTCCGTTATTCTGTCACGATCGGAAGCTCTCACCGGGACGCTATAGAACTAATTACAAAAAATATCATTTATAATAATAAAAATAATAAATATCAAAAATTATCATGCATTTCATTATTATTATTATTATTATTATTATTATTATTATTACAAAAAATATGTAGACAAATAATTAGAGGAGTAAAAATACTTTCACGTGAGGCTGAGGAAACTTTCGACGAATTAACGTTGTTATAATATTGTAAATAAATAAATAAAAATGTTTGTACAGTAAAATTAGAAAATAATCCAGTAATATATAATATAATATAAATGTTTATGTGCACGGACAACGGACATTTGTCTTGTTATACAACGCGTATGTTAATAAGTTAAACGGATAGAGGATCACATAAAAAAAAAAAAAAAAAAATAAAAAAATCTGAACCGCAGAATTTAAAAGATATTTTATGAAAGTGATAGTTATTTAAAAGATCGAGAGTCTGCTGGAGCATCAGGTGATTTGCTGATGGTATATATATATATATATATATATATTTATGTACTGCGGCTCACTTGTTTATAGTTGGTAATATAATGCAATAATGTAATGTAATGGATGTACTTGTAATGTAATTTAATGCCAGAGTATTGTGAGAGTTTCAGATTACGGTGATTGAGTAAATAAACGATATTTAATAATAATATGAATCGCTAAATTTGTGGAATTTTTGTTTTTTTATCAAAAAATTTGGAATAATATGTTAAATATACATACTTGGTTGTAATGAGCGACGATAATATGATCACCAGAAGTAGCTCTGTCGAGTATTATTTGTTCATCGACTGTTTCTCCAGGCTTGCGGTATATGCGGAGGATTTGATAGTGTTGAGCCATACACAGTGGTTGCATTGATTTGCCATCACATGATTTTACACGCTCCACTTCAAGCTCTTTTCTAATTTTATCATATTAGAAGATTTTATTTTTACTAAACAATAACTTTGTAATAACGATGATTATTGTATAATTAAATTTTTTTTTTATTTTCTAGTAAAAGAATTACTTGTAATGATTGTGATTAGTGGTGCAACTATTAATTGTATAGTAGAACACTAGGAAATAAATCGAAGATCTATGTTAGTCATTTTTTTATATCCCCGCTTAAAAATAATCCTTTAGTAAAAAGTTGATGTGACGTTTTCATTGTTGTCGCTTTTCGTTGCCATGGTTATCGTTGCTCTATGGTAATCGTCGCCATAGTAACCGTTGCTACGGTAACGGTTGCTATGGCGAATTTTTTCCATGAAAATAATCATAACTTTTATTATAAAGTTGATGTGACGTTTTCATTGTTGTCGCTTTTCGTTGCTATGGTGACCTTTTTTGGCAATGGTTATCATAGCAACGGTTACCATGGGAGCGGTTAAATATTAAAATAAGTAAAATTTGTAAAAATATTGATTAATTAAATTGTCGATAATAAACTTTTTGACAGAAGCGCGCAAAGCGCGTTCGATTTTCTAGTTATTGAAAAGAATTATGAAATTCGAATTATTTTCAATAATTTCAATTTTTTTGTTTGCTTACACAGTTATACAGTTTGCATGGAGTGACCGCGCGCTAATAATACCCTAATAATAATTCAACACGGAGAGAAAAATGTGGAAATCATTCCTATAATTTTAATGGAATATTTTCCTATACCACTTTAGAAGCAATTACTTAAATTATGAGAATTGTACAAAAATTATGATAATTTTTGGGAAATGTTACTATAATTATGGAAATGGTTCCTATAATTACAAGAACGATACCTATAGTTATAACTGTAATATCGGCATGATGATGTTTATGATAGTGATATTTATCGTGGCATTGAAAATGACAGTGATATGCCTGCTATTATTAATGACTACGACTGTGATATTTTTCTGTGAGACTGTATATTCATCATGATATAGTGAATGAAAATGATATTCTTGATAATATTGTCATTGGTAATGATATTTACTTTGATATTGATAATGATGAAGATATTTATTATATCATGACAATGAAAATGGCCGTGATATTTTTAATAATAATGAGTATGACTACGATATTCTTCATGATACTAATATTTATAGTAATTTTCATTATAGCATTGATAATGATAATACTGATAGTGATATTCATCATGAAAATTATAATAATGATAATAATATTTATCATAATATTGGAAATGACCGTGATATTCTTAATAATAATTTATTTATTTATTTTATTGATATTCTTAATAATAATGAATATCACTATGATCTTCATTATACTAATATTGATAATAAACTATCATTATATAGCATTGATAATGATTAATGATGATAATATTGTGATATTCATCATGATATATAGTGAATAGAAATGATATTCGTGATGATATTGTCATTGACAATGACATTTATTGTGATATTGATAATGAAGATGTTTATGATAATGATATTTATTGTGATATTGATAATGATGAAGATGTTTATGATAATGATATTTATCGTGGCATTTAAAATGACAGTGATATGGGTGATATTAATGACTACGACTGTGATATTCATCATGATATAGTGAATGAAAATGATATTCTTGATGATATTGTCGTTGATAATGATATTTACTTTGATATTGATAATGATAAAGATATTTATTTTATCATTGACATTGTCAACAGTAATGATATATTTATAATGACAGTAATATTTCATCACGAAAGTGATAATGATAATGATATGTTTATCATGACAATGAAAATGGCCGTGATATTTTTAATAATAATGATAATTAGTATGACTACGATATTCTCCATGATACTAATATCTATAGTAATTTTCATTATAGCATTGATAATGATAATACTGATAGTGATATTCATCATGTAACTTATCATGATATTGATATTTATCATGACATTGAAAATGACCGTGACATTCTTAATAATAATGAATATCACTATATGATACTAATATTGATAATAATTATCATTACCGCATTGATAATGATTAATAATGATAATACTGATAGTGATATTCATCATGATATTGTCATTGATAATGATATTTATTGTGATATTGATAATGACATTGATAATAAAAGTAATATTTATTTATAATAATAATGATAATAATAAAAAATAAAAATTTACATGTGAACAAAAGTTTAAGTTAACTCCGGAACCGGAAACCGGAGGCTCTGTGATCTAAAATCTTTGATGCTTTTGAATTAACAACGAACTCTATTTCCGTCTCTACTTCTGTAATTTCACTTAAAATCTCAGTAAATCCGGAGATTATTATACATTTTTCATAATTCTCCATACAGTCGCACCCTTACCCTGTCTTCATATAAAACTTTTTTTCTATTTTTACTAAAAGTAGCTCAATTTAAATAAAAAATATAAGTAGCTATATAATAACAATAACCATTAACCCAAAGATAAAGAAATAAGCGAATTTCTTTTTATAACTCTTGATATAAACGCAGTATTAAAACTACAATTATTTTATATTTAAAGGTATCTATATCTGTATATACTATTATATTTCTAAGAATTATCATATCGATCAATATGTGTGTCTCGTAATAGTACTGACCGAGTTACTATAAATAATACTTAAACGAAATTACATAAAACAAATTTTTTATTTCTTTTATTTTTTTCATTGAGTACAGAAAAAAATAAATAAATTATTTATAATTTAATCGCCATCATAACTCCCAAAAGTATGTTTTTATAACAGTTGCATTATTTATTACTTTTTGTTTGTCAAACTTTGATGTAAACATAGTTTGTTTTTTTTAAATCAAAAGTTTCATAAAGAATTGACCGGTGAATTTTTTATGCGAATTCTGATTTATTTATTTATGTTATAAAGAAAATTGAAGACTAATTTTTTTTTTTATATTAAAAATTGTTATCCAAAAGTTTGAAAAATTTTAGCTAAGTAATATTATTTTTTATTATAAAAAATAAATTATTTTTTAATAAAACATTGTGTTCTATAAAAATAAAAAAAAAAGCGTGTTTTGTTCGAGATTTAATTTACCTGTCCAATTTTTCCTGATAGTCCAGGAGCTGCATCAAAAATCTTGCCAGAAAAACTGCAGATTCCTGTTGGTTCTGAAAAACTTTTGGCTTTGCTGCTAAACCGGGATTGCTGTTTATCGGTAATGCCAGGGGTATTGACATGTACATGTCATTCAACCACCACTCTGTTGCCTGGAATTATAAAAACAAAACATATATTAATAATAATAATTATAACTAGTAATCTAGTAAGCAGTCACTATGTGACTGCTTAATAAATAAAGTTTTACTTAATACTATTGACGTTTTTAAAAATATAAGCTCATCCCGACGTTACACTAATCAAGAGCTTTCATTTGAGTACCCACATGCATTTTTCATATATTTTTGATATATACATATATATAATATATATTTTAAAGATATAAGCTCATCTTAACATTACACTCCTCAGGAGCTTTCATTTGAGTACCCACATGCATTTTTGATATATTTTTCATATATACATATATATATATAATATATATGTATTTTTGATATATTTTTCATATATACATATATATATAATATATATAAATATATAAAATATATGAAAAATTGATGTGCGTACTCAAATGAAAGCTCTTGAGGAGTGTAATGTTAAGATGAGCTTATATCTTTAAAAATGTCAATATTTCACAAGATCCAAGGTACAAATATCAATAGACACAAGATAAAAAACTAATTTTATCATATGACTATCCTGGAGACAAAATTTATTTTATTCTCTCAATAATATAAATAATAATAATAACGAATATATCTGATAGTTTTTGTCAATGTTTTGTATCAAGTTGATACAACTTGATGGATAATAGAGTAAAAAGGGGTGGAGGAGGGAAAGTGATGAGTGATGAGTGATGGTCAGATGAGTAATAGTGTGTATGACAACTATATCATACAGTTCACTGCACGTTCCATACTACCACATATTACATACTGCGGAAGAAACGCAAGGATCGGGGGCGAAGGGGGGGGGCATATAGGGGGTGAGTTTGGTCGTCGGGTTTCCAGTTTAACGGGATACTTCATTAGTCTGTACACCTCCTCGGTGTCTCTGGTATACAACGTGTTAAATTACTCACTCTTGTCTACACACGTCCTACCACCTGTATCTAAAGCTTAAATTAATAATTAACTTTACTTTATTCGCTAAGCCCACTCCGGATTATTATTATAGAAAATTTATTAAAATTTTCTTTAAAATTTATTATTAAAATTCATTAGAAAAATTATCAGCTTGTATTTTAATGTAGGCCGCTGCCATATCACTGTTAATTTTACAGAAAATTTCTTTTCGTACCATATACATTGAAAAAAAAAAAAAAATTTTTTTTTAAGACTTCAAATATTTTTAATAAAAAAAAAAATTATTTGCAATTTAATATATATTCGATAGAATAAAATAATATGATAGATTAAATATATTATAATCAAAACTAAAAATTACTTTATTGAACCAACTTATTTTTTTTCAATCTAGATATCCTTACATTGATGATTTCCATTATTAACAAGTGACTTTTTGACCTATCTAACCTGATCGACGTCCCTCCATAAAGACAAACAGTCTAATAGGTCCTTTCATCTCTGATCTCTGTTTTGGTCTTCTCCTTCCCTTCCCCTTTGATCATTTCCATTATGATGATGTGTTGAATATTTAATTCATATTAACAACTACTTATCTAAATGATATAATATTAAGCAAAATTTTATTTATTATAGTTTGTAATTTTTATTGAAATATATATATTATGTTCCTGACAGATTATTTGACTTAATATAAGTGCACTTAATAATAGTAATTAAACTTAACAATTTGAAGTTTTTCAACTATTTAAATAATAAATAATAATATGCTAATCATTGGTGAAAGATCAAAAATGTGAAAAAAAAAACCAATTGCAACAGTTACTGACAGCTTAACTCGGATAGCGTAGAGAGAGAGAGAGAGTCTCTGACAACCACCTAAAAGTTCTGGGTTCGATTCCCGGACGAAAATTCTGATTTTTTTTTTTTGGGTTACTGCATTATTAATAATGAATCTAACCTTCTCCCTAAAATTTATTTAAAAAAAACCAACTGACAATTTTTACAATAATTAAATTATAAAATTCACTAACGCATTTTGTATAATTTGATCTATACTATATTGGACTTTTTAAATCTCTTGCTCTTAGTATTATTTAAATAGTAAAAATAATTTAAATTTTCTTATACCGTGTATCTCATAATTATAAATGTAAGCAAGTATTAGCAAACAATTCCCATTGTTAATTACTAATGTTAGCAAACTCTTAAACAATTAAACCGAGAATACAAATAACAATTATTATTACTTTATTACATAAATACAAACATTAGGTATTTTGTGTTATGTATTATGGTTAATTTAACTAATAGTAATAACCGAAACAGAAACTGATAGAGCAGCCGTATAAGTTATGTACTGCATGAGTATATTATTATGTTTGTATGTAGAGAAGAGATCAAGTGCGTTGCAGCTAGGTTTGATCTGATCCGACCCTTGTATTATATCTTCGAATCCTCTATACTACCCGTCTGTATAACACGCGAATGTGTTGTTATTATGATACGCGAAATATATGATGTGTGGGTGTTTAACACATATGTTTATATTACTTATGTTGCAACTTGTTTTTAAATTTTAAGGTGAAGAAAAATTTTGTCAGTTAGAATTTAGTGAAAATTATAAATTACTTAAAAGCAATATTGTAATAGATGAAAATTTAGATATTTGCATGTGCATTAACGTCATTAAATTTTTATAATTTCTAAAAATATTTAAACTTTAGCCTGCGTGTGTTATTGGAGATACCCAATACGAGATATCGACATTATTGATGTTAAATATATATATATATATATATATATATATATATATATATATATATATACCGTGTCAAGTTACGGTGATTTCAACAGACAGCTGAACTCTGCGAACTCTACCAACTACTGAAAATCTAAAGATCCGAATTTGTACCATTATATCCTCTCTCTCTCTATATATATATATATATATGAAGGATAACAGGAGATGGATGATAGATGATACTGGTAGAGAGGGTGACTGAGTGTGTAATATATTATTTATGTTGTATATTGTACATCGTACATATTGTAGTACACCTTTGTAGTAAACACGGGAGTCCCGACCTCTTAGATGAGCATTTCACTTTCTCCTTTATCGATAATCATCACTCATTTTCTCCCTATTTTAGCACAAACGCTGAATTATCGACTATTATACCTGCACCATCTTAACAATGATTCAATCTATTAATGTGTGATGAATTTATTCATTATCATTAACAAATACGTTTATTAATATAACAATAGACTTTTTATTATGGCAGATTAATTCTGTAATTATAATAAAAATTATATTAGTTTATTAAAACTTTGGGAGGGATTTTAATGCTCAAAAGTTTCGATGTAATTTAAAGCTACTCCCATGAAAAAAAAAATATAAATAATATATAGTTCGAAATATATAAAAAATATATTTTAAATATATTAAAAATATATAAAAAATATATATAATAGATATATTAGTTATTAAAAATATATTTATTATACATATTTTTTATATATTTATATATTTTTTATAGATTTTTAATATATTTGAAATATATTTTTTATGTATTTCAAAATACATATTTTTTATATTTTTTTTTCATGGGAGTACTTTGTTTATTTTATTAAATAATCAAAAAAATTTTTTTTATTCTACTTGTTATTTTTTTCCAATTCTGTCGAGGAATTATTTTAATATAACAGATAATGTTTGGGTAGCTTAATTATGATATTCTGCATAACTAAAGCTTGATTGTGATCATTTTTTTGGACTGGATCAAAATCTGATGAATTTCTAAAGGATAGAATTGATGTTCTTTCATAATATTGATCATTTTTTAGCGTTTGTTGATGAATTCTAGTATAATAATGACCTATTTAGCTAAAATTTGATTTCAATCAATGAATTTTAATAGCGTCAAAATTTTGATGGATTTCTAATGTTCAAAATTATATTTTGATTGAAATTTTTGATAAGATCAATAAATCTCAAGCTTTTGGTTATAAAATTTTGGTATAACTATGACACTCTATACTAAGTTAAAGTTTAATTTTGGTAAACAGGTTTTGATACTGAAACAATTTGATGAATTTCTAATCTGATAAATGTTAAAATTCTATAAAATTGATAAATCTCATCGTTTGATCGATCAATTCTAGCTTAATAATGAGAAATGACATTCTGCTCAGCTAAATTTTTATGTTTTTGAATTGGATCAAAATTTGATGAATTTCTAAAGCACAGAATTTCTATTTGTTATTGATGTTTTTTATGGAATTGATGATTCTTCAGCGATTCTAATCTTGTTTGTAGTAGATGCAATTTTTCTAGATATTATGAAAATAAATTATTTCAGTGAATTAAAAAAAAAAAATAAAAAAAAAAAGAATTTGAGCTTGCGCAAAGTTAAAAATAATTTGATTATCTTTACGAAGCCAATTTCTGACCCTTTTCTGTTATAATTAATAACTTGGATTGCTGTTCACCCCAGTGTAAATTTATCCTGCTGTCCATTTCACATGCCTTCGGGATATATATTTATATATATATGCATTTATAGTAATGTAAAATAAACAATAAATAAAATTCAATTAAAAATAATTAATAAAAAAAATTTTCAAGAGCTCTTCTGTTATAAATTCAAAATATATTTTTTTTAAATGATTTATATAATTTTTTTAAATTGTTTATTGAATTAAAAAATTATAATATTTTGTTAAAGCTTGTTTTACGTTATTAACAAAAAATACGGAAAAAGTTTATTAAAAAAAATGCTATTTGTAGAAATTTACAAAAAAATATTGATGTAATTTTTTTTTCTTCACGGGGACGATTATTTAATTAAAGATATAACGATAAACCTAAACACAAACAAATGTGTGTGTAGATTGATGAAACACGTTAGAGAAAATCCAGTATTCAGTAAAGAAGCGTCCCCATTGAAAATAAAAAAAAAAAAAAAAAAAAAAAAAAAAACAGTTATTTTAAAAATATTTTCGCAAGCGACGTGCGAAAGTTGTTACTGAGAAATGTAAAATGTAATCATGCTTTTATACTATTATGTATAAGATTAAATATATAAAACTGAGGATGGATATGCTTGATGCTTAGTATACATGAAAATATGTGTAATGTGCTAGCTGGGACGGAGAAAGGAATATTGCATTAGATTTAAACATACACTCGGCATAAGTTTATTTAACTAACACGTAAATCACTCGCTAAATTAACTCGATAAAGAAACTCGTTATTGTTTGCCGATAAATTTTGAATTATTTTACTGATTGCGTGGGAACTATTTTAAAGTTGCTATAAATGGCGCGAATAATTATAAAAGAAAAAAAAAACAATTAATTTTTAATATAAAAATTGTCACAAACCTACTTTGAGTGACAGACATGTTTATAAAAGATTAAACGTCATTAAAAAGGGATTATGCTGGTTAAATAAATTTTCCTTATCCTTCGGTAAAATCAATAGACATTTTAATACATATTCAATGTTAAATTTACCTATCTGATATCTCTCAGTGTGATTAATTAGTTAGAAACTAAAAATAGGGCTATGATAAAGATTTGTTCCTTTAAATTTCCATAAAAAAAATTTTAAAATAAAAAATATCGAATAAAATTATTTTCTTGATTCAAATAATTTAAAATTGTTAATATTTTCATGAAAATTACTTATTTAAACTAATAATTATATCTTTATATATTAAAAGTTTGAAACCTGTTCAACTACTGGGTACTACCTTATTAAAAAAAAAAAAAAAAAAAAAAAATCGGACAAAAAAATTGATGATGAAACCTTGCTCGGGATTCGAACCCGCGACCTTCAGTTACATTAAAAACTTAAAACTTGAATATCTCGGAAACTAATGGTCCGATTTCGCCCACTCAAGCGTATTAATAACTTGAATTAAGTGCTCTTGGACCCTGTAACAACCCCGGGGCAAAATGGGCCAGGTCAAAAGTACTATTTTCGGCGTTTTATTGGAAAAAAAAACACATTCTGCTGACTGACTAAAACGAATAAAATCAATATGGAAGATTGATACCCAGGAGACAAAATAACAGTCTCTACACAACAATATATAAATATAGAGTTACATTTGAGTCTATTTGAACGGCAGGTCAAGTGGATCGATGCATCTACGTTACTGTGTATATATATCACCGAATATACCTATGAATAAGCGCTATACAAGTCTATTCTCACTCCGGTATTTTTTCGCACCCGAACGACCCCCACCCCCCACCTTCACCCCCTCTTCTGACGCCGGCCTTACACTGTAGCTAAACTTTCTAGTCTCTGCAGTGTTAAACTGCTGTAATATTTGATAATAAAAAAAAACTTTATTTTTAACTCCGTCTTCTTGGTAGTTTAATATAAATAACCGTTTTTATTGTAATACAAGTTAACGCGAATTACGATGTAAAGCCTTTTCTTCTAGTCAGATCTACATATATTTTTATAGATATAGTTGGAGGTTATTTTTAGTCGAGGCTCACGGAATAAAACTTTCGGTGATGGATTTATTTTTTTTTCCTTTCACCTGGGTGAGGATTTTAAATTTTCGGCGGCATTGCGCAGAATCCGCGATAACGATTGCATCTGCTCAAAGGTGTGGTCTCTAGATTTCACACGTGTGTGTGTAAGGGTGGGGGAGGGGGGTAAGTCTGGGTGAATTTTGTACAGGTGAGGCGTCAACTCGAGGATCTGGGTCACTGTGACCTGCCAAATAAGATTACTTTTGTTTTATATTTTTATTTGGGATTTGTAATTTAGTATGATTAAAAATTGAATTAATTGGAGAAAAATATATGCTCGTACTCTTTTTTTAAGGTAAAGTACGCCAATTATCATGGCAGAGTTGATTAAACTAACAAAAAAATTTTTTATATTATAATACTAAATACTTCAAAATTAACAATCTTATAGTGAGAAAATTTAGCGACCATGCGCCGCCTGTCGGAATTTTTCAGAACTAATTTTTATAAAAAATTAAATGTGGGCATATTTAATCATATTAAAGTTTTTTATTTATAAATTTTGCTTAATTCAAGAAAATAAAAATGTTTTTTTAACTGTATTGCAATTAATCTGTTGACTTGAAAAAATTTTAATAAAACTATTATTTTAATAATTCAATTATTCGATAAGTTATGTGTTAAATAACTCTAGGTCTTAAATTTTAAATTTTAAAAATTTTGTACTGTAAACGAATGGATAATATTTAATATATTAATATATTTTGCTTCTTCTAAATTGGTTTTTGTGTGAAAAAGTGTATTTGTTTAGTATATAAATAAACACATATTAAACATAAATAAAATTTTATTAAATACTTTTATAATTTATAACTGACTTAAATAAAAATTTTAATAGGTGTTTTATTGAATACTAAGAAAATTTTATATCTTTTTAATAAAAATAATGTCTCTCATTGTATATTTGTATCAAATAAAATTTTATTAAATACTAATAAAAGTTTATTTCTGACAAGACTCATTTATTTCTCAGCAATCAAATTTATTGACATAAAATAGAATTTATATTTATATATTATTAATATATAGTGATGTTTCGGAAAAAATCCAAATATGTGTTTTTATTCCTGGCAAATAAATTAGTCTCTTAATGTAGAGAAACTCTTCTACTATTTTAAACTGTAAAAATTATATTTGTCTAGATGGAGCAAAAATTACAGTTTCAAATAATACGTCATCCGAATTTTTGAATTTTATTAGTTTCTAATAGTGATTTAAAAGTTACAACCTCACACTAATTTTTGCAAAGAAATTATAATATTTAGTAATTACAGTCCAACGCTAATTTTGCTTACAAATTTCTGAAGCCTTACCAACTAAGTCGTTATTTTGTTTCTTTTTCCAACACCAGAAATTCTTATTAAAACTATAAATTTTCCAGCGTTGAAATCTAAAATAGTATAAATGAAAGAGGAGATGACACTCGAATCCTTGTTGGTTACAGTTTTTGCATCCTCGTTGGTAAAGTAACAAACTTTTATTTGTTCTGCCGGATGACGGACTCGAACACTCGACCTCTTGATTTTAAGACACATCCTCTAGACACACGGCCAATCCACAACAACAAAACCAAACAAGTTATTCTCGTATTTAAACGATTTACTAACAACCTTTAAATATTATAATTTAAAACTGTTAAAATTGACAAACTTGGAATTTTACTTTTAACATTTAAAGTTTTCTAAAACTACTTCCTCTATAATTAAATTTATTGGTTAGTGTAGTAGTGGTAAATCCTAGCAACAAAAAGTGTAAGAATTCTATAGTGTAGAGGCTGTAATAATTACCAGCTCTTTTATAAACCTTTTTGGCATTTACTAGTTCACAGTATAATTTATATTAATTCCTACTGATGATTATCACATCTTATCGAATGCGCAGTTGAAATTCTTCCTTTTCCTAAAAAATCTTTTGTGCTCTTTTCCTGGCGCCTGACTAAGGGCTAAGGGGCTTTGCCACAAAGACACGGGACAAATTACACGCGGATAAAGGAACAAAAAGAAAACCTTGTAAGAAATAAAAAATTCAAAGGGATTGATCGACTTGCATTAAGCTCTTCCCGGGTCTCCTCGGAGATTTAAACGACCGAATAGAACAATTTGTTTTTTATCGATTTACCCGAAAGATTTCGACTTTCTAGCGGCTCTACAACTCACTAAGATAAGACGAAATTTAAGAGGGAATTCTTAAAGCTAACCTTAAACCTCCACTCGTTCTTTACACCGTAGTAGACTTGGGATGTCACTCGGCACTCACCATTCAACAAGGTAAATATTTACGGTGTCTCTGGATTTTTATCCGGAAAACAAACTCTTGATTTTACTTTTTTAAAGAGGGTTGTTGTGTCTTAGTCTGAGGCTGAGGCGAAGCCAGAAGATTGCTAAGACAAGACACCAGTGATGCCATCATACCAAGCTTGTGAGAGGGCGCTGTCTTCTTATTCTCTCGAGCGGGTACTATAGACGAGGCTGTCTCGCTCTGCCCGCTCGGCGGGATTAACCTTTAATTCTATCTCGGGCGAGCAAAAGGGAAAAAAAGTTTTCCGACCCTAAGCTTTAGAATAGGAATAAAAAGGAGATGCTGGGAGTGAGGGCTGGATCAAGATGGATGTAAACTTGTGATGCTATGACGAACAAGTTGTAGTAAAGAAGAAAATCAAATTTAAGATATAAGTCAATTAAAATAACGAGGAATTTCAAACGAACTTTTTTTTTTATGGACTGAATTGCTTCGTTATTGTCGTGATTAGTTTTTTCAGGAAAAATATTCATATTTACGAATATTGTTACAATTTTTGCAGTTAAAATTGTCCGTGGAAAAAAGTGTAGAGCTTACAGTTTAAATTGTAGGGATTTAATTATTTTTACCAATAAGATTTTTCAATAAAAAATTGTAAATTTAACAACTCTAAAGTGGATTTTTAGTCATTTGAAATATTAAAGCAGTACTTAGATTTTATTTTGGTAGCTTTCAGTATTCGGGAACTATCAATTCATAAATGAAACTGTAAGAATTAAGATTTCCCGGTGAAATATTTTTTGGTTAATTAACAAAATATTTTAAACTTTAATAAATAATATCAATTATACTGTGAACTAGTAAAAGCCGAAGGTTTATAAAAGAGCTGGTAATTATTACAGCCTCTACACTATAGAATTCTTACACTTTTTGTTGCTAGGATTTACCACTATTACACTAACCAATAAATTTAATTATAGAGGAAGTAGTTTTAGAAAACTTTAAATGTTAAAAGTAAAATTCCAAGTTTGTCAATTTTAACAGTTTTAAATTGTAATATTTAAAGGTTGTTAGTAAATCGTTTAAATACGAGAATAACTTGTTTGGTTTTGTTGTTGTGGATTGGCCGTGTGTCTAGAGGATGTGTCTTAAAATCAAGAGGTCGAGTGTTCGAGTCCGTCATCCGGCAGAACAAATAAAAGTTTGTTACTTTACCAACGAGGATGCAAAAACTGTAACCAACAAGGATTCGAGTGTCATCCCCTCTTTCATTTATACTATTTTAGATTTCAACGCTGGAAAATTTATAGTTTTAATAAGAATTTTTGGTGTTGGAAAAAGAAACAAAATACCGACTTAGTTGATAAGGCTTCAGAAATTTGTAATCAAAATTAGCGTTGGACTGTAATTACTAAATATTATAATTTCTTTGCAAAAATTAATGTGAGGTTGTAACTTTTAAATCACTATTAGAAACTAATAAAATTCAAAAATTCGGATGACGTATTATTTGAAATTGTTATTTTTGCTTCATCTTGACAAATGTAATTTTTACAGTTTAAGTCAACTAAAATATCATTTTTTATTCTCTTGATGTTCTGGAGTGTTTTTTTTTATAATATTTTAAACAATAAAAATGATAAATTTTATCGTACCTTTAATAAAGCCTATAAATTTAATCACAGATAAAATCAAAAAAATTGTCCGTGTATTTATTCGAATTCGTTAATATGAATTCATGATAGCAAACATCGAAATAGAGTTACCCTTTGAGCGTATAATTCAACAAAATAAAGTTTGGTTAGGCCGGTCTCGGGGGACTAGTTTTCTTTCCGACATTGACTAGCGGAATCGAGCAATTCCATAAGCGACATATTTACAGGGATTGGGTACTAGGGTTGAATTGGTGGATAACGGTAACGAACTTGTATTAAACACACTTACACACACTGAAACAAACACACCGACAAAAGAGATAGTAGAGAATAAAAATGGTGGTGTATCAGCACGCAATACCGCAGACAATCCAAAGGGCTTAACGTTTGTTTCAACAAGGGATTACTCCGTAGCACGTGAGCGATAGCCGGCGTTCATCCCTTATTCTTGTCTGTACGACAACCAGTTACACCACTACAATCACTACCACCATCCCAGCCCTCTTGTTCACGGGGACAAACATTTAAATTGCCTAGATTACGTTTTCCTTTGCTCAATTGCTCAATTCTTCTGTCCTTTCCATCGTTCATCCCTTCGAATATTGATAAAATATTCATATTTTGCTCTAAAATTTGAAAATACACCTCTATTCTCCTTAAAAACTCAAATTTTCGCGATTAGTATTACTTTTGACCGCTAGATGACGCATAAGGCCGTCTTCTCGCATGTGGTGCGGCTTAACTGGTAAATTCCGGCAATTTAGCCTCTGGAAGCGCAGCAATATGTGTAGAGCGGCGTATAAATTTATTTGTTTGACGGCAGAGGCTGAAAAAGCGCAAAAAGCGGCTGTAAAAAAAAGCTATCGGTTCGTCTGGGTCTCCTGGGAAAGAAAGTTACGGGGTGGTTTTTTTTTAGCCTCGGATACGAGGATCTTACTTTTATACAACTAAGCGCTTTCCTTTTCGTTATGGGATTAGGTACTTTTCTCTTTTGCGCCTAAGGGACACCAGTCCGAGCTGTTTTCGTTACTGCCGTCACGCGTCTCTATTTATAGGGGAAACTAAAAGTACCTTACATTTATACATAGTATGTGTGATTGTACTTTTATGTATTTGTGCGGCCGTTTCGTGACTAAGTAAAAAAAAAAAAATCCACGTTGCATTGGATTTAATTCTGAAGGGTAACGACTTTCATAAAAGTTTAATTGCTCATCAATAGTGTATTAAACCCATAAAAACGGGTTTAATTATTTATTTTATGGCGGAAAGTAACAATTTTTTATATTGTAGACTCTTGAGTTTGTAGAGTAATTATTATTATTATTATTATTATTATTATTATTATTATTATGGTTACTATCATGATAAATATCATCATAATTATTAACATTATTGATATTATGATGAATATCATCATCAATATCTTATTGATTATCATCAGTCATCATCAATACTATTAATATCATTATCAGCGGCATGATGAATATCGCTATCATTGTCAATATCATGATTATTACCATATTCATTATTATCATTTTTAATAATAACATTATTATTAGCTGCATGATGAATATCTTTAGTATTAATATAATTTCCTATGTCATGATAAATATCATTATCAATATCTTATTGATTATTAAATTATCATCATCGTCATCAATAATATCAATATCATTACCAGTAGCATGATGAATATCGCTATTATTGCCAATAACATGATGATTATCGCTATAACTGGTTTTATTGTCAATAAAATTTTGAATATCATTAATGTCATTGTCAATGCCATTATGAATATCATTATCATTACCATATTCATTATTATCATTATTAACAGTAATATTATTATTAGCTGCATGATCAGTATCTTTAGTATTAATACAATTTCCAATGTCATGATAAATATCATTATCAATATCTTATTAGTTGCCATCACTAACGTCAATATCATTATAACTTCATGATGAATATCACTATTATTAATATCATCAATATTGTTATTACGATTGTTATCATAATAATCATAACGAAATAAATCTAAATATTTGTTGAGAAAACACTCAAGAGTGAGAAAATATTAAATTTAAAAGATCAAAGATCTGTTTGAAGAAAGCTGTCGTAATTATTCTGTCTTTGTAAACTAAGTCCTTCAGGGCTTTTCCGATAATCCTATTTGCGTTTTTATTCCTTAAATGTCATTAAAATATTAATTTTAGTGGCAGAAGCTCCATTTTACCTTACATTATTATATTCAATGTCTTTATGGGTGAAATATTCCAATCATTTTAAAAAAATATTATAACATCGAAAGATCTAAACAACTGAAGACATAAACCATAAAACAAAAAAAAAAAAAAAAAAACTAAAACAGATGAAAGACGACGAATGAATAATGGAAGTCCCAATGAAATTTTCCAGTTCGCCGCGGGATACCGTAATATTAGCTTACCACCACCCCCGCTATAAATCCTTCTGTGTATATAGTGTATAGCACAATACAATCTACCCTTTTGGCAAGGGCAATAATTCCACCAACACAGAGCGGATCTAAAGACACTGAAAAGCATTTTAACTTGTAAATTTTGAAAAATTCTTTGTCTTTCTTGCATTTTTTCGTCAGTTAATTCATCCCTCTCATTCAATTTTGCCACCCCATCAGAGTTTCGATTTGTGAAATACATTTTCTCTCAATTCCAATCTCAATCTCGTTTATTTTTCCTATCCATCAGAAACTCGCCAATTCAATCTCACTCACTGACATTTCGGCCAACAAAATACACCTTCTTTCCCCCCTTAACTATTTTCCTGTTCATCTGTACAATAACAAAATCACGAAATATCATGATGAATATCAATGCCAATATGATTATTAATATTGATATTAATGTATTGATAAATATCAGTATGAATATCAATATCGTAATTATGAATAATATCAATATTATCACGAATATTAATATCATGATGAATATCATTATCATTTCAAATATCATTATTATGATAAATATCATTATCATTATCAGCATATTATCATGATTATCAATATTGACATTAATATCATCATGAATATCAATATCATTAGAGTTATCATAATAAATATCATTATGATTATCTACAATAATGTTAATACCATGATGAATATCATCATATCTATCAATATCATTATCATTATAAATATCATCATCTATATTAATATCATGAACGTCATCATAATATATATCTCTATGATTATCAGCAATAATGATAATACCATGATCAATATCACCATCTCTATTAACATCATTATTATTAGGAATATCACCATGTATATTAATATCATGAACGTCATCATGATAAATATCATTATGATTATCTACAATAATGTTAATACCATGATGAATATCACCATATCTATCAATATCATCATGTATATTAATATCATGAACGTCATCATAATAAATATCTCTATGATTATCAATGATAATGATAATACCATGATGAATATCACCATCTCTATTAACATCATTATTTTTAGAAATATCATCATGTACATTAATATCATGAATATCATTATGATAAATATCATTATGATTATCGATGATAATTTTAATACCGTGATGAATATCATCATGTTTATCATGATCATTATCGTTATCATCATAAATATCATCAATATTAATGAAAATTGATGTGGAATGTCCAGATTGTGAAAGTTTTTTCAAACTCTACTTAAATATATCGATGTAGACTCATCATAAAATACGCAAGAACAGAAATGGCTTTTAAGCACTTAAAAATCTAGTTTAAATCGAAATAAATAATTGACAAGATTAACAAACTGACACAACAGCATTTCCGTTTTAACTTTTACCCCGGAAGGGGCGGCTGGTCCTCAAGAGACCCAGTTGCGTCTCTGCTCTAAAACGGGACCCGTCATTTCTGGTCTCCTCTATCTCTATCTCTGTTTTGTGTCTAATGTGTAGTGCTTGCCATGACTTTTGTGATCCCCTCGGCTGGGGTGGTCCCCGGGGATAAACTACCCCAAACTACCTCTACCCCTGAAACCCAACTCGACAGAGCACCTTCAGCTACTTCCTTACTTCTTCAACATCCGTACATAAGCCCATCAACCTGCCTACCCTCTTTCCCTGCTCCTGCTCCCTTCTGCCCAACTCAGTTTATTCTACTCCTCGCTAAACCCCCCGAGCACATAAATAAATAAATAAATAAATGGATTTACGAGCCGACTTTGGATCCAAAAAAGTAAATAGCCTTTCTACGAACAATGGAGCTACGCCGTTAATATTAAGTATGTTTTTCAGGTGATGCAATTTTAATCAGAGTGCAGTGAACTCAAGCTTTCATTGAAGCTCTCTGAGATTTTAAAAAGCATGATCAATATTTAAAGTTGAATTATCATGCTTTCTAACATGATCATTTTCTTCTCTAGAACTGCCTAGATGATGATGATGATGATCAGTTTTGCATAAATTATTTTAGACTATATCAAAATTTTATAGAATTTCGGTGTGTAGAATCATCTTTTCAGTGATATTCTTCGTGAAATTGACGAATTAGAGCTTTTTTGAATTAATTATCACTTTTTCTTAGGGCTAAAAGTAAGATTTTTATCAGTTAATATCATTATTGATCATTATTAATTTCATGATAAATATCACTATTATCATTGTAATTATCAACATGATGAATATCACTATAAACAATATCATTATCGATATCATGATCAATATCACAATCACTATCAATGCTATGATAAATATCACAATCATTGATATTATTATCAATGTCATGATAAATATCACTTTCATCAATGTCATGGTAAATATCACTACCACCAATATCATGACGATGATAAATACCATTATTATAATTACCAATGCCATGATGAATATCACATTTATTAATATCATTATTAACGCTATGATAAATATCATAGTCATTAATATCATCATCAACGCTATGATGAATATCAATTTCATCAATATCATGGTAAATATCACTACCACCAATATCATGACGATGATAAATACCATTATTATAATTACTAATGCCATGATGAATATCACAATTAATAATATCATTATCATCAATATCATGATGAATATCCCTATAATACATCATGATATAGCAATTTCTTATAAAATTGATGGATTTGAACGGTTTTTTTTTTTTGCGAATTCTATCATAATTGTAACCTCCTCAGCTAAAGTTAAATTTCAATCAATAAATTTTTATAATATCTAAATTCGATGTAATTTCCAAGTGTAAAAACTGGTCATCATCATCATCATCATCAATATCACGAACCAATAAACAAATCATTAACTTACCCAATTAGCAGTAGTCTGCCTGCGTTCGAGAAGTTTCTGCTGAAGTTTTGGCCCCGGGCCAGACAAAAACTGGCGGACGAGAATCCTGGCACGGTCCAAATGAGTCGGGCTGATAGCCTCCACCTGGGCCAGGTATTTTTGCATGGTAGTCTCGAGATGCGGAACCGGAAGACTCGGTAGAGGCTCGTCTTTCTGAAATGACCAATGACAAATCATGATAATCATATACCGTAAATATTAATTGGGAGCTAATTGTAAGCAAATATTTGGATTAACAGTAGGACTTGGTAATTGAAAAGACATATATTAGAGAAGGGGTGAATGTATTGGGGTTAAGGGGCGACTTGTTGTCGAACGGTTGCCGGGTAACCGTCGACCCTCAATACTCTCAACTCCAGATAACTCAGTGCATGCTCGATTGTAAAATAAAGAAAGAATGAATCGAGAAACGAAGCGTGTCCGGTGGCAAAGGACGCTTCGCCCCTGGCTAGTCTAATATGTAGTCGTCTGTCGTATGCTTCGTTGACCAGCTCCCCTTTCGCCTTTAACAGAGTTCCTCTAACAAGTATTAGTCTATTTTGTTGATCGGAACTAATATAACCTCCAGCCAGCATTTAGGAACTTCATCAACTCTGATATATTATTCCATTGAAAATCCGAATTTTTATAACTCAATAATCACGAATTCTTATCACGAAAACGAATCCATGAATCGAAGTAACGAGTTCGATTATAGGTGGATTCGGTAAACCTGGATGGAAACAGACTCCCCGTTCCAAGGCTTTGTCTCGATTCCCTGGAGGCTTGAACCCATTCCGTTCCTCGGCGCTGTAGTCGCTGTAGTTGCTACCCCTCGTCCTATCCAGAATCTAGCTCATTGACATGCACCGCGAGTACGGGCACTAACGACCTCGCACGTCTCTATCCAGGGCTTACCTACACCCCATTACTCTGGCAACGCTACGGATTCACCGTCAGTATTCCAGATGACCATGAATTCTTCAAATCGACCGGCTTTACGGCATTTTTTATACTTTTTCATACGTCGATTGACTCAAGAATGTGAGTGGGTGGTTATGAATTTTATGACCCGATTTGCTAGATTCTAGAGCTTTTGCCAAAGAATTGTAGCTTAGCTCTAAAGTATGTAATTCACTCAAGAATCCAACAGATCTAATCAACAAAAATCATAAACCTCGGTTGCAATTAATCTACCTCAGCGTTATCGTGACAATAAACCCGAAATAAATTTTATGACCCTGGAGCAGCGAAGGGGTGAAGAGATGACGTAGTATCTGGCGAAGCCGAAGTAAAAAAGCATTGTAAGGTGGCCACGTGCTAGTGGAAGCGGAGGAGGCCAAGTTCTTATCGATGCAAACGAGGGTTGTAGCAATTAAGAGATAACAAGGTTTTGTCCCCTGCACCCCCTTCAATTAGTGACACCCGTAACGCACCCCGGCCACATCGACATTGTTTGCCGGAATAAAATAAATATAAAAGCGTACGAATCTTTAAGTCAACCCCAGAGTCTACCACCCATATGATGGAAATGTTTGCATACCACCAATCTCCCGGGACATTAAAAGGCTAGGTGTTGGTGTATAGACACTAGCTGGGGACTACCAATGCGGAACTCCAAACAGAATCTAGTTCGTTGATAAGAAGGGTAAGGACAGCTGTCCAAGGAACGAGGGTGAGCTGCAAATCGATATCCGAGTAGACAAATGGGCTCAAGAAACCAGGTGATTGATCTAGTTCGCTGCTCGTCCAAGGTTCATCAACTAGAATGCATAGCCAATTACCCTGGCTTTGTTTTTTGCTTTAAATCCGCCGATGGAAAGTCTAGTCTTCGATTTCTGGTTGGAAGTCTTGAAAGTTGTGATAAGACCTGAGATTGGATCCAAGATTGATCGGAAATCCATCTGTTGGGCTTGATTTCATCAGAAGTTGGTAGGAAGTTATTTGTACTAAGTAGTTTAATGGAGATGCTTTGGATTCAGTCAAACTTTAGAGAGTTTGAAGCTGGTTCTTCATCAAATTAGGTGATGATAGTTAGCATTTGGATGCAGTACCTATACAGCTATTATATACCTTTGGAAGTGTTGGAAGTAGGATTATTTTGTAACAGACAAAATTTGAAGGAAATTTCATCACATTTTAGGTAATATGTTATCTGATTGCATTGCACCACCAATAATACTTATTATCTTCGAAATTATAAAAATAATGATCAAAATTCTTTGCATAACATCACTTAATCCAAAATTTTACTTAAAGCGGCTCTAACTTTGGAAATATAGGGTTTACGATAATTTTTGACAAAATTAGTCAAAATTAGTCGGAAATTGTATTCCCTATCCGACAATATCCAATCCGATTAAACTGCACTTTAAATAATGCTTATTATCTTCAAAATTATAAAAATAATGACCAAAATTCCTTGCATAACTTCACTAGATCCAAAATTTTACTTAAAACGGCTCTAACTTTGGAAATATTGGAATTAGGATAATTTTGTAAGAGTCAAAATTTGTAGAGAATTGAATTTCCTTAAAATTTATCAATATGCAGACTTCATCAATATGATATTTCATCAGAAATTGGTCTCGATAGTACCAAAGCCAAAGAATTCGTATTTTTGATCTCCAAACAAGCTGATCCGTGCTTATAGCACCGATATTCCCAGCAGAGTTGCCCCTAGAGTCTCAGCAAACAAGATCGAAGGTAACGCAAAAAATTCGATTTAGCTGTCACTTTTCCTTAAAAAAATAAGGTGGTTTATTTCTGTAAAATCAATATTTCGTGTAATTATTTTTCAGAACATCGCAGTAAATTGGTTGGTAAAACACGCACAGTAGTTTCGGTGCTCAACGGCGCGGAGCAATTACGGATTTTCGCGTGCAAGTGTGCTGGGGACGCGTGCAAACTCTTTGTGCGGAGGCATACCTAGGGTCGAGAGGATCTGAAGGGGCTTGGTTATGTTGCTATGGTTAGTCGGTTGATTCAAGTGAGCTACAGTACAAGTACAGTCTCCAAAGGCCGGAGGGTAGAAGGTACAATATGACACAGTATTATAGAGTCACCCTTTCCGGTCGTGTCTCTAGTACCGAGCGATAATCGCACGCGAGAATCGACTGCTGCATAATTGGAGAGTTCTCAAGTACAACAGTTCACCCCATTTTTATTTTTCTTCTTCTTTCTGGGTCTCCATTTCCTTTTTTTTTATGGGCTTTTTAATGGACACTAAAACTCTAGGCTAATGGCGAATAGCCATTAGAGATACGTTCATGTTTATAAACTCTAATGATGCCCGAGAACTTGACCCTCGGTACTATACTAACCTTACATGATTTAGAGTACCTGCAAAATCAGTCAGACTTTCGAAATTCTCAGTTACGATCATCGGTAATTAGAAAAGCGAATTTGAAACCCTTAAAGCTTCCCTCGATTATATATACGTATATATCCTGCATACGTTTTTATGGCTCGGGTAAAATTCACGGCCATTAGCAACCCGATATCCTTTTTTTGCTTTCTCAACCTTTTTATATACTTCTTTTAACTCGCTAGAAATACATCAACAGAGAGTGAATTTAGCAAGAATGACTTTATTTCTTATATTTTTTTAAGATATTCTGTTAAAATTTTCCGTTTTTCATTAACACTCCCCGACGTTGTCCCTTCGGAAGTAGGGTAAAAATAATCGGAAAAAAAATTTAAAATAAGGAAATTAAAGCTTAAAAGGCACGCTTTAAGGTAAAAAGAACGAAAATTGGAAAAAAAATTTTTTTCACTTACTTTTGGGACAAAAAAGAAATTTTCGGAAAATTGAATTTTTTGTTTTTGGAAAAAATGAGACTCAAAAAAATTTTTTTTGAACTTTTGGATCAAAAGAGTTAAAAGTAGATTCTTTAAGCTTTAAAATGAGCTTTTGAAGAAATTTTTACGACCAATAGTTGCCGAGATATAGCGAGTTGAAGTGAGACCTAAGTTTTTCCAAAAATAAGGGGTGAAATATGTAACAAAGAAAACTTTTTTTAGTTTGAATATTTTTGAAAATCACGTATAGGGTTTTGTTTTGTGAACTTTGAAGTGTGTTTGATATATAGAACACCAAGCGATTGCGCTTGAAATAGCGAGAGTAAATGCGAAATGTAAATGAAGTAATCCCTCTTCTGGCATTAGAAAATTTCCAATTCAGAATCCCACAGCTACTCAATTTTTGAGCCCCCTCGGCCTTTCTCTATAACTATCGCGCCCCTGAAATCTCCATCCCCTTTCCCTTCGACGAATTTAGTAGTATTGCCAAGCGTAAGATCCGAGCGCCTACGGGCTGAATATGTAAATGACACGCAACGCGTCAGATACGATCTCGTTACTGCACATATTCCCTCAGGGTGTTTATTTAAATAAATAAATAAATGAAAATGAATAAATAAGAGTCGTAAAAGAAAATATGTTGAAAAGTTTTTTTTTTTCTTTTATTAATGCCTTAACAGTAAGTACCTTTGTACTTTCAAGAAAGCACACGGAAAATATATACGATGAAGATAGAGTCATAACTCTTGTCAAGTGGTGAGGCGAGAGATCTTCCAGACACCCATAAGAAAATTACTTTTCGACGAGAGGATAAAGAAGCACTACAACTTCTGAAAATATCAAGGGCAAAGCTATGATCAATTTTTTTTTTTTATATAATATTCTTCAATTTTATTTCGAGTCAACTTTTACAAGCTATTTCTTTGAATTAAATTTACATTATTAAATAAATAATTTTTTTTTAATTATTTACACTATCGATTTCAAAAGTTTGTGCTTTTCTGACCCCACAAGAGGTCATAAGTTCATGTAACATGAAATCTAACTATTTATTATTATTCTAGGTTAACAATTGCAGAGTTTGAGTACTCACAGGTTTTTTTCAAAAATAATATTCATTGTTTATCACCGAGTCTACAAGTACGCAAAAACGGGGCCGTTTCTAGAAAAAAAGAAAAAAAATTTTTTTTTGTAAATTTAAATCCAAACCGGTAATTAAAATAATGAAGAGACTTATAGATAAAAATGGCCGCGGGGTCAGCTGATATTGATTAGATTCCAGGTAAACCACACCCAGAATCAAATACTTATTTTATTTTATTAAATATATAGTTATTTATTCTTGGGACAGCAATGATAAATAAATATCAAGAGATTTATTTGACGATTCATCATAAAATAATAAATAACGCATTACAAATCGATACAATGCTACGATAAGCGATAAACTAATTTATTTATTGTATTTTTTATTGTCAGGGGTTTTTTTTTTTTTTTTTTTGATTAAGTACTTGGATTAATCATTAATAATAATAATGATGATGAAGGTGAGAGGTAAAATGGAAGGAAATAAATATAAGAAAAATTAGGGCTAGATAGACTCCGAAGGAACAATGTGTGTGTGTGGTTTTGTATTTTGATATAAAAGTAACTAGGGGTTGATATGTTAAAGCTTGAAATGAGTCACGTGCCATCTGCCCTTACGCCCTCGGACTAAATAATAACACGTAATATCATTTTTCAGTAAAATATTTAAATAAATAATGTATTGTTAATTTTTTTAAATCCAAAAAGTGCCTATAAAATTTATTAGTAAAAAAAATCAATAAATAATGGTATTGCTCTAAAAGTAATGGTAATGAGAAACAAATATAATTAAAGGGTCGTAGTCGGATAGCGTAGGGCGTTTGAAACGTGGAACGTTTACGGATCCATTGGTTAATAAGCATGATCAAGGTTTTTGTAAATGAAGACCCGAGAATAGTATATAAATATATATTACTTGAATAGAGGAAATGATACGGTGTACATCGGCATTGGACTTCAAAGGGAAGAGAGTGTCGCTAACTAAACGCACGGGGTAGAGAGCAAACGAATACCGCGGGGTTACTAGCTCTGTATGTTGTTGTTATATATATGTGTGGTATTACTACCATCACTACCACTAAAGCAGACGGCAAAAGTTTGCCATTTCCAATCCAAGTCCATTTTGATGATTAAGTGTAAACTTGTGAAGTTGTATTCCAACTCGTGAAAGGAGCTCGGTAAATAAACGGCTCTTTTACGCACCCTGATGCTTTTACATCCATTCACAAATATCATAAAAAAATAAACAAATAAATACCAGATGGATAAATATATTTGTTCGATTAAATAAACTTTTGGTGGAACGGAAATGTTTTTTCAGGAAAGTCAGTATATATGATAAGTTTTTTTTTTCCCATTTCAATTACTTGATGAACAACCCGGAATTATTAGCTGGCTTATAGCCTAAAGCAAGCTTAAAAGTGCTCAGAAAAAGATACCGTGTCAAACTTTCATGTGAAATTTACGTAGAAAAAGTTTTCTTTGTTACATAATTCATCCCTTATTTTCGGAAAATCTTACGCCTAACTTCAACTTGCAATATCTCAGCAACTATAAGTCGCAAAAATTTTTTCAAAAGCTCATTTTAAAACTCAAAGTATCTAGTTTAAAACCCTTTTGATCTAAAAGTTAAAAAAAAATTTTTTTGAATATCATTTTTCCCAAAAACCAAAAAATCAGTTTTTCGAAAAATTCGTTTTTACCTCATAAGTAGGTTAAAAAATTTTTTTTCACAATTTTGGTTTTTTTTACCTTCGAGTACGCCTTCTAAGCTTTAATTTCCTTTTTTTAAATTTTTTTTCCGACCATTTTTACCCGACTTATGACGGATCACCCTACGCATCACACTACTAAGTACATCGATGGTTAATAAAAATTATCAAAAAAAAAAAAATGTGAATTTAACGACAAGAAAGTTTTTATGCAATAAATTTAATGAGTGGGTAAATTTAGTGAAAAAAAAAAGTTCTTACCGAGGTAGGAAAGGGTGAAGTGTCTCTCGAAAGACTGCCAAGGGTAGTAAGAAAACGTCTTGGTGCACCCAACACAGAGTCTCGCCATCCTTCTGTAAAATAATTCAGAGAATGAATAAATAAATAAATAAATAAAATTGTTAAGTTTAATATCTAGGTAACATTGGAGAAGGTATGGACCTAAATTAACGGGAAAGTTGGTGTAACCTGATGCTGGAAAGAGAATGAGAACACTGGATAACTCAGTTAGGTAACTAACGTGCAGGGGCTGAAGGGTGGAGGGTGAACACGCTGTAAGGGGGTGAGAAAGTTAACGTTGTTGTAACCGCACGAGGGTTTAATATTGCTATGCTTGGATTAAGTGTTCTATCTCCAAAATTTCTAGCTTCATCCTCCTCCCGCTTACGGGTATCGTTATTTCGGGGTGTTCATTTCTTGATGTCTTATGTCTTAAGCCCGGTTTACTTGTATTGCTTCTGCTGTAGGTGTACCTTGCTGTGGACTGCCGAGGCTTGGTGGTGGTGATGCTGGGATAGCTAAGAAGAAAGAGAGAGTGACTTACGAGGGCGAGTTTCATTAAACGGCCTGATGACAGATCACCTCGTTCGAACTATCTCGGATATTTGGGGGTTAATGCCGGGTTTACACGCTCAGATTTAATGACATTCACCGTATTATTGCTTGACATTTAGAGGCGTTTTAATCATTTTATGCTGAATTCGAGTCAGCGTATGGAAATATGCTTTATGAATGGTTTCAATGAGTGCTCAGTATTTATTATGGTTCAAAAAAGTAGAGAAATTGTAAAAGTTGTAATAATTGTCGGAATTTTATTAGTTTCTAATTGTGATTTAAAAGTGACAACCTTACACTAATTTTTGCAAAAAAATTATAATATTTAGTAATTACAGTCCGACGCTAATTTTGCTTACAAATTTCTGAAGCCTTACCAACTAAGTCGTTATTTTGTTTCTTTTTCCAACACCAGAAATTCTTATTAAAACTATAAATTTTCCAGCGTTGAAATCTAAAATAGTATAAATGAAAGAGGAGATGACACTCGAATCCTCGTTGGTAAAGTAACAAACTTTTATTTGTTCTGCCGGATGACGGACTCGAACACTCGACCTCTTGATTTTAAGACACATCCTCTAGACACACGGCCAATCCACAACAACAAAACCAAACAAGTTATTTTCGTATTTAAACGATTTACTAACAACCTTTAAATATTACAATTTAAAACTGTTAAAATTGACAAACTTGGAATTTTACTTTTAACATTTAAAGTTTTCTAAAACTACTTCCTCCATAATTAAATTTATTGGTTAGTGTAGTAGTGGTAAATCCTAGCAACAAAAAGTGTAAGAATTCTATAGTGTAGAGGCTGTAATAATTACCAGCTCTTTTATAAACCTTTGGCATTTACTAGTTCACAGTATAATTTATATTATTTATTAAAGTTTAAAATATTTTGTTAATTAACCAAAAAATATTCCACCGGGAAATATTAATTCTTACAGGTTCATTTATGAATTAATAGTTCCCAAATACTGAAAGCTCCCAAAATAAAATCTAAGTACTGCTTTAATATTTCAAATGACTAAAAAATCCACTTTGGAGTTGTTAAATTTACAATTTTTTATTGAAAAATCTTATTGGTAAAAATAATTAAATCCCTACAATTTAAACTGTAAGCTCTACACTTTTTCCGTAAAAATTTTTTAATCTCCATTGACTGCACTAAACTTTTATATATATTTTTTCCTCAGCTATTTCCTAATTCAAGTTGTCACTCTCGTTATCCATTCTCATACAAGTACAAGTCTTACAACGTGACTTGCATTCTAATGAATCATCTTAATTCGTCTAATTTTTTATATTTTAATCTCATCTGTTGAAAAATAAAAAAGAGGACCGATAACGGAAAGAATAATTTAATTTCACTGAAAAATCCTTTTAGTTCCATCAGCGGCGGTAAATAAATCACAATTAAATAATAAATTGAGGATGAATACAGTGTTTATATAATACACTTAGAATAGCTCATTGTGTGCAATGTCTACAATGGGGATGACTAGAATTTCGGAAGTAAAACCAGCGAGGAATGCGTTACCCCACGTCCGGCCACTATCCCCTTGGCGGTTACCCTCGCAAGACAGCGGAGGGGGAAGGGGAAGGGGGTTACGAATTACCTACCCCCTTTTATTAACTTACGTAATTGAGATTTATTAATACAGAGGCCACGTAACGCTCGTTATACATTTCTGAGAGGGTGACTCTATTTTGCTATTGTCCAAGCTTCCCTTCATTTTTCACAAATTTTCAGAGCTAACCGCACAGAAAAGAAGGCTAATTTCGACCAAGAATATTTTTTTAAATTTAATAAATTGTTTTTTAAATTAGTTGCATTCAAAAAGTTCAATTGAGAAAATAAATTTTGATAAAAACATAATTTATTCTGAATTTAAGCAAAAAAAAAAAAATCATTTTTATCACAAAGTACAAAACTTGCAACTTTAAGAAATTATTCTTTAAATTCAATTAAAAAATACTTGAATCAATAAATTTAATATTCTAGGCTTGAAAATATTAATTTTTTTATAAAGTGAAATTAATGGAAAAATTTACTCAAGACCGGACTCGAACCCTGATCGGTCCGCGCTGTTAAAAATAAGTGATACTACTTAGCCAGCACAAGATTGTTGATACACTAGTAATATGTAATTTTTTCGGCATTTTGAGTTAAATTTTTTAATTTTGTTGATCCAAGCCATCTTTGTGTCTTGAATTTTCAATTTTTCCACTAACATTTAACAGCTAAAAAGCTCCCTCCTGTCATTGAAATTTGAACTATAAATATTTAATTCACGCTAATAAAAAATAATAGCGCAGGGGTTAAAATCCAGCGTCTTTGCGCCGGAATTAAACCGAAATAAATCATAAATATTAAACGAGGCCTTTAGTCAGGGATTACGAGGGTCCCGAACTGTCAGCCCCTATTTCTCATGTAAAAAACTATTTTTTGTCACCATCAGTAGACACACTTCTCTTTTTTATTTTTCGCTCCGCAGTACCATTCTAACTTTAATTCCAATTCATCCCTTTGAATTTTTCATTTTGAATTTCGGACTCACTCAAGCCGATAGATTCTAAATAAAGACGGAAATGATTCCGACCTTCCGCGTCGGACAGGAAGAAATTCATGCTAACGAGGACTGTCACTGAAGATTATTTTAAACCCCTAGTATTTTGTACCCGGAATTCCGGTTTCCTGATATTTATAGTCAATTGTCCGAAAATTCTAATAATTTCTCCGGGAAATATGTCCTCTAAGGGTGAGTAGGACTCTCAAAATTTTATTATCAAATTCGCAGAAGTTGGTTCTGAAAATTGCCGCTAGGTGGCTTAGCGCTAATTTAATTCTCGCATTCAAAACTTGATTGAAGAAAAAATTTTTTGCATAAAAATTAAAAATTTTTCTATTAAGTAAATTTTTTTTTTTTTTATTTTAATGAGTAATTGAACTATTGTTAAAAAAAATAAAAACTCAATCATCTTTTAAAGTTTAAAATCATCTGCAATTTTTTACATTGTATATAAAGCATAATCAACCTCGCAAACGTTCTTCAAACGATATCATTAAACTTTCATACAAATAGAATTGAAGAATATATCCACTCTATGTTTTTTCTATAAAAGAAAAACATGAAAAGAAGAGTATAAAAACACCGCTGTTATTTTATGCACAAAGAAAACAATGAAACAATGTTAGATACACCTCCCTAAAGATTGTTCTTTAATATTTCCAAGCGAACAATTTCAAATATAAAATTGTCGATTCTTCATAAAAAAACTAAAAAAAATTGACATTATAGAACTTAGATGAATAATAATATATTCAAATTGAAATAAATTCAAGTTACGCGTAATCTTATTTAAAAGCGCTTAAACTTTCGAAGTCGTTAAAGATTTAAGACCGAAATATTAAAAAGCGTAGTGAAATAAAATTTCATACTAAAGTATCATTTTGGTTTGTAACTTTTGACAAAAAAATTTTTTTTTTACATTTTTCGAAAGTACAATCTAAAACTATTGTATTAAAATTTCTAGGTGATCGGGCCACTGTAATTATATTATTTTAGGATGTTTATGTAGATGTTCGAGTGGAAGAAAATAAAATTTTTGAAAATGCTCAAGGGATTTTGTATGTTGCTGGCATGGCTGACTGACTTTAGGTAAGACATTTTTTTTATTAAAAAAACTTTAAACGCGATTATCTCAGAATCATGTTTTTCTGATTTACGTACATGATATCTCCGGAACAACTGACTCGATCTTAATGAAATTTAAACGGCATATTCTACATAGTAGTAGCAATTGCATCAGCTTCAACCAAATCAAAATTTAGAATTTTACTATTTTTTTAGGAGCAAAAACTGTGAAAAAAGCCGCATTTTTCAGTTTTTTTTTTTTTTAATCTTTGCCATTTTGTTATTTATTAATAAATATTAATCTCCGTCGCTGGTGCAATAACTACTTATGTATTGAAGGTAAATAATTTTGGTTTTTGTGTTTTAGATGAGCCGTTATCAAGTTATCATGTACGTCAGGTTTATACCAACGTTTTGTCAGAGCTCCGTTCATCCATTGTTTATTCATAAAAAAAATAAAGTTAGAATTTTTTTGTGTTATTCAAGAGTGTATTTGTTGAGCTGAATAAATTTAATATAAATATCTATAATAGTTTCCGTGTAAAAAAAATAATAAAAATAGGTTTTTTTCGAGCTCCGGAACCAGAATAATCCCTCAGTCTGTAAAATAAAAAATATTTAATCCTAAAATTGAATAAATCCTCAGCAATGAACTTAATGAAAGAGTTTGCGATAGAAAGTGGTGATGATTTCGAAATGAGTGATGCATCGTCCATCTGGATTTGCATCTCCATCTGATACATGAAATATCGCAAGAGTTATTTGCCTCGATTTCCATCCAGAGATGATCCTCAATCCTCTCTAATTCGCTGCTCGGGTTGTGTATAGAAGTTCTTACTTCTTAGTTGCACCGAGCTGTGTATACAGATATTTAGTAAGTCGAGATTGAGATTGAGTTTAAATATGTGAGATGAGGAGATTGAGGATCTACAATATAATATAATATAATATAATGTTTGTCTGATGCGCTTGGCCTCGATTAAAAACTACCATAATTGCTTAACTATTCTCGCCTCCAGATTGGCTAATACTTTTTTTTTTTTTATTTTAGTTTATTTATCAAATTACAAGTCGAGATATCGGATGGAAATTTTATTTAAAAATTATTGCGAAAGAGTCGACAATATTGATTTGAAACACAATAAAAAGAATTCAAATGTTCATGGTCACTCTTATGGTGTCAATAATGGGGGCTTTTACCTTAACAGAAAATTTTAGAATAATTTTCTTTTTGTAAGAAAATAAAATACATTTTATTTTAGAATTTATCATTTTTTTTGACCCTCACTGATATCAACGTGAATATTATGGTCATGAAATAAGACAACATGTTGCGATAAATAAACATTCAAAGGATCATAAAGTAGCATTACGGGAGTAGAATTCATGAGTAGCCGTTCCCCATATGTCTTGGATGATATTATACTAGAGTATACGCTCATAATAATAGCCGGTGTTAGTGTGTAACACAAAAAAATTTATTTTGTCGTTTCGATACGGTTAGATTCGTTCATGGGGTACTAAACGCTTATGCTTGGTAAGATTTATCATAAGGGCGGTAAGTATAAAAAAAAATAAATTTTTTTATCACACCAGACTTGAAGCATATATTGTAAAAAAATTGCGGAGTAGACAATTTTTAAATACTTTTCATTATTGATTAAAAAAAAAAATAATAATAGATTTGTTGTTTTAAAAAAAAAAAATTATTTACCCGAGCTAGTTATTCTTCTTTCTTAAGAGTGAGGACGAGAAGCGTAAAGAATCCGAAGAACGAACAAGTTACTGGTGTTGTGAGGGTTGAGGATGCTGTGGGGTGGCAAACGGGGGCTGATTGTGCACAAGCCGACCCTTATAGTCTTAGCAATAGGCAATAGGCAATAGGCAATCGGGAAGTTGGGGGTCTGGGTAACGACACGTCGTCAGTTAATCAAGCCATTTCGCTTTTACGCCGATGGAATTACTACGTGGTCATCGATTTTACTCACACTCGCACTTACACTCACCCTCATGCTCCCTATCCTCATCCCCGAGCCTCAAATAATTATACCGAATAAACTTCATGGTTTTTTTTTTTGCTTTTTTTTCATCATTTCTCTCCTTTCCGAGCGCTAATTAACCCGGTGATTAAATTTGTTAATCAACTTTTAATTAACTTGGTGCTGTAATCCCACCCATTTTTCCCTATCATTAAAATTCACCACCCCTTCTTCTACTCATAATTGGGGTGAAGACTTCATTGAAAACTTGAATTTTATAAGAATTCCTCCATTCTCAACTGATAGTATTTGAAACCTATTTTTGCATCTCTTATTACGTGATCAATTCCTCGGAATTTTTAGTAGGCATGCACACTATAGTAAGCTCAAAACTGCCAAAAAAAAAGATTCCATATTAAATTTAGATGTTAATTTAACACAAAAAAAGTTTTCTTTGTTACATAATTCATCCCTCATTTTCGGAAAAACTTGCCTCTAATTTCAACACGCGATATCTCAGCAACTAATGGTCGTAAATTTTTTTTTAAGAGCTCATTTTAACGCTCAAAGAATCTCCTTTCAACCCTTTTGATCAAAAAGTTTAAAAAAAATTTTTTTGAATCAAATTTTTCCAAAAAACCAAAAAATCGATTTTTCGAAAAATTCGTTTTTAGCTCATAAGTAGATTAAAAAATTTTTTTTCACAATTTTGGTTCTTTTTACCTTCGAGTACGTCTTCTAAGCTTTAATTTCCTTTTTTTAAATTTTTTTTCCGACCATTTTTACTCACCTTATGACGGAATAACCAAAAGGCTTCTATAAAGCGTAACACATTAGATAGCTTAAAAAATGATCAAAAACTGTTTATATTCACATATGGTATACAAATTCACGTTCTCACGTTATTTAAAAAAAAAAAAAGAAATGCATTTATGACCCTCTAGAAAGGGAAGAAGTAAAAACTTTTCACCCGTAAAATAATCCACGTCCTCATATAACATAACAAACGATGACGGATCGTTGTCATAGCATAATTTACGGTGAAGAAAAATAAAATACAAAAATACATAACGTTTTTTTTTCTTCTTTTATAACCAACAGACACGTAACATGTGGATACATTATTTATTCGCCGGATAATGTGAAAATGCGCCTCCAGTCATATATCTTTTTCACCCTACGTCGATTTATACCTTGCTTAAATACCATCCCCTGTCCCCTAGGTTGCCTGGTAGTTTTCTACCAAAGGAGAAAAACTATTAGATCTATATCCACTACGGAGAATATTTTTTTACTGAAAAACTGGATTAAAAAGAGTCATCTTAGACAAAGGACCTGCAAAAAAAAAAAATAAAACGCTTGGGGCATTGTTACTGTTAACCCTCGGCAATTTAACCCCACACTCACTTCTCACCGCAGCTTTTCAAGACCAAGAAGACTTCAAGCCTACGTTTTTTATCACTTCTCTCCTTTGTCAAGCCATAAACGGAAGCTATCGTGCTTGATATTTCCGGCGGGTTCGAAAATTATTTCGCTTTAGTCCTTTAGTCCTGCGGAGCTTTGAATTTACGATTTTCAATGATATAAGTCTTTTTAGAGGTAATTTTTAGATTAATTTAGGCTTTAATGTGAAAAGTCATCAATTGGCGCCCAATTGTTATTTTTTCAATAGTAGTTTACTATTAGGACTAATTTATTGATTTGGAAGCTAATGATACTTGTAGCAGAGTTTTCAAGCTTTTGAACAAAATTGTGATAATTTTTTGGCTAATAGGGCGCTAAATTATGACAACTTTAAAATTGGCGCCCAATTTAGGGCTTCAATTATATGGACTATATTTTAATAAATATTTTTCTGTTTTCGTGTGAAACAAAAAATTATTAAGTGACTGAAAGGTTGTTACGGACGATGTTTCAGATAGCTTAACTGTCCAAGCTCTTGGAGAGTAACTAAAAGTACTGGGTTTGATTCCTGGTTCGGGCTGTCCGAATTATTTCTTTTTTTTTCTGAGTTAAAATTAATCAAGGTGACTATTAAGCCCATATTTAATGAAAAATAGTTCAAGTAACTCATTGGGGTTCGATAATCGAAAACAATGGACCTCAGAACTAAAAATCTAAAAAACACACATCCTATGGTAAAATATCAAGTATCAAAAAAAGGCCGATAGAATTTTCCCGTCGATGTACCAATTTCTTTTCTCCTTGATCTTTCCATTAATTTTAATGCTCCCATCCCCTTGCTGGGCGAGAACACGATCTCATTTTATCTGGCGTCGACCCTTACACGATCCCACATTTAGCTGTAACCCAAACCACGACAACTAGTAGTTGAATCTTTAACATCATCTTTTGAAGGCTCCCTTACACTCTGAAATTACTCTCGGGCAGCGTATTGTCTCTGCGCCAAGACAGTCTCCGTCGAATCCAAGATAGGGCACGCGGATTTTCTAGTGGCTCTAAAAAGAAAAAAATAAAAAGGGGCCACGTGTGCAGTAGGATTATGAGTGGATCCTTCCTTCTACGAGGGTTGTCAAATTCTTTCTTTTATCATCCTCCCCCTTTCCCTTCTGGCAGAACACTTCGGATGCTCTAGCATTGTACCAGCAAATCCCTGAGGACTACCGACATTTCTCGCTCTGGATTTGTATCTAGTGAGAATCTGATAGGAATTCTTTTACCATGTCCAATTGTATTTGCTTATCTGCTAAAATGTTATACATTTATTTTATCTTGTCCAGGGAGAAAAGCCTTTGGGGCTTCTCCGTCCGGAATACTAATTTAAATTAGCTTCAATTTTTCATCCTAGATTAGAGGAGTCGTTACTTGATTGCTGATAACTGATAGGGATAAAAAAAAAATTATCTATAGTTTTAAAGCTTAAAGTCAGAGAAAAAAAAAACCGTAAATTTAAAGCTAATCCGTAAGAAAAAAATTTTTTTTCAGAGATATCGGGGAATTTAACAAAAAAAATCAAGATTACATTTAGAGGTGCAGAAAAAAATGACAAAAAACATAAAATTTTAAGCTACAAAATTATATTTTTCTACGCAAGAGATATTTAACTTACTTTAAAATTAAAAAATTTAACTCAAAAAAATTATGCTTCTGGCTTAAGACAATTTGACAGCAGCGCCGTCTCAATATGCCGAAAAAATTACATATTACTAGTGTATTAACAATCTTGTGCTGGCTAAGTAGTATCACTTATTTTTAACAGCGCGGGCCGATCAGGGTTCGAGTCCGGTCTTGGGTAAATTTTTTCATTAATTTCACTTTATAAAAAAATTAATATTTTCAAGTCTGCAATATTAAAGTTATCGATTAAAGTATTTTTTTTTATCAAGCTTAAAAAATAATATCTTAAAATAACAAGTTCTGTACTTTTTAATCTAAATAATTTGTTTTTGCTTAAATTAATAATAAATTATTTTTTAATTAAACTTTTTAAGCTCCACTAATTTAAAAATAAATTACAAAAGACTTTTTTTCAGTAGAAAAACAAATTTTAAAAAAGTATCTTTCGTCCAAATAAATTTTTTATGTAGAAATTTTTTTTTAACCCCTAAAATTTGGATTGAACTGTGAACTATTCACCAGCAGGAATGTTTACGTTAAAATTCAAACAAACCGTATTATAAACAGATAAATTTGTTTCAAGTGTTGCGGGTACACCATAGTGAGAACAAGAGCATGATAATCCCCAAATCCGATTATTCGGCTCATCGGTCCCCGTCAACATTAGCACCCTCTTTAACGCTCAATCAATGCTTTTTTTCATTTCCATTTCTCAGTTCTCCGTTCTCTCTTAGAGAATATTTTGTTTAATATTCAAAATCTTTTGTAATAAAAAAATAAAAAAATTGACATTGTATCGTTATCGTTAACAATTTTTTGTTTCCAAGAAGTTGATAGTGAGGGTTGAAGTGAGGCTGAAGGCGAATCATGAATAAATAACTATTCAGGGTGTAGTCATGACGACCGTGTCCCAAAACGCCAGGCTCTGTCCTTCTCACTCTCAATCTAACTCTGTCTCTCTTTGGACGCTATGTCTCTATTCTATTCTACCGAACAGTGTGTCCCATTCATGTTATTATTTTTATTATTATTGTTATTATTATTATTATTATTATTATTGGTGTTCTGCTGTTGACGCTGACAATATCTGACGATCAGAGCCACACTAACACCCGCTGTGACGTCTAATGGCCTTCAGATTCAGCCGCTCAGGTGTTAGACATT
The DNA here is from genome assembly GCA_905319865.3 of Cotesia congregata. Taxonomy (NCBI): domain Eukaryota; kingdom Metazoa; phylum Arthropoda; class Insecta; order Hymenoptera; family Braconidae; genus Cotesia; species Cotesia congregata. The sequence continues at coordinate 11,985,612 of CAJNRD030001116.1, read as the reverse complement.
CAATCTAAAACTTTCAATAGGTACTTTTTCCTTTAGAAAATGATTTTTGACCAATTTAAGAGCCATTGGCTTTTAATTTAATACATTTTTTTTTAAATTAGTGGAGCTTAAAAAGTTTAATTGAAAAATAATTTATTATTAATTTAAGCAAAAAAAAAAATCATTTATATTAAAAAGTACAGAACTTGTTATTTTAAGATATTATTTTTTAAACTTGATAAAAAAATACTTAAATCGATAAATTTAATATTGCAGACTTTAAAATATTAATTTTTTTATAAAGTGAAATTAATGGAAAAATTTACCCAAGACCGGACTCGAGCCCTGATCGGTCCGCGCTGTTAAAAATAAGTGATACTACTTAGCCAGCACAGGATTGTTAATACACTAGTATGTAATTTGTAATTTTTTCGGCATATTGAGACGGCGCTGCTGTCAAATTGTCTTAAGCCAGAGGCATAATTTTTTTGAGTTAAATTTTTGAATTTTAATTTAATATCTTAGCCTGAAATATTTTATATTTAAATAAAAAAATAATTTAAATATTTAAAAATTTTAAATAAAATTTTTTGATTATAAAATCTAAATTATTAAACTTTTCCGATTTATTTAACTTCTAATGAAAAAAAACCTAAAAATTTCAAAGGAAAGATATATTAAAGTACACTTAAAATTTAAAAAGTCATTGACGGAGACAAAAAAAAGCTTTCAAAGCCCCTAGCTGAAAGGGAGCACTCACAGTGAAACACTCAATGTATATTTATATCTACACCAAGGTATCTTTGGGGTCGTATTAGTCGTTGACATATCCCAGGTATTGTAACCCGCTAAAGCGTCATATAATATAGCATAACATAATATAATACTAGTCTGTACGCAAAGGCATTGTTCCGCCGTCCTCGGGTTCAAGTAGACACGTGTCAAGTGGAATTCGTCTATCCCGATCTGAAAATTGCGTATGTGGAGATAATATGATATGCATAATAGAATATACTAAAAAAAAAAAAAAAAAATTCATAACGCAGTGTCTGGGTAACCCCATCAAAGTGTAATAATATTTATATTAGGGTGTAGTCCAATAGGGGTAGTTCTCCGTAGGGTGACGCTTCTACTACATTATTATATATTTATATACATAGACGAGGATCTAGGAGTGCCGTACACGCATGTGACGTCTTAACGATCATTAAAAATTAATAAATTTTTTTTATTAATTTTTAAGAGCAATTAAATAATTACAATTTTTGCAGTTAAAATTGTCCGTGGAAAAATGTGTAGAGCTTACAGTTTAAATTGTAGGGATTTAATTATTTTTACCAATAAGATTTTTCAATAAAAAATTGTAAATTTAACAACTCTAAAGTGGATTTTTTAGTCATTTGAAATATTAAAGCAGTACTTAAATTTTATTTTGGGAGCTTTCAGTATTCGGGAACTATTAATTCATAAATGAACCTGTAAGAATTAAGATTTCCCGGTGGAATATTTTTTGGTTAATTAACAAAATATTTTAAACTTTAATAAATAATATAAATTATACTGTGAACTAGTAAAAGCCGAAGGTTTATAAAAGAGCTGGTAATTATTACAGCCTCTACACTATAGAATTCTTACACTTTTTGTTGCTAGGATTTACCACTACTACACTAACCAATAAATTTAATTATAGAGGAAGTAGTTTTAGAAAACTTTAAATGTTAAAAGTAAAATTCCAAGTTTGTCAATTTTAACAGTTTTAAATTGTAATATTTAAAGGTTGTTAGTAAATCGTTTAAATACGAGAATAACTTGTTTGGTTTTGTTGTTGTGGATTGGCCGTGTGTCTAGAGGATGTGTCTTAAAATCAAGAGGTCGAGTGTTCGAGTCCGTCATCCGGCAGAACAAATAAAAGTTTGTTACTTTACCAACGAGGATGCAAAAACTGTAACCAACAAGGATTCGAGTGTCATCCCCTCTTTCATTTATACTATTTTAGATTTCAACGCTGGAAAATTTATAGTTTTAATAAGAATTTTTGGTGTTGGAAAAAGAAACAAAATACCGACTTGGTTGATAAGGCTTCAGAAATTTGTAATCAAAATTAGCGTCGGACTGTTATTACTAAGTATTATAATTTCTTTGCAAAAATTAGTGTAAGGGTGTAACTTTTAAATCATAATTAGAAACTAATAAAATTCAAAAATTAAAATATTTATCCTAGTCACCCCAGTAGTAGTTTTTGCCTTAAAATATTGAGGATTTAAGGATGTAAGTAAAAAAAAAACACAGATTTAAATAACAATGCCATTTTTAATAATTATTTCAACAACATTACAATGTCCATGCAGTTTATCCTTTATTTCAATTACATTCGCAGTATTTCGGGGTTACTTGTCTCATTATCATTATAATAATAATTATTATTATTCTTAATATTATAATTACTATTATTTTTATTATTAATATTATTATTTTCATATACCATCCATTATTTCAAGATACTTTCATGTTCATTTAAATATATTTCTTTCATTTGTTCAGATTAAATGATTATTATTCTTATTATTATTATTATTAATTAATAATTCTTTTTTATTTTTTATAGCGTAGATAATTAATAATAAAATTTAAATATTCACAACTATATATTAATAAAATCAAAGCTTTCATCTAATTTCAATAATAAATCTAGTTCAAATTTAATTAATCATTTAAATAATATTAATTACGTACAATAAATAGTTTTGGAATTTAATCAGATAAATTTTTTCAATGTTTTTTCTGACAAAAAAAATTTTTCCCATTTAAAGTTAATAATAATAATTGAAAATAAATTTAAGTCAACTTTTTAATTTCAATATTGTTAATTTATAATTAATTTAAAATTACCGTATAATAATTATTATTTTAATTTTATTCAATTATCTAATGAATATATGAACTTTTTCTATGTAGTTAATTAATTTTTTATAATTAACTTCAAATCAATAAAAATATTCAATTTATTATTATTATTATTATTGATATTTTATTTACTAACTTTATATTTTAAGACATCTATACAACTGATATAGTCGATATATTTTTTTCTTCTCTATAATGTATATATATATATATATATTTATATATGATATATTTTTCAATATTTTCATTTTTATTTATATATTTATGTATTCAATATTTACGATATGTTACAATAGGCGAATTATTGATTTAAATGAGTGAAGTACAATTAATATTTTAATTATTAACATTTAACAATAATTAATAAGAAAATTTATTTATTAATTCTAAATTAACTCACTATGCAACTAGAATAAAAATTAAAAAATTAATTTAAACAAAAATTAATTTTTAAATCCAGTAAAAAATTTTTTTAATAAAATTTTAACATTTTATAAAATAAAAAAAAAAAAAATTTTTTTTTTCAATAATATTGCTTAGAAAAATTTTAATTAATTAAACGTTGAAAAATTTTTCTCTAGTTGCATAATTAAAAAAAAATTTTATATCAACTTATAAAAAGTTATTTACATGAAAATACTCAATAAAAAAAAAAATGAAAAGTGCTAATTGTAATTTATTAATATAATTAAAAAATGGAAAATTAATTAACACCCATTCAGCATTCGTAACCTTCTACCTCCTAGAGATTAATCGGCATTAATCAACAATTTAAAAAATTCGATATGTTCTGTACTTATTATTAAGATTAATGACAAAAATAAATTTCATTTACATTATTAAATAAAATGCTAGTTTAATTAATAATTATTAATTAATTTAACCAAGCAAAGTCAACCAATTAATGGCTACAGTTAATAATCAATAACCTCTAAAAAATTTCAAATTGTTTCAACGGATATATCTATTAATTAATTAATCAAGTATTACATAACAATAACTTTTGTTCCGAGGCACTGCAAAGTCAAAGCATCCAATATACAGTTACATTACAATAACCTTACAACTAATAACTTATAATTAATTACTATTAATCATCCTAATAATATGTATCTTCATTGATAATTATAATTATCAATTAATGTTGATAATATTTTCTGCGACTCGCAACGCCTACGAGTATTGACGAGTAGGTGAGGATTAACCGCGACATTTTTAATTGTCTAATCCCCTTACGAATAAAAAACTAAACGGTAATTTTAAAAAAAAAAACACATTTTGGAAGCTTAAAATTATCGTTAACCAAAAATAATTAATAAGTCGACCGAAAGCTCATCAGCCCCTACGATTACATTAATTTATTAATAATTATTATTATAATTCATATTAACCTTATTATATTACTTAATTTTATAATAACTAATCATTAAAATTTATAATTGATTAAAAGCAAATTTATTAGCACGCACCCGACCTACGGAAGTCCAAAATCTGAATTCCTTTGAAAACGACTCGGTACCTCCCACATTCATCAATATGATTAATGTCGCGTTAATAATTACATTTAAGATTAATGTCACCATATCTGATCAAATAAAACCGCATTTGACCAAATTTTACCATTTATGATGATATATGTGACCATATCTGATCAAATTTTGTGCTTTTATCTGACCAAATATGAACCATATGAACATATTTGGTCACTGGTGACCATATCTGACTACTTTCAACGATATATGATCTTATATGATCAGATTTAACCATATCTGATCGAACATGGTCATATTTGACCAGATTCAATTATATATGATCCCACGAGACTAAATTTGACTATATCTGATCAAATTTCGTGCTTTTATTTGACCAAATATGAACATCCTGATTACATGTGACCATATCTGACTACTTTTAACCATACATGATCAGATTTGACCATATCTGATCAGATAGTATGTTTGTATCTGATCAAATGTCGCCATATCTGACTCAATAGGACCATATTTAAGTAAATATAATCATATCTAACTAAATATGACCATATGATCAATATCGATGAGGTTTAACTATATATGATTTCATACGATAAAATTTGATCATATCTGTTAAGATGTTGTACTCATATTTAATCATGTATGACAATACTTGATGAACCATGACTATATCTGACTAAATATGATCATATCTGATTGCATGTGACCACACCTGATAAAATACGGCTATACCTGATCAGAATTAATCATATGTGATCAGATTAGATCAATGATTACAGCTATATCAAAATGTTTGATAATTAACGCGACATCAATGAACACTAAATCCATAATCTTAATAATAATAATAATCCCTAATAATAATTAACCTATTAACGACTTACTTGCTATTTTGGGCGCCCAACTATTGACAAACAGCTCTATAATAAAAAGTGTTAATCAATACTGGGCACCTGATATGTTATCCTGGTTCAGCAACGATAAACTAACCTCCTAGCTGCGATAAACTCAAGTTCCAGGTTCCCTTGCTGACTGGGAGCACAGGAACTTATAAACAAATAATAAAATAAAATAAATAACCACCATTAACTAACAGAACCACAATCACCACACGAAATAATAATCACAGCACTGTAACACTCTCCCTATAATAATGAAACCATGGAAGCCTACCTACGAAGACGGATTAAAAAAAAAACGTTAATCGTAAACGTTACTCAATTAGTACATTCCTTGCCTAAACGGATTAGCATCTTGTCTAGGTTCTGGTTCTGCTCTCCTAAAGGGGTTAGCGTCACCAACTTGTCCCTGCTGTTCGGTGTAGTTCTGCTGGTACGGTCTCTGCCCTTGTCCTTGTCCTTGCCCCTGTCCCAGTCCCTGTCCTTGTGCTTGCCCCTGTCCTTGTCCATATTGATCATACTGGGCGTAAGATTGGGGCTGCTGCGTATAGGAGGTCTGTTCCTGATAATTCCCTTGATATCCTTGATAACCATTGTCCTGGTCAACGTCAGTTTCCATCCTCTGCTGAGTGAGATGATTGCCAACGTCGCCGCTGATGGGCCGCTGCTCCTGGAGCACGTAGGTCTGGTACTCCTTATCAGGCGGGTCTTGCATCAGGACATTAGCTTCGTCCTGGAAGGGCTTGAAGTCGTAGATATGTCTGAGGTAATACAACACTGGGACGTACAACAGATTGGAGAAAGCGATTCCGATGTTAAGAGCCGTAAAACCAATTGCTTCAACGACTCCGCCTGCAATTATCGGTCCTACGGCGTAGGCCAAGCTGTAGGATATGTCAGCGATCGCGTAGATGCTTCCGTAGACCGATACATACCGAACGTCCACAAGATATCCCAACGTAGGAAGCAACGCAGTGTCTATAAGCGCTATTCCAAAGCAAATCCCGCAGATCGGCAGCATCAGGAATTTGTAAGAGGTCGAAAAGGGGATGATGAAGCAGCAGAGTCCTTCAAGAGCGAGACCTCCCGCTGCCATAAGCCACTGATGCTGAGGATACTGCTTGGCCATCTTTACAGTTATCACCACACCAAAGACATGTGGGAAGAAAGCAGGCAGCCAGATCATTCCCATCTTCCAGTTGTCCTTAGTGATGTGGTCTTCCATCCACAACGAGATAGTAGGCTCCAAAAACGCTAGAGCTACGTTGGACATCATCAACGCACCAGCACAAACTGCAATGTAAGGATCCATAAACAGCCGCCAGATTGGAACAGTTGGGGTCTGCTGGCGATCATGACTCTCCTTGATTTGTTCCTTGAGCGGCTTCATTACCAGCAGCAGCATGAATCCATCAGCTAAAGACACAAATGCCAGGATCAGAAATGGCATTTCTTTACCGGCAAACTGGTACAAGGCACCTCCAAACGGCGGAGCCACTAGACACCCAAAGCTGATGAACGCCAGGGCAATTCCCAGCGCTTTTGACCGCTCAGCTTCTTCAGTAAACCTATCTGCTATCATCGCCAGGCCTGATGTGTCTGCAAAAGCAGAGCCTACTCCTTGCAAACTGCGAGCAAAGAAGAGGACTCCGTAGCTGCGGCCGCAGGCAAACACTGCCGTTGACAGGAACATGATGCACAGGCCAATCATCATTGGGATGTCGTACCCAATCCTATCGATCAGCGCTCCTGAGAAGGGATTCACCATCAACTGGACGATGGCTTTCGAAGCAAACAGGACTCCTGTTGCCGAATCCTGTCCGTGATGACTCGGCGGTCCTGATTGGGTGGTGTTAGCAGGTTGCGGCTCGTCGTCGAAGGTTCCTATGTACTTCAGGTAATCGGGTATTATCGGGACTATCACCATGTACAGCATATTATCCAACAGAAGAGCTATCGAGACTATCACTAGGACCAATGTTCGTTGGGATTTTGGCTCCTGAAGCTTGTCCCAAACTATGTCCTTAACTTCGCCCACTTCGAGGTTTATCACTGGGATCTTTATTGACGCCATTGTTAAGGGTTACTTGATAGGTGATCAATGTCCTTGGTTGGTGGCTTTGTTAGATCACGTTGGGGGGGGTCGGTTAATTATAACACTGCCGAAAACGGAAAGAAATCCGCGAAGCTCGGGATCGATGACCGCATCAGGCCGGGCCGGGGATAACCTACAACAAATTAACCGTGATTGGTGGTGATCATTAAGTGGTCATGCAATTGTTATCGGAGGGAATGTTTCTATTTTACAGAAGGGACGGTTAGCTTTGTCAGAGAGCCCTGGCCCGGCCTGGTCAATGTTAGACGATTGTCTAGAGCAAAAAGAGAACCTGGCAATCGATCACCATGATCACCATGATCAGTGATCTGTTAACTGCTAACGTTATCGTTAGGGAGCCAGTTGATCGTTTGGTAGCTAAGCAAGCCGGGTCAGGCTCCCTTCTAAGCAGACTCTAGGGTCTAGGGGGAATCTTTTGTCGTCTTACCTGAGTTGGTGGAAAATCTCTGCCTCAAGGATGATGCGAGACGTTGGGGCCCCGGCAGCGCCGGAAGTCCGGCCAGTAGACCACTCAGTGTGGATGATATGTCGTTAGCACTGTCTTCGTCCCTCGAGTCGTTCGACGACTCCTTGGCTCCTTGGGTCCCCGGGCCCTCCACCTTTTCAGCCGAGTCCTCTACCGAGTCTGCAACATAGTTATTGATCGGTACGGCTCATGACCCACTAAGTTAATGACTACCTTTCAACCACTAGCTTGATTACTCTCTGAGGTATCAAGGCTGGTAATTGTGCTTTTTTAGGTGGCAGAAAAATTTGGGTTAAGATTTTTCTCAAATTTTTTGGGTGAGTTAAAAATTATTAATTTTTTTTTTTTAACACTTGATTTAATTTTAATTCAAAATTTAGAGATCAAAATATTCAAATTAAAAAAAAAAATTTTATTTCAATTTTTAACGCTGAATTTAAGAAGTAAATTTTTGGATTTTTAAACAAACTGGCTAATTAATTAATCAAAATTAAAAATTATTATTAATTCACTAGATTTTAATTAAAAAATATTTTTTTACTTCACCAAATTTTTAATTTATTAAAATAAAAAATTTGACGTAAAAAAAAATCTTTAACAAATTTAAAAACATAAAAAAATTTACTAGAGTTTAAAAATTTCAAAAAAATAAAAAATCACACCCGATACTTTTGTATAAAAATAAAAGAAAAAATAAAAATGTGCCATAAAAGCTCAAAAATGAAAAAAATAAAACAATTACTTACTTAACCGATGGGCTCCCGATTGCAGGGACGTCCCGGTGTGTCTCTCCGTCGGGTAGCTTTGAAACGTCTGGCAACGTAGTTCTCCCCGCCACCACGTTAGCCTCCATCCGGGCTACCCCTCGCTCGGAGTTTCAAGCACCTTGCGCCCCACTCCGGCGTGACTTACAGCTTTCGGGCGCAAGCTTCGGCTCCGTCGCCCGGGATTGGTCGAGCGGGGCTCAAGTGCGTCAGCCCATTTGAATCCGCCCTCCCCCTCCCCCTTGCCCCTCTTCTAGGAGCCTCATCCCTGGCTCTCCGCATAGCATCCTTCATCCCTCTCGCGGTGGAGCTTTGCCTCACGGACTCGAGCATCAATAGTGATGCCCCCCTCTATTGTCAGTGGTAGCCTCTCCCTCTCGCCCTCGCCCTCCCCCTCCCTGGAGAGCCGCACACCGATGCTCCCCTCCAGCCCACGCGGCTAGAACGCCAGGTATAGACCAGCCTGCAGACGGTCGATGTTGCACGGTATTTCTGGCACCAGGTCGATACCTCGTACTTTGTACCTCGTACCTCACCACCTGTGTTCTCTGTATAAACGCGTTATCACATACGTACTAGCTGCGCGGACATTTTTCTGATTATTCCGTTTTGGTATTGAGTTACTCTTTTTTCTTTTGAGTTGATAGAGAAAATTTTGTCACTTTTCATGCATAATATTAGATTTAGAGGGGAAATTTTCTATTAATTTTGTTTAATTTCTCGGAAATTGATCATTAATTTTTGGCGAAAAAAATTTGAGTAGATTGTAAGAATTTTTACATGGAGAGAAATTTATAGGAAATTTTCTAAAAATTATGGGAATGGTTCCTATAATATTATAGGAATGGTTCTTACCCCCGTGAAAAAAAAAAATATATGTCGAAATACATAAAAAATATATTAAAAATCTATAAAAAATATATAAATATACAGTAAAAAATTTTGCGTCATTGCGTCAAAAAATTTTTATGTTAAATATTTGTGAAAATGAAGTTAGCTGACATTTCAAAATTTTTAGAAATTTTTTATTGAAGAAATATCAATTAAACAATTAAAAAAAAAAAATTTCACCTGTAAAAAACTTGAAAAACTACAAGTGCAATTTTTTAGAAATATTTTTTTAGTTATAATTTAATTTAAAAAAAAAAATCAAAAATTTTTAGACGTCTGCCAACTTCAGAGTCAAAAATACTTAACATTTTTTGTGTTAATTTAACATTTTTCTGTGTTAATTTAACACAATTAATGTTAAATTTACACTTAAAAGTGTTCAATATTTAACACAATTTTTTGACGCAATGACCCAAAATTTTTTACTGTGTATATAAATTATGTATAGTAAATATAATTTTTAAAACTAACTTTTGGCCAATTTTTATATATATTTCAAATATATTTTAGATATATTCAAAATATATTTTTAGCTATGTATTTTTTATGTATTTTAAGATATATCTTGAATATATCTAAAATATATTTAAAATCGGCCAAAAGTTAGTTATTAAAAATATATTAACTATACATATTTTTTATAGATTTTTAATATACTTAAAGGGATATTTTCTCACTATACAATTAGAGGAGCCAAGTAGATATGGAAATTCATTGTTTATTTTTACAATTTCATTTTATTTTTAAAACAAATTATTTATTTACAATACATACGTTGAATATTTATTATTCATAAATATATGGTTTTTTTATAATTCTACAAGTAGAATTTTTTTACAAATTCTCTCTATAATAATTTATTTGTTAATAAATCCTAAAAATCGCCATATTAATTAGTAATTTTGCATGTGAAATTTAATAAATTTATTTTAGTGTAAAAAATTCAGCGTTTAATGGGAAGAATGCCGTAAATTTTTTGTAAGTGTTAAAAAAAAGTAGAGGAAAAACATAAATGCAATAGTATTTATTTTTTAATTCAAATGCCTTGAGGTTAAGAGTAATTGTAATTATAAAAGTACAAAGGATTATGACCTCTGAAACGTCTCTGTATGAAATTAGTGGGCGTTGCCATTGGAGATTAAACTTTTAAATTAAATGTCATATGCAATCGCCCTTTTATGTTACATGTTACATTATTTATTATGTTTTCCAATAATTTTCCTGCTTTTTCTTAGTTCAATAATATTTTTCTAGAATAAAATTAATTTTTTTTTTTTCTAGGTCGAAAGTCGACCCTTTTACCTCGTGTCTATTATTAAAGATAATAATAAGCAAATTGAAATGTTTAGTTAAGTCATAGAAGTGTGTAAAGAATATAAAAAAGACCACCAGCGGTGATTTCATTAAAAGAAAAATCTTTGAACAAACTGTAAACAATGCAACTTGTATTACGTATTAAATTTAAATGCAACAAGACGTGACCTGCATTCTCGGTCAACATACATTGTATTTTTTACTCACACTTTTAATTAAAATTAACTACTTCTAACTTATTATTTGTGAAAAATTATTTGTAATAAATTATTTTTAATTTATATCGTTTTTTTTTTTTTTTACAGTGAAAATTATTTATTTTATTTAAATTACTGTTTTGAAATTTTAATAAAAATAATGTTTGTCGGTAATAAATACAAGGGTAGAATAATATTACGGTAAAAAGTTTTAATAAAAATAAATAATTTTAATGGGTGTGTTTAGGTAGTTGGAGTAATGAAATTTGTAAAATAAAATCTAAAGTATCGTAAGTGATTCAAACTGTTGGATAAGAAGACTCGTCGAGCGAGTAACTTGAATACCAAACGGGCGAGCGTGTAATTCACTTGCTTCCGATCGAGCTCACTCAATTCCCTTTTCAGTGAAAAAATATTTACTTTTACTTTTAAAGAGTTTTTTTTTTTTAATTCATAATAAAATTATTGTTGGTTTGTTTTTTTTTTTTTTTTTTAATAAAAATTTAATTAGTTAAACTTCTACAACATTAGAGACCATAAATCATGATATAATAAAATATCAGTGACCATATGGAAGGATATAAGATGTCAATAAGAAGAGATATATACAACAAGATATCAATGATGTCATAAAAGATCTTAAAGAATACATGAAATCACACGGGATATCAATGGTCATATATGATGTTATATATATAAGCAATGATCATATATGACGTCATAAATAATGCTAATGACCATATGCCATCATGTAGGATGTCAATGATCATATATGACGTCATAAAAGACACTAATGACCAAATGCCATCACGTATGATGTCAATGGTCATATATGACATCAATAGTAACATGTGACATCATAAAAAACATTAATGACCACATGCCAGCATGTAGGATGTCAATAGTCATATATGACGTCATAAAAGACATCAATGGTCATATATGATGTCATAAAATACCTTGGTGATCACACCAGATAAAAATGATCACAAATTACATCATAAGAAACATCAATGATCACCTATAACATCATATATATGAGCAATGACCACATATGATGTCATAAAAGACATCAATGGTCATATGTAACGTCATGAAGGACGTCACTGATCACATTGCTTCACATAAGAAGTTAATGATCACATAAAACATCAATAATCACATACAAACATTATTTGTGATATGTTCTAATCATTGTATGACATCATCTACAAAATTTCATGGTCACATTTGACTCTAATGATCACACAATGATATGTGATCAATATGCGGCATCATAAAAATGATTTATAATGACTCAGGTTTGTTTTATAAATTTTTTATTTTTTTTTTTGCTTATATATAGTAACAAAAATTTCGATAAGTGACAATTTATCGGGTAAAATAAGCGATTTCATTTAAATCGTTAACTAAAATAAAAAAAAAAATTCTTATATTAGAGAAGGAAACAAAATGGTAAATATTGTTGTAGATTTCGTGGGGTTTTATTTTCAAGGTCAATGTATAATAAAAGAGTTCGTCGTAGCTCGAATATTAGATAAATTAATCGAAGTCGAGGATCAGATTTTGATAGACACAACGGCGCTACCAATTGACTCTAATGCTCTTCGTTATGATGATCAATTCCAGATGTTTTATAAAAAAAGTAGCATCCGATGGGATAAAAGAAGTAATCACACTCGCGAAGATATAATAGCAAAAATAGAGAGTCTCCGTCATCACAATATTTACCTGCGCGATAAAATACACGCTACTTTTCTAGCCGATTACTTGAACTTAAGCATAAATTCTTTCAACTCATTATCCGACTCAACAGATTTCGATCCCTATAACGAAATAATGAAAACAAATTGTAGAAATCATCAAAATAGACAAAGTTACTGCGTTAAAAATAATGTGATGATCATGGCAGAGTGGCTGAAGGAAAAATTGAAGGAATCTTCAGAACCGAAAGAAAGATTGGCGATTATTAATTATGTTGGAAACTCGGTTGATAATGATATCAATAATTTCAAAATTACAAAATTACGAGTTCACTGTTTTGACAACAACGGTACGGTAATTAGCGATAAACTCATCTTTTCCGCATCTTTCAATTCTATCAGAAATACATCAGTTGAGGAATTCGAAAGACATAAGGGACGTTATCGTGAAAAATATGGAGTTGATTACATACCGTCTTTCCTTCAAAATTTGTCGATAGTAAATCAATTTAGGAAAATTTTACTTGATAACAAAATTGAATTCGTTTTTGTTGAGAATTCTACGCAGAAGAATCATTTGCTTAGATTAATGGGTTCGTCGTTCAATATCTATAGTTTAGATAATTACGGTCACTTCGGAAGTATGGAAGACGATGATAGTCTTAAAAAAGCGGTTAACAATATGGTCGATATTGTAATTAGGAAAAAGTTGTATACGATCATCAGGCAGCAAAATGAAACGATTGACATCTCCGATGATGATAATACAGAATAATTCTTTTGTGTGAATCTAATTTGGGAAAATCATTATTGTAAATCAAAAATTATAAAAAAATTTTTTTTGAATTCCAAATAAAAAGCTCGAAGTTAGTTTAAAGAAAGTATACTCACCTATGACATCATTCGTGATCATATGTGACATAATCGATGATCACCTATGACATCATTCGTGATCACATATGAGTTTAATGGTTATGTGTGATGCTTGTATGACATCATCTATGATCTTACATAATTACGTTTTAGATTGATGACCACATGTGATGTCACACATGCCAATTATCAGTTTAATGATCACATATGTCTTGAATGATGTCATATACGACTACTGATATTGTCATTGACATCATATATGACCATTCATGTCTTATATGATTTTATGAAGTCGACGATGACTTTTATGACATCATATGTGATCACTGATATTTTCTTTTACATCACATATGACCATTATTGTCTTGTTTTATGTCATATCTGACTATTAATGTCTTTTATGACATCATATACGATCACTGATATTTTTTTGCCATCATATATGATCATTGATGTCTTTTATGACATCATATATGACCATTGATGTCTTTTATGACATCATATACGATCACTGATATTTATTTGCCATCATATACCACCATTGATGTCTTTTATGACATCATGTATGACCATTGATGTCTTTTATGACATCATATATGACCATTGATGTCTTTCATGACGTCATACGTGACTATTGATGTCTCTTATGACATCATATGTCACCATTAATGTCTTTTATGACATCCTATGTCACTATTGATGTCTTTTATGACATCATATATGACCATTGATGTCTTTTATCACATATTTTACATATGACTTTAATGACCACATTTAACATCACATATGAATTCAAAAATTACACATGACATCACAAACTACCATATATGTGATGATCATATGACATCATATATGATTAACTTATGAACGTTTCTCGTCAAAACTTATATTTTTGAAAAATAAAAATGTTCTATATGTTTAATATCAATCATAATTTCAAGTCAGTAATGTTTAACTTTTTTTTGTTCCGCAAAACCCAATTAACCATTACCGCAGAATTATCTATCACACAGATATTTTTCTTTGGATTATCATGATATTTACACTCGGTTCCTATTATAGGTGGGTCACGGTATCCAAATTTCTTTAGTACAACAATCTTGCTTTCATTCTCCGACCCAATAAGTTCCAGCAAAAGTTTTTTGTTTCCATTATTCTTAACATAAATATTAATCGAACCCTTGAAATATTTTCTCAAGTTTCTTTGATAGGACCTAAATTTAGTGCTACCAGCATCCCAGGGAATTCCAAATGTTTCATAAAAGGCTTGATAGTGAGCTTGATAATCAATAGGCATATCTTCTAGTTGTAGTAATTTCGAACTAATATACCCTGGTTTTCCAGTAATGATAAACTTATTTAATTTATTATCCACTATGTGATGAGGATCGTCGATGACATAAGCATTAAATTCTTTGATAACGAATCGGTCTTCCGGAATGTAGTAACCGATAAAATCTACAACAACATGTCTCTTCACTTCCTTAGATTCGGATTCATGTCTTTGGAAATTTTTCAATTTCAACAGCCCATTGTACATCGCTTCGACGTTATCAATAGCGCAATTATTGTTGTGACGCTCAGCATGATTTATGCAATATGTTGACATTTTCAATGGTACGTCGTATCCCAGATCCTCGACCAATGAAGTGAACTTATCGTCCAACTTCAAACCGAGAAAATCTATCAATAATTTTTTTTGTTCATTATTGCGGACATAAATGCGTTTACTAATAGCTATCACTTCATCAATACTTTCCATAAGTGATTTCAAACTTTCTGTCCCAGTATTCCACTGAATTCCAAATTTCGGGCCGAATTCCTGTTTGTAATTTTTAAGAGTTTCATCGTCTAATTCTTCCCAGCTACATATAGGTTTTGAAACACCGGTATGGTTAAATTCCAATTTACCCTTCTTGTTCAAAAGAAGCAAAGAATATTCTTTGATAATAAATTCACTTCCTTCGACAATGTAACCGTTGAAGTCAATAATTGTAGGCATATTTTCAAAGTAATCTGCACTGGCGAAGTCTACAATAAGAAGACTGAAAATTGTAAAATTTGTGATAGTGTTGTAGACACTTTCATTTTTGATACATAAACCTTTGGAAAATTAGTTTTTTGTCATACGTCAGATTTGGCAAAGTGTTTATTTTCTTTTAATTGAATATAAAATAAAGACAAACTAGTCTTACAGTAAATTAAATAAATATCGAGATTGATGACAATATTAATTATATTGATAATATTGGTGATATTCATTGCGATATTGATATTCATTGTAATATTAATAGTTGTCATGATATTGACAATGTATATGACTATACTGATATTGATATTCATCATGATCATCACAATGATATTCATCATGGTCTTGGTAATGATATTCATAATGATATTGATGGTGATATTCATCATGATTCTGATGGCGATATTCTTCATGGTTTTTATAATGATATTTATCATGATATTGATAACATTTATTTTGATATTCACCATGACCTTGATAATGATATTTATCATGATATTGATAACATTTATTATGATATTCATCATGATCTTGACAATGATATTCATCAGGGTTTTGATAATGATATTCATAATAATGTTGATAATGGTATTAATAATATTTATTACAATATTGATGGTGATATTCATCTTAATATTGATATTCATCATGATTCTGTTGACGATATTCTTCATAGTTTTTATAATGATATTTATCATGATATTGATAAAATTTATTTTGATATTCATCATGACCTTGATAATGATATTGATAATGTTTTTGATAATATTTATTGTGATATTCATCTTAATATCGCTATCATGATCTTGATAGTGATATTCATCACGATCTTAAAAATGATATTCATCATGGTTTTGATGATATATATATATATATATATATATCATTATATTGATGATATTCATCTTAGTATCACTATAATGATTTTGATAGTGATATTCATCATGATCTTGATAATAATATTCACCATGATCTTGATAAAGATATTGACCTATATGATAGTTACCTATTGAAAATTTATCGACAATTAATCATAAAAGTAAAATATTAAATTAGTTAAAGAGACATAACTTAATTATTGAGAAATTGTTTACTAATTAATATAGTTTGTAGGAGTAAAAGTCTCATCTGCACCAAAACGGTAATTATAATTAGATAACAAGTATCCATACATATATAAATTTAAAATATGAGAAAAAAAGTAGTAAAATAAAATAAGCTGAAAGTGCTATAAAAAAATAAAGGAAGTAATTACGCTTTAGATAATAATTGTGTTAATGGAGCGATTTAATGCGTGGAACAACACCTTCTCATAATATATAACAGATAAATTTTATTATTATATTATTACTTATTTTTCTCTTTTATTATTCTTTAGCGATTGCTGTCTTCACTCAACAATTAATGATCCGCTTATGATTATTCAAGTGAAATAAAATTTTTTTACGCGAAATCATTAAAATTTATTGTTAATTATGTTTAATGACTATTTAATTGGAATTTTTATTTTTGAGAAAATTTTTATTTTAATCCTAAAAAAAATCTTTTTTACTATTTCATTGACAAGACACAAATTTTCAATTAAATGAGAAAAAAATAAACGAAAGTAGTTTGATGTGATCTAACATTGAAATAAATAATTAACCAGATATGCTAATTAATTAATAAAGATTACTGATGATCGTACAGGAATTTATATATATATATAAATATATGGACGTATGTAAGTATATTTGTCGGTCTGTTGAATTGAATGAATTAAGCATAATAATCACGTAACAAGAAACTGCTTTAGATAATATAATGGATACGTGATACGCGTGTCGGACGGTTTTAATTGACGCCTAATGTACCTTACACAACTTATAATTACTTTGACGCTTAACACATATTGTAATTATAATTAAATAAATTTGACTGACAATTTTAATTATAAATTAGAGGAACTTTTTATTTTTTATTTTAACGACTCTCAATTATAGTCAAATTAATTATTAAAATGTTACTTTTAGTTTAAATACGTAAAATTTTTAGTATTGTAAAGTGAAAAAGAAAATTTTTTACTGCACGATAGCACTATTATTTTTAAAATTTATTAAAAAAGTATACCCAAACTACCAGATTGTTTTTTTAAAAAAAAATTGCCTTGAAATTATTAAACGGCAAAATAAACATTTACAAATTTTTTTTTGTAAAAATAAAAAAAAAAATTGTTCTTAAGTTGACACATGTATTATGTCAACAGATAACAAATCGACTTGCTCTAGTTACACGAATGCGATAACAAACTGAAAAGGAACGAGTGCTACCTAAGAAAAATAAACTTCCATCGATCACCCGCTTGAGTCGAGAAAAAAAAAAAGGATACTTGTAACATTTATTTGAAAAAAAAAAAAATAAAAAGAAAAAATGGTTTTGATTACTATAAATACTTTTTAACTAGGGATTGAATCTTTGAAAGCGATAACTTTTTATTAAATTATTCATTTATTTATTATGAGGGAAAAGTGTAAACATTATGTATGAGTATAAAGTTATTATTTGGCTTGAATAATTTATCTAAAAGAATAAATAGTGAAAAATAGAAGGTAGAAATAAGTACGAGGGACTGAAATACGAGCGATGATAGAAAAGCATGTGTAGTCCCTTGTTTGGTGAGTAAACACTGTAATTGCGCGCTTGAATATAATATTAGATGTATGTATATATATTATATATATTGGCTACCTAGCAAGAGAAATTTATTGTCTATATCAACTAAAAGAAACAATAGCCTGGTAACCTTTTCATTAATAGTAAATGACAAGCAAACTTTTTTTTATAATAATAGTGATAATAATAATAATAATAATTAAGGTTTTGATATTGATCATCACGATATTCATATTCATCATGATATTGATATTGACAGTGATATTAGTGGTGATATTCATAAAAACAATGATGATATTCATCATGATCATGCTATTAATATCCATAGTGATATTGAGTTTCATCATGATAATGATATTAATGGTGATATTCATCATGATAGTGATATTAATGATGATATTCATCATGATAATGATATTAATGATGATATTCATAGTGACAATAATTAATATTATGACAGTAATGTTGATTATGATATTAATATTCATCATGATAATGATGTCAATGATGATATTCATTATGAATATGATAATGATATTAGATCAAACATTTAATTTTAATTTATCACTTAAGGCTCATGAAAGAGTGACTCAATTAGTTATTAATATTTTTGTATATCACTAGGCATTAAGCCTATCTCTTTTTTCCTACCCTATGTACAGACAATCTTTTGTCTCTATGGGGATTATATGTAGTTATTTTTGTAAGACTATGTATGTAATTTTTGAGAAGTAAATAAATAAAATAATAAATAATTAATGATGATATTCATAATGATAATAGTGATTATGATGACAATAATGATGATCATGATATTAATAGTTGTCAATATCATAATATTGATATTCATAGATATATTTATCATGATATTAGTGTTGAAAGTGAAATCTATCCCAAATTTAAATAGATGATGTTGATATTCATCATGGCGTTGATAATGATCATGATATTTATCATGAAATTTTATTAATCTCGAATTTGATACTGATATTCATCATGACTTGGTAATGACAGTGATATTCATTATAGTATTGATAATGAATTGATCATCATGATATTTATCATGAAATTTCATTGATGTCGAATTTAATACTGATATTCATAATGATTTGATAATGACAGTGATATTCATCATTACATTAATATAAAAATTAATATTCATAATTATTTTAGTATTGACGACAGTAGAGTCTATCATAAAATTAAATGCATGATGTTGATATTCATAATGGTTATGAAAATTACAATAATATTACATACTCATGATAGTGATATTTATTATAGTATTGATAATCATCATGATATTTATCACGAAATTTTATAAATGTAAAATTTAATACTGATATTCATCATGATTTGGTAATGACAGTGATATTCATTATGAAATTAATATTCATAATTATTCTAATGCTGACAGTAAAATCTATCATAAAATTAAATAGATGATGCTGATATTCATCATGGCGTTGATTATTACAATGATAATGCTTACTCATGATAGTGATATTCATTATAGTATTGATAATGATCATGATAATCATAGAGTTTTATTGATCTTTTATAATTAATTCTGTTTAATACCATTTTTTTTTAATAATATTTATTAATAATGACAATAATAATATTAAAAAAATCTGATAGTTATTCTATTAATACCCTAAAAAATGCGTCAAAATAAATCAATACCCAATAAAATGAATAGTCGATTAACTAATTATTGTCTCTTATTCATGCAAAAAAAAATTTTTTTTTTTTCGTTATAATAAATAATAAATTTATGATATATTTATATAAAATTCGATCTTGACATTTATTACATAATTTAAATCGACCTGAAAACCTTTCTCCATCGATCCCGTAAACGTGACCCTGTCGCGTTTTATATCGTCACCGTTTCTATTCCTACGATATATTGTATTATATATACATAAATATATTTACGAGCATATCTTTCACCTCAGCTTCTTTATCCTCTAGCCCCGTATCAGCCATCATCTTCATCAGGTAATCCAACCACGATTTTTTCCATTGCGTACCTCAATATTTCATATTTATTTATATCATATTTTTATTTTATTTTTATCTCTCTCCATCATTTTATCGGTAATTAATTTTTGCGAATACTCCGTCAATATTTATTTCGGAAAATTTTTTATGAGTCAAGAAAAAATTGTAAGCAATAAAAGAAAAACATATATGATAGATAATAAAATAAATTTAGTGAGAAAAATTATTTTAGAAATTTTTTATTTGCGGTACAATAACAAAGAATTGTTTTGTTCATAGGTCGGAGGGCATGTATACAATCGATTTAACATAGGCCACGGTCATTTTCCTTACACTTTACGCTTTATTTTATTATTATAATTATAACACTTCGCTACACTGTTAATATTTCCGAAGTGGATAATTTTTATGTTAATTTAATCTTTACAAAGTAAAATTACAAAGTTATATCTGTGATTAATTTTTTGAAGTATTTATTAGTAATTTTGCATATAAAAATTGTTGAAGCTTATTAAAATTTTTTTTTGTGTAAAAAATTCGTACTAAAAAAAAAAAGTTCAAATTTATTCTGTAAAAATGTTAAATAAATATATAAACCTTAACTCTGAACTTTTAAGAATATATAAAAGGAATACTTTTAAAAATTTTTATAACTTTTTTATTACTAATGTATGACAAAACTGTATTTATAGAAAATAGAACACGGTGAGTAAATTTGGAAGCCAAATCGATAACCTGCGAGTTGGTTTATATTAAATTAACTGAAAATAAAAAAAAAAGTAAAATCAATTGAATAAATAACTTCTCGAGTCTTTTAGATAATGGTCGACTGATGATGACGTCACTGGGAATTAAAAATAAAAATACATATTTTTTAATTAAGTATTAGTGCATCCTTGTTAGGTGAAATGAATATCTCGTTAGCTCAATATTTTCCGTTATGTAACTAAGCATGGAGTTGATAAAAAAAAGAGCTGGAAAAATGAATATTCAGTAGCTACTCTCCATTCAGTGTCTATCGTGACCGAGTTATTAAAAAAAAGAACCTAAAGTTGAAATAAAAGACCAAAAAAATATAGTTCGCGTGACTGCATGAAATGAATGAAAAATTATTGAGATTTTTTTTCGCTGGAAAAAGTTACGCTAAAAAAAAAAATAGTAATAATTATAGGTGAAATAATAATATTCCTGATGATAATGATATTTATGATATTCATGATATTTATGATATTCATGATATTGATATTCATGCTATTGATATTCATGCTATTGATAATGATAGTGATATTCTTGTTATCCTGGGTGATATTGATGATGATATTCATGATATTGATATTCTTACTTATACTTACTACGATTTTGATATTATTGTTCATGACATTGATAATGATGGTGGTATTCTTGTCATTGTTGTTGATATTGATAATGATATTCATGATATTGATATTTATAGTGATAATGACATTGATATTCATCATGATAATGATAATGATGATTACGATATCGACATTCTCAGTAACACTTATTATAATTTTGATATTAATATTCATGATAGTGATATTCTTGCTATTGTGGTTGATATTAATAATGATATTCATGATATTGATATTCCTAGTTATACTTATTACGTTTTTGATATTTTTGTCCATGATATTAATAATGATAGTGATATTCTTGTTATCGTTGTTGATATTGATAATGATATTCATGACATTTATGTGTTATAGTGATAATGATATCGATAGTTATTATGATAATGATATTGATAATCGTGATTCTGAAACAAATGTGCATGATGTTGATGATAATTATAATATTTAATTAATGTTGATGATATTAATTTGATAATGATAGTTATTTTATTAGTGATATTCATGATATCGCTAATAATAACGATATTCATATTATTATTGTTGCTATTAATAATGATAACGATATTCATCATGCTCATGTTAGTGCTACTAACGTTGATAATGATAACAATAATATTAATGATAATTATTTTAATGATGATAATCATCATGATATAGATCCAGATATTGATATTAAAAATAATGATATTAATAATAAAATGAAATCCAATAAAATAAGCGATTATATCACAATCGTAGTATGAATTTTCAAATTTCCATCATTCTGTGAATCAAATTCGAAGCTTAAACATTTAAATAAATTGAATTACCAAATAATATCGCTACGTTTGTATTAATTAATAATTATATCAGTCTGTACATAGAATTGAATGTGTAGTATTTAACAACAATAACAATAATATCCTCGAATAACTGCATCCCTACCACACCGTCTACATCTGTCTGTCTTTATTGATCCACAAGACCACACCTACTACCCTTGCGAAAGCCACGCCCACGTGTCACTATTTTAAAATTTTACTACCAATGTTAGTATCCGTCATACTGGTAGACACATTTATTACTCATTAATGTATTACATTGAGTTTTTTCAACTATTAGCTGCCACTTTATTTAGCTCTCTCATTTTACAGACTTTAAATTCTCCGCCAGAGTTCAATTTTTCCTTATTTTCTCTACGTACGTCTAGATTTCTTCGTAAAACAACAGCAACAATTAGTAGATACTTGATAGTATCGATTTTGAATAATGGATCAATAATTAGTTCACCGACGTTTTCGTTAGAGGGCGCCACCAACATCTTCTAACCAACGTCCAAATGAAACCGTTTTTTTTTTTTTTAAAAGGAAGCTAGTGGAATTTATAACTAAATTTTTGATTAGAGCCTCTGAAAAATTCAAGTCATCGATAATTTATCCATATATGAATATTTGAAGAGTTTGAATTGACGCTAATTGTATGATTAAGAGAATCGTGATAGGCTAATAGGTAATCATCTGGTCAGTAAAATTGAACACTTTCCCTTTGAAGAATTTATGTATCGTTACACAATGGCGTCATCTTACTTTTTCATTCATGTTGCATTATAATTTATAATTTGTAATATGTATTGAGAAAAAAAATGCTTTCACTCATTGATAACTCGTATGCCCATAGATTTATTCATCTTCTTCGGAAGAGAATTAATTCTAACGGCCGATAAAAGTAAGTGAAAGTACATTACATCTACAAGTTTCTGTAAGTATATTATTATGAATTATAAATTATAATGTATACTCAAGTCCAAAAAAATTCACTGTGCCGCTAATCAGAAAAAAAAATTTTCCATTTAAGCTTATGTAATTAACTATTATAATTAGCCTAATTTTTTAACCTCATTACACATCATTATGCATGCATACTTATATTTGTTACAAATATAGAAAAAGTTATTTATTTAACTAACCATAAAATTTGATTTTTTTTTCTGTACATATTTCTAATATTAGTGTTGATTAAATATCGTGTTGTCTGAGAATAAATGATTTGAAATGTGTGGGGGGATGTTTGACAAAATGAATTATTAGAACACTAAAGAAATAGAATAGACAGAAAAACAAATTAAAGAGAGTAATTTGTCACTAAACAAACCAATTCAATTGATTTTGTTTAGGCTATGATAAATAGCATTAAGGTGGTTGAAGGTAAGAATTCTTATGATAACTAAGATATGGAGTTTATTTAGCGGCTCAATGAAAGGCACTTTAATGTGGAGAAAAATAAAAGAAAGGTATAAGAAAAAATTTCGTTGAGCATTAATATTATTATCATTATTAATATGATGATGATGAATATCGATATGATCGTCATTGTGAATATTATTATAAATATTGATATTATTTTCATAATAGGCATAATCAAAAATATCATTATCATTATGATTATTATTAAAAATGGTACTATCATCATGAATATCATCAAAAACTATCATTACTATCATCAGGATTATTATTATCACTTATCACTATAAACATCAATATCACTATGAATATCAATATCATTATGAATATCATTATCATCATAGATATCATCAAAAATATCATTATTATCGTCAGGATTATCATTATCACCATGCATATTAATATCACTATGAATATCAATATTATCATGAATATCATTATCATCATAAATATCATCAAAAATATCATTATTGTCGTCAGGGTTATCATTATTAGCGTAAATGTGAATATCACTATGAATATCAATATCATTATGAATATCATTATTATCGTCAGGGTTATCATTATCATTATAAATATTAATACTGCTATGAATATCAATATCATTACGAATATCACTATCATCATGAATATCATTATCATCATTAATATCATTATTAGGGCCCTCGACAAAGTTTTCGATATAAATATTGTCATGAATACAATTATCATTATCATAATTTTTAGTATTAATGAAATTATCATCATGAACATCAATATCATTATCAATGTCAATATGGTCATCAATATCAACATGAATATCATCATAAATATCATTATTGATACTTTTATCATTATTTCTTTAAACGTTTAATTCTGGTAAGCAATAAAATAAATAAAGAACTAATGACTTGTCCAATCTCAGAGACATCACAATGTAATCCGACCCTTCATTAATTTAAAACAATAGAAAAAAAAAATAATAAAGATAAAGAGACATACTTTACTATTTTACAATGCAGATTAAAACAAAAAAATGTAAAAAATTCCCACGGAATATAAGATGCGAGTAATATTTAAAAATTTGATACGCTAGACAAAGTTAACAATAAATATAAGCAAGAAAAGAGGGGCAGTGCACAGAAAGAGGGCCTTATATTTTACTTTTACGTTATGTTAAGAGTAATATATAAGGTGAATGTGAACAACTCAGTTATTGCATCATTTGTCAGTCATTCTTAACAACGAATAATAGCATCACCAGCAACCGGGGACTCAATTAATGAAATAAAATCCGTTTTGTACATCTCTTGGTAAAACCGAGTAGACCGTTAACATCTTTTGTCTTTATTGTATTTGCTCACTTTTTTCCTCGTTCTCTGGAAACATTTTGCTGTTTTTATTTCCTTTTTTTTTTTTTCTGTACAGTAAGATCATTTTTTTATCCTCATTGCCCAAGGAATTATTTTAACACTTCCATCCTACATATCACATCCTTTTTATTCAACAAACAATGCTATTTTATTCAACCAGATGACTTATTCAGATTTATATTTATTAATTGGTAATTGTAATTATAATTGGTTTGTTTTTTCGGCTCAATTCCTTCGTCTGGCTTAACATTAAGCGAACAACAATAAAGATCTACAATACGGCCTTGAGAAAATTAAGCCTTGGGTGATGATATTTAAAAATATATTATATCGTGAAAGGAGATCATCGAGGTACTTTGTAATTTTACTAGAGTATAAAGACACAATCAGATGTATCATTGCAGCTAAATTATTTTTTTTTTTTTACTATTAAAAAATTATGAACAATAAACAATGTCTAGTTTAAAAAATTAAAAATAAATACACTGAGGTAAAAGCCCCAATTATTGACACTCTAAGAGTGATCATGAATTTTTGAATTTTTTTTATGGTGTTTCAAATCAATATTGTCATCACAGAAAAAAAATTGACATTATATAGAACTTAGATGAATAATAATATATTCAAATTGAAATAAATTCAAGTTACGCGTAATCTTATTTAAAAGCGCTTAAACTTCTGAAGTCGTTAATGATTTAAGACCGAAATATTAAAAAGCGTAGTGAAATAAAATTTCATACTAAAGTATCATTTTGGTTTGTAACTTTTGACAAAAAAAATTTTTTTTTTACATTTTTCGAAAGTACAATCTAAAACTATTGTATTAAAATTTCTAGGTGATCGGGCCACTGTAATTATATTATTTTAGGATGTTTATGTAGATGTTCGAGTGGAAGAAAATAAAATTTTTGAAAATGCTTAAGGGATTTTGTATGTTGCCGGCATGGCTGACTGACTTTAGGTAAGACTTTTTTTTTATTAAAAAAACTTTAAACGCGTTTATCTCAGAATCATGTTTTTCTGATTTATGTACATGATATCTCCGGAACAACTGACTCGATCTTAATGAAATTTAAACGGCATATTCTACATAGTAGTAGCTATTGCATCAGCTTCAACCAAAACAAAATTTAGAATTTTACTATTTTTTTAGGAGCAAAAACTGTGAAAAAAGCCGCATTTTTCAGTTTTTTTTTTTTAATCTTTGCCATTTTGTTATTTATTAATAAATATTAATCTCCGTCGCTGGTGCAATAACTACTTATGTATTGAAGGTAAATAATTTTGGTTTTTGTGTTTTAGATGAGCCGTTATCAAGTTATCATGTACGTCAGGTTTATACCAACGTTTTGTCAGAGCTCCGTTCATCCGTTGTTTATTCATAAAAAAAATAAAGTTAGAATTTTTTTGTGTTATTCAAGAGTGTATTTGTTGAGCTGAATAAATTTAATATAAATATCTATAATAGTTTCCATGTAAAAAAATAATAAAAATAGGTTTTTTTCAAGCGCCGGAACCAGAATGATCCCTTAATATTGGTCAGTGTTAAAAAAAAATTATTTTATTTTTAACAATAAATAAAAAGGATAAATTATTGTTTATTACCAGGCAAATTAAATCAAATGAGAAAGCGAGTATTACTGTTGATTGAGGTCTGAAAAAAATAAAACAGAATATTGTAATTAACGTGTCTCTAAAAATGAATCCTATTGATCAATATATGACTTAATTTTATTTATTGCATGCAATAATATATAAACGAGGAGCAATATTGATGATTTAACTACACGTAATACCGATCCGATATATACGTAATAAAAATAAATGAACATCAGAATCTTCTATCCCACTCATTAGGAAATAATACGCAGATGGTTAGCTGCAATTTATTATATTCATTTAAAAATCTCTGGTACATATTTTCTATAGTAATAATAATAATAATGATAAAAATAACTACATGTAGGATATTTAATCCTGAGATAGTGATGAAAGGGTAATTGTTTATTTTTGATTTCTTTTTATGAGGTACAATTAAGGTAATGGATAATAAGTTGAATTAAGAAAATGAATCTTTAGATAAAGATGACCGAACATGGATATCATTATTTATTTTGCAATTTATAAACTTATATTTTTTATTGTTTCTCTGATATTAATATAGTGCCTTTTAATTTCCACGTGTTTGCTATTGTCAATAAACTTTTACAATAATATGATAAATTTAACTAGTAATCTGCTAGTTATCGGGTAAGAAAAAGAAAAAACGAATATTTGGGTCTAAAAGATTATAAATTATTACGGCTACATCTGGAAGTTGGATAAAGTTACATTTACATTAAATAAATTTACTTTCTCAATAAAATATTTTCTTTTTGAATAATTAAATTATTCCTTTCCATTTATGCTTCTCTAACTTATCTTCTCCAGATTTCTCGTCGTTTTTAAATAAATTGAATAATTAACATCAACAGTGTCCCACAGTGTCGATATGTTTTTTTATACAAAACTCCTTGCTTTATTATTCAAATTAACATTTTTGAAATAATTATTTAAAATTTCGTTTAATGAAATACATTTTTTGAAAAGTTTCACTTGATCTCACTTTTTAATAAAAAAAATTAATAATAATAATCTGTCAATACACTAAAATAAATTTTAATTAGCTTCAATACTTTTTATATGGAAAATTACTGATAAAGACTTCAAACAATTTATCACAAATATAATTATAACGTTTTTTTCATGCCAAAATTTTTCTGCTTTATAAAAATTCATTTTTTTACCTCAAAAATGTTTCTAGTACCCCAAAGTTTCCTAAAAGTAAAAAAAAATGTTAGATCCAAAAGTCACCGTTAGGCGGCGCATTGGCGCTGTTCTTTCTCGCTTGCAGAAATTTATTTTCTTTATTTATGGTATTAGGGACGTAATTTTTTGTATTTAGGTTTTAGAGGTGACCTAGAACGATAAAAAATAAATTTTAAACGAATCAAAAGTTCTACTAAAAAATTAAATTTTTTTCTAACTAAAAAAAAAAAAATCATAAAACAAGTAAAATTAACAACTAATTAAATAAAATTTAATTTTTTTTTTATAAATTGTTGAATAAAAGTAGATATTTTTTCTGATATTAAAAATTAGTAATAATAATAAATTTAAACCAGAAGTGCTATAAGACCAGAGTTACCTCTGTTATTATTTATTATTACAATCCATTAACATCAAAGCCATATATGAGCTGGGAGAAAAATCAATTGGAATCCCAGAAGCGTAATACAAGTACCATCACTTAAATCATTCATGTAAGTGGCATTAAACAAATTTATCATTCCCCGCATAAATTATCAAACTAATATTTATAATTTATAAGTATAGTATAAAAGTTTTATTTTAATAGAAAAATTTATCTCCCATGTTCTCGCATAATAAAACATTAAAAGAAAAGTTGTGTTTTACTGAATCAATATGCGAGCGAAGTTGGTTCAGGTGAATAATAAATATATATATAAAAAAAAAAAATGTCTGATCAATATCTACAAATTAAAATAGTTCCAAGTTTACTGATACCTAATATGAATTTAAAACCAGAGTGAGGTAAAAAATTCAACGAACTTATCAATCTCAGTTTCAACCCAATCTTCATTATTCATTTCGTTTTATTATTATTAATAAAGTTTATTTAGATCGCAATTATTTATTTGACGTTACAAATTTTACAATTCAGCAACGTTTTGTCGCGTATAATATATGGGGCATTCCATGCCAAATCGACCACTTTTGACACCGACCCTTTTCGATTTTTCTGAAATTTTGGTATCTTTCTCTACCCTATTGAAAACAATTTTCAGAATTTTTTCAAATTTTGTAACCCAACCAAAAAAAAAGTTACGAAAGAAAAATTTTACCACTCTGAAAATTTCAGGGAATTTGCAAAAAATACTGAAGTTTTTTATAAAAAAGAAAAATCGAAAATCAAAAATGTCAATCATCCCGAAATTTTCGTTTTTTTCCAAAAAGTTAAAAAAAACATTTAATATGAACCCGAATTATTATTTTTATTTTTTTTCTTTTAAAGTACATTTAAAGACAAAAACTTCAAAAAAAAAAACATCCCAAAAAGTAAATTTTCAAAAAAGTTATGGTTATTTAACAAAAAAAAAGCTGTTTTTTTGTAATAATTCGTAACTTTTTTTTTGGTTGGGTAAAAAAATTTAAAAAAATTCTGAAAATTGTTTTCAATAGGGTAGAGAAAGATACCAAAATTTCAGAAAAATCGAAAAGGGTCGGTGTCAAAAGTGGTCGATTTGGCATGGAATGCCCCATATATAATAATATAATACGCGTCTAATTATATAATATATATTTAGACTGCATTCGAAAATATTCTATCTTTCTAGATACATAATTAAGAAATGACCTTGTATCTTGTCAACTATTGACATTTTTAAGGATATAAGCTCACCCCGACATTACACTCATCGAGACCTTTCATTTGAGTACCCACATCAATTTTTCATATATTTTATATATTTATATATAATATATATCATATATATGTATATATAAATAATATATCAAAAATACATGTGGGTACTCAAATGAAAGCTCTTGATAAGTGTAACATCATGAAAGCCAAAGTTTTCTTATTCATAATTCATAAATCTTGGCAGTCGCATAGCGACTGCCTTATGCTAGTAAAAATTTAATTTTCTAAATTTGAGGAATAAAACCACTAACCAGTCTAATGACTTTCATGATTATCATTATCATCCCACCAATAACATTTTTTTAACGATTAGAAACTGTGAGAATAAAGTAAACTCCACATGCCCGATTACTGTCATTGTAGTTATGATAATTATAATTGAGACGATGAATTAATATTAAAAAAAAAATAGTTATTTTATAAAATGAATAGTACACTTTAGCCGTGATTAATGACAAGTGTAAATTGCGCAAGACGCCTACACCTTTTTGATCATCCGATTGCATGTTGAACGTCGTACCTGCAGTAATAGTAACCCCTTTTATTAATAATCAATTAGTGAGGTACGTAGTGTGTAGATGATGCCGACGCGGTGAGTAAAGCGTGAGGCAAGCATCCGTAACAGCAGCATCTCCAGCCAATCAGGTTATAGGCCCGTCTTTTACGGCCACGAAATAACTAATCTATAATGTATACCGCCGTATTATTTCATCCAGTGTGTATGTACCGTACCACGGATATTAATTATCTGGGGCAAAGATGCTATACCTAACCTCACAATGGGGGTCTGTCACTCTCTCTCTCTCTCTCTCTCTCTTACTCAATCGCCAGTTCAGTGCTTTATCTCTCTCTCTCTCTTTTTTTCTTTTCTCGCGGTGGCTGCAACCGACATTCAAACAACATCAAACATTGCCATCAGACGTAGACGTTCAGATTTTACTTTCGCTTTTTCTTGTATTCACTCTCCGTACAATACGTATACGAAAAAAAAAAAAAGTTTAAGAAAAACAGTCATAATTATATGGCGGGATGCTTCAAATTCCCGGTAAATTGGATCAGTGTTGTAATTGTAATTACTTTTTTTTTTTTTTCGCTATGTTATTTTAATTACTTTCTTTTTAGTCTTGAGAATTTTTCAAGGTCATTTTAAAGAGCAGTATAGAATTATTATTGTGACAATGATAATCATGATAATGATATTGATATTAATAATGATAAAAATATCATCGATAATGATATTGAAATTTTCCATGATAATGATATTCATTGGAACGATATTGATATTTATGATATTGATATTAATATTGATGATAATAATATCATCGTTATTGATATTGAAATTTTCGATGATAATGATATTCATTGGAAAGATATTGATATTCATGATATTGATATTTATATTGGTGATAAAAATATTATCAATAATGATATTGACAATTCACAATGATAATGTTGTTCATCGGAAGGATATCGATTATTCATGATGACGATATTGATATTAATATTCATGATGACGATATTGATATTGATATTCATGACATTGATATTTATATTGATGATAAGAACATCATCGATAATGATATAGAAATTCACAATGATAATGATATTCATTGGAATGATATTGATATTCATGATGATAATGATATTTTTCAGAATGATTTGATATTGATAATGATTGATATTCTTCTAATGATTATCATTATCATATTAATTATGCAATTGATAATGATATTCATTGTATCGATATTTATGATGATATTCTTCGTAGTAACGACATCAATATCGATATTGATTGATATTCATCAGAGTAACATAACATTTTATAATGACATTATACTTATGGTAAAGATGTTAATGATATTGATATTCTTAATGATAATGATAATGATATTCGTAATATCACTATTAATGATGATATTCATGATGATATAGATAATGATTAATGATCATGATATTGATGATAATGATCATGATATTGATGATAATGATAATGATATCCAAAATAATTATTGATCTACTGATAGATTTGATACCTGATTCAGCTATATAGAAAAAAACCTTGAACTGCTTATGAACAGTAATAGGGCATCTTGAAAACAATGAACCACTGTTGCTCTGGATCGCGACTTGGCCAACATAACCTCAGCTAGCAACTAAAAAGCTATTAATAAATGACAAAAGAAGTGAACGTTGATAAAAGACAGCATTTAAATAAAATACTGGGCGCCTTCTCATCTTAACTCATCTTATTCTCCTTATAAGTATTATTATTCTTTATTATTACTTCTTGTTTTTTATTTTTTTTTCTATTATCATTATTATTATTATTATTATTATTATTATTATTATTATTATTATTATACCTACCTGAGAGTTCGGAGTGATCTAAACGTCAGAACGGATTTTTACGATCGTGTGAAGCGATAATATGAATGCGCTTGACTTTAAAAGATAATCTCTATAACTATTACTAATACTTAATACTTAATATTTCAGCATCGCGCCCCCACACACTACCACCTTAGGTGCACACACAACCATCAACATGTCACGTCTTAAAGTGATTCGTGATCCACGTGACAGAATTGTTATAACTTGTACATTTTTATGATCAATCAATCGCCTAACCCACCTTCAAACACTATCCTCTATTACACACTACTATCCATAATCGAACACACAATATTATGCTACGCTTTGCTTTAATATAATCGCAAATAAAACCGTAGTATGAATGTGGGCCAACATTAAATAAAAATTTTATTCAATAGAATAACTAACACCGACACTATTATTATGATTATCATCATCATCATCATCATCATCATCATCATGACTTCTTCATTGAATGCATCAGCAAAATCTCTGCGGTTTTACCTTTATAATTAACCTCGTGTGGTTTTTCAGACAGATTATTAACCGCGAGCTATCATTATTTTTATATTATTAATTGATTTCTTTGTTCAAACACATCTACTATGTCATTATTTAGTTGCAATTGCTATCACTTTTATAGATTGATGTTACAAGGTACGGGTCAAATGTTACTGGACAGAATGTTAATTGTATTATACAATACTTAGAAAATTAAAATTACGTATTTTCCTCGGAAACATATATATTGTGTGTGACTTTCATGATAATAACAATAATAATACATTGATATTGATATTCATGATGATAATGATATTCATCATGACATTGATAATGATAATGATAGTGATATGCTTTATAAAATTGATAATGAGAATTATATTTACCATGACATTGATATTATTCTGATATTAATAATCGAAATCAAAGTTAGAATGATATTCTTGATGATAATGATATTCATCATGATATTGGTAATGATAATGATAGTGATATGTATTATAAAATTGATGATGACAATTATAATTTCCATGACATTGATATTTATGATAATATTCATCATGATATTAACATCATTAGTGATATTAATCATGACATTGATATTCACCATGGTATTGATATTCATATTAACTCTGATATTAATAATCGAAATCATAATTACAATGATATTCCTGATGATAACGATATTCATCATGATAATGATAATGAAAATGATATTCATGATATTCTTTATTACAGTGATATTTATGATGATATTCATCATGATATTGGTAATGATAATGATATTCATCATGGTATTGGTAATGATAATGATATTCATGATATTATTTATGACAGTGATATTTATAATGATATTCACCATGAAATAGATTTGTAAGAGATATTGATCATGACATTCATGATGATAATGATATTCATCATGATATTTTTTATGACAATGATATTTATAATGATATTCAAATTTATACAGACAATGATATTCATTTTGATATTGATTTGTAAGTGATATTACTATAAATATCGATAGTGATATTCATCATGATATTGATATTCGTGATAGTAATAAATGAATGATATCTATTGTAATATTTATAATTATTAAATATGATTTTTCAAACGACAATACTATTTATTGCGTTATAGGTAATGACAATGATATTGCTAATTTTTTTTTTTTAAATTAATCGATTATGCTCATCATAATTTTTCCTAAAAGTACTTATCTAAAACTAAAAGTATCACATT
This sequence comes from Cotesia congregata, assembly GCA_905319865.3. NCBI lineage: Eukaryota > Metazoa > Arthropoda > Insecta > Hymenoptera > Braconidae > Cotesia > Cotesia congregata. The sequence continues at coordinate 11,951,776 of CAJNRD030001116.1, read as the reverse complement.
AATATCCGGAATTACAATGCATACCGTATGGCTTGAAAGTATTTTTTAAGCTTATCCGAGGGACTGTGACATTTTATGGGAATTTTGAGAAAGTAGCTTCATGAATACAATTGTTAGATTTCTATTAAATCAACCTAAAAACTTCTTTAGACCAAATAACTACAAAAAAATATATTTTTTATCAATTATTTTTTTTTGATTTTTAAAAAATTAAATAATTAAATTCCTTTTTTTTTTTGGCCAAAAATTTCTTTTTACTCCTTATTAATCACAAGTACTTAAAATTTCAATATGACAATTAAAAAATTGAATAACTATCGATCGATAATCATTTGTAAATAATTAATTACATCTAATTACTCAATCGACAGTCAAAACGTTTAGTCAAAAAAAAAAAAATTATTTATCTACCAGCAATACGTCAAAAGTGTCACAATTGAATATCCGAAAAAAAATATTCTTACATTTTACAATTATTTATTACGCTGTAGCGTAAATGTATGGTGTCACGATGAGATAACTATTGAAATAATACCCGCAACTGTCACACAAAACATCCATTTAAAATGACATAATTGACAGATAAAAATAAAAGTTTATCGAACAAAAGAATCAGATCAATTTCTTGGGCCAGGGTCAGTTAGTCCCCCGGCCCCTTAAGATGCACGGAGATTCGCTCCCCCTCTCGGCTGGTACTTAGAGCACATTCGGCCCGAATATATCGAGTGGGGGGCGCTGCAAGACATTTTACTCGTCGGAGCATCCTCCCGTAGTTCTTTTAATACGCGATTACTTTCTCCAAAACGTTCCTCAACTATATAAACGTCCGCGACACGTTCTTTGAATCATGTTAGAGCTAATCGTGTCTTCGGATTGTTGGTACATTTGTTCACTAATTATTTAGTAAGCCACGGAGTTCCGTTTAGTTTAAAGTTTTTTTTTTTTTTTTATTATTGTGGGTGAATTTTTAAAATGAACCACAGTTGGGCGCTTTTCGCGGCAATTGCTTGCGCTATTGTCGCGCCGGCTCTTTCCGAAGGTAAATTTTTTTTTTCTTCATTCTACGTGTCGTGTGTGTGGTAGGGTTTTTTTTGGAAAAAAAATTACTGGCAAAACTTCGAGTGGCGCCATCTATTATTCTAAATTTTATCGACCTTCGGGTCTCTTAAAATTTTTATTTTTTTTTTTTTACAAGTTAAAGTGATTTTAAAAAAGTCTATTTTTGCGCTTCAATTTTTTTAATTATTATTTTTGAGAAAGTAAAAATTTTATAATTTTTGAAAAAATTTTTAATAGACCGCAAATCAAAAAAAAAAAATTTTGATTTTTTTTACCTAAAATTCTGATAAATAATAAAAAACTAAAAAATGGTAATTATTTACAAATAGGGTCCACCTTTTTAATTTTAATTTTTTTTAACAAAATTTTTATGTGATTTTATTGATATTTTTTTTAAATACTTAAAAAACAGAAATTTTATCCAAAAACATAAGTCAAAATTTTTTTCAATTTTTGAAAACCAAATGTGCCGTAAAAACAAGCAGAATAAATAAAAATTTGAAAATGTTAATTTTTCACCTAGATATGGCCAAAAATCAGATAGACCCATTTGTAAATAATGACCAAAATTTTTAATAAATCTGACAAGGATTAAAATACATTAAAAATTACTCAAAAAATTTTTAATAGACCTTAGTCAAAAAAAAAAAAAAAAATAATTTTAAAATTTTTCTACACAAAATTCAGATAAATAATCAAAAATCTTTATAATTGACATTGATCAAGGCCAAGTAAGACCTGTTAGAAGATCAACCATAGAATAAATAAATAAATAAATAAAAATCGTGACCAAGGAAGAGTACAATAAAGTGATTTAAGATAAAGGTGTAAGGTCGTTACTGTAATAAAACTCGCAGAATTAATTTAACTATTACAATAGCATAAAGTATAAATAAAGAAGCACGGGAGTTAACAGTTGGGACTTTCACCTTACCTGGTTTATGAAGACCAGGCACGAGCTGAAATAATGTAAGAAAGTGCGATGCCGTTTTGCCGATGTTTCTTGCTATTTTTTCCACGTTCATTACTCTCACTGTTGCGAGATTATTTCATTACCGTAATTGTGTTGTTACAATAATGACGGGCTTAAACAACTGATGAGACGAACCAGTGAAAGTTTATAAATTAAATCGGAATTTTAAAACAATTGTTCTTTCAGCACCACTTGGCGGATACTTGCCTCCGTCAACGAGCTATGGAACTCCAAATTTGGGCGGAAGTAGCTTTGGAGGATCAACATCTGGAGGAACCTTTGGAGGGCAACCAGCCAGCCAGTACGGACCTCCATCTTCTGGAGGAACCTTTGGAGGGCAGACACCTTCAAGCCAGTACGGAACTCCAAACGCTGGTGGGAACTTTGGTCAGTCACCATCGACCCAGTACGGAACTCCATCTGCTGGTGGTAACTCCTTCGGTGGTTCAACTGCGATAGCATCTGCTGGAGCCAACAGTTTTAGTCAAGGTGGAAGCGGTGGATACTCATCAGGTGGTTCTTCAAGACCATCAACCCAGTACGGAGCTCCAACATCTGGTGGAAGCAATGGGTTCCAGGGTGGTAGCGGTGGAAGCGGTGGATACCCATCAGGTGGTTCCCAAAAACCATCAACCCAGTACGGACCACCATCAAGTGGAGGAAACGGTGGGTTCCAGGGTGGAAGCGGTGGATACCCGTCGGGTGGTCCTTCAAGGCCATCAACTCAGTATGGAACTCCAAGTGGAAACAGTGGGTTCCAGGGTGGAAGTGGTGGATACCCATCAGGTGGTTCTTCAAGACCTTCTCAACAATACGGACCTCCATCATCTGGTGGAAGCGGTGGGTTCCAGAGTGGTAGCGGTGGATACCCATCGGGTGGTTCTTCAAGACCTTCTCAACAATACGGACCTCCGTCAGGTGGAAACGGTGGGTTCCAGGGTGGTAATGGTGGATACCAAGGTGGTTCCCAAAGACCTTCGACTCAATACGGAGCACCAGGAGGTGGAAACGGAGGATTTGGTGGCGCCCAGAGGCCCTCAACTCAGTACGGAGCTCCAACAGGTGGAAACGGTGGGTTCCAGGGTGGAAACGGTGGGTACCAGGGTGGATCTCAAGGACCTTCTCAACAGTACGGAGCACCAGGAGGTGGAAACAGTGGATTCGGTGGAGCTCAACGGCCTTCAACTCAATACGGACCTCCATCAGGTGGAAACGGAGGATTTGGTGGCGCCCAGAGGCCCTCAACTCAGTACGGAGCTCCAGGAGGTGGAAACGGTGGGTTCCAGGGTGGAAACGGTGGACACCAAGGTGGTTCTCAGGGACCTTCTCAACAGTACGGAGCACCAGGAGGTGGAAACAGTGGATTCGGTGGAGCTCAACGGCCTTCAACTCAATACGGACCTCCATCAGGTGGAAACGGAGGATTTGGTGGCGCCCAGAGGCCCTCAACTCAGTACGGAGCTCCAGGAGGTGGAAACGGTGGGTTCCAGGGTGGAAACGGTGGACACCAAGGTGGTTCTCAGGGACCTTCTCAACAGTACGGAGCACCAGGAGGTGGAAACAGTGGATTCGGTGGAGCTCAACGGCCCTCAACTCAGTACGGAACTCCATCAGGTGGAAACGGAGGATTTGGTGGCGCCCAGAGGCCCTCAACTCAGTACGGAGCTCCAACAGGTGGAAGCGGTGGATTCGGTGTCAGTAACGTTGTTTCATTCGCATCAGAATTTATAATGCAATTCGTTGATCGAACAATCTGCTATTAATAGTAGATCAACCATTAACCATTAATGGCTCATAAAAGATCACAGAATATTGTGTCTTTCTGAAAAAATCTTGTCAGACGTAAATAGGTTCATCTAGGTAGACAAAATTTGACCCGATAACAAATAATTAGAGCTTTCGTGAAAAAATTCTCTGATACGCAAAAAAATATCAGAAATTTTTGTCAAAGGCATTAGATCAACCTAACATTAGGTATAGTCATTAAATTAAATGTCTGTCATCAATCACTATCACTATCCGTAGTTAATTGACCTTTTGGAAATTGACGCAAACTATGAGCTTGTAAATTAGGATTCGTTGAAAATTGACGCGAACTATGAGTTTGATAATACAGATCTAGATTGTGTAAGCTATCAATATTTGAATCATCTGTTTTAAAGTGTTTATTCGAACTCGATGTTTCGGCTGGCCGTTTATTGGTCTGTGCAGTGGACGTCGACGCTAATTGAGTGTCCCCCAACCTACTACTTTGCTGATCTATTGCATTGTAAGAAGACAACTTGGCAAGTGCAGTAAGCTGCTTCGCAAAACTCTGACGTTGAAAGTGAAATTTGCGAACGGGAACATGGTACATTTCGGTCTTCAATAACCAATCGATCATTAGTTCAGCGTTGTCTTCTGCGCAGTTGTAAGTCTTAGGCGGGTCATGTCGATCGCACAGCGTAGTCATTGACTCCCTGCTGATTGCGTCATACCCGAACTTGCTTAAATCGGTGATTTTGCTCTCCCAGTTTGGATTAACTTCACACAATATTCTCAGTTGATTCTCATCTTTGACGTAAATGAACATAGTTCTATTCAACGATTTCTTCAAGGCTGTTGTAAGATCACCGATTGTCTTATTACCTTTACTAATATTAATTCCGTGTTTGCGATAATAATTGTCATACACAATCTGATTTATTCGACTTACGCTACGTGATTTTGTCACCATCAATTTCTGTTTTCCTGGGCTTCCGTTATGGTCCAGGTGGATTATCGACAACTCTTTTATTCCGAGATGAGTAGGCAAGTAATTGTTGAAGTCAACAACAGCATGGACGACGTTGAGTTTGTATTTGCTGTAAATCTGGTTCCTTTTAATGAATTCAACCATATCAGCGACTCTATCAATTGCACAATTATACGTCGGGCTGTGATGATAAGGACAACTAGTAAGATTTTTAAAATTTTCCGTGTACCCTATTTTGTCTAAGCAAATATACATGTGATTTGAAGTTCTAACAGTATGATGATTCAAATAGCGACGAAATGAATTTTTTTTGTCATCGTCTGCTACAAAAATCGTATCAGTGTTTGATAATTGATAGTCAATTTTAGACAAAGCAGTTGTGAAAGGTATTGTACCAGTATTCCATAATATTCCGTGATAATCGAAATACGCTGCAAAATTTCGAGCAGTTACTGAGTCCAGATTACTTGAGTCTCTCATTTCTGGGAGTATAACTCCGGAAACGGGTGTCATAGTTACACCAGCAGGGCCAATACTGTGCATAGAATATTCTCTGATGATGAATACATTTTCGGAATTGTAATACCCGTTGAAATCTATCACTACGTTCATTTCTAATAATTATTCGATTGGATATCTTTTGTGATTTAGGTACTTGCTATAGTTATTGAGATTTATGTTGCTTAATTTAATGAAGAGTATTGGGTGTTTAGTTAATTTGCCGTTCAAATCATTGAGCCAATCATTATGTCTTATCTGATGAGTCATGGCCAAAACGGCGCCGGTTATTTGCCAGTAATTGAACATTGTTTGAATTGTCTATTGTAACATTAATGCACTAGACAAACGTTTTTTAGCTTCTTGCTTCAGAAATTGAGAATTTTCACAAGTAGAGAAAGGGTGTGTGTGATTCATTATGGTAAATTTTTGAAGAATGCAAATTTTTGGTAAATCATTTATGTGTAACTAATGGTAATTAATCAAACTACCCCGGTAATTACACAGAAGATATATTATTTCCCCTAAAATTTCAAGAGCAAGTTAATTAATTACTCCGCATTGGGTTTAAAATATTGTTATTGAAAAAGCGATACTTTTAGAATAGAACAATTATTATCTAAATTATAACTAATCACAAATTATGATAGCTGTTGTAGACTTCAATGGTTACATTGATTCACATAATAAATTTGTGATCAAAGAATACACACTGGTGTTACTAGATCAAAACGGGTTAGAGAAACTCAAAAAATTTGGAATCGCGAAACGAGATTTATTGAATCCGCCAAATATAGATTTAAGAGCAAGACTAAGTTACCACAAATATTATACAACCCACGGAATACTATGGCGAACCGGAAGAGAATCTCAAGAGTTCATAAAATCTACTATGGGGAACTTCTTGCACCGGTGTTACACTATTTTTGTAGATGACTGCGAGAAAAAAAAGCTTCTTGGCGACTATTTGAAAGACTATTTCATAAATACTCGATTAACGGGCACGGTATCGATATTTCCATTGAAAAACTTGGGTTTTAAGATAAAACTTCAAAACACAAGGCACTGTCGCAAACACAAGGGACGATCAAAAATATGCGCGAAAGATGGTGTCTCGCAGATGGTTAAATTTGTGAAACATAATAATCTGTACGACACAAATCGATTGATGCAGATTTACCTTATTGTCGATTTCAATACATATGGAAACAATTTTGAAGGAGTGAAGGAGCTTTCACTTATTCGCCTCGATCATAATGGTCGTGAGACAGACTCAAAAACGATGGTGACAAAGCCTCCTAAATTATCAGAAATGTTTAGAAATTATAAAGACTTTTACGATAAATACGGGATTAAATGGACAAGAGGAGATATTCAATCGGAAAAACTGAGATACAATTTGAGTGAAATGTTAGATCACGCTTTGTTCATTTACGTCAAGGACCATAACCAGAGAACAATTTTATTTGAAGTAAACCCAAATTGTGTCGGCAAAATAATTTGTCTTGATGATCTGGGTTACGATGCACCTGATGAATTTCAAGATATTCAGTGTGACTACCATGACAATCCTCGAAGCAATTACTGTGCTAAACGCAGTGTCCAATTGATGAAAAATTGGTTACGCCGCAATTTTGAGAGACTGTCTTGTAAGGTAGATCGAGTTCGTAGTTCACTGAATGAAGCCAAAAACATTCAAGCAGACCCACCAGCCACTTCAAGGAAGCTCTTTCTAGAAGACGATGGTGATCAACTTGATCTTCATGATTTGAAGCACGAACTTGACATTGACGATCCTGATGCACCGATGATAAATCACGCGTTCGACTCAACTGTAATTGAAGGAACTGGGGTGTTAAGAGATAACTACTCTGATCCCATTGATATTGACTTGGAGCTGAACTTCGATCATGATGTAGCGTCACTGGATCCACAGTCACTGTACACTAATTTGGTAGATAATCTAGAGGACTATGACATCGATTTAGATCAGTCAAGTGACTTATTACGTGGTGCTGACGTCCAAGTTAATATTTATCAAGAAAATGATCAAAACGTCAGAGAATTGGTGAGAACTCGTACTTTCCCAGCGGTGAATCCCAGCAGCCCAGAATCCGAGATTGGAAAAATTGAAGAATTCATCGATGATTGGATCGAAAGGACCAATTATGAAGAATTCGTGGATACCTATTTTGTCAACAGTCCTACTGACTTATCAGTGGACTTTGCTTTTAATGACGTTGACGTTGAATGATCGGAATTATTACATTGATTTCAGATACTATTAGAAATATTACTTCAAATGTGAGACTAGTAATTAACAGAGGAAGTTTATGATTGATAATTATTAACACAAACTAAATTTTTCAGCTCTATCAAGCCTTTTGTGCTCAAAAAATAAATAATAGTTATAAATAATATCGGCTTATTACAAATTACGTGTTTCAAAACATCGATCTAAAAGATTCATCAAATAAATCTGCATCGAAGTTATGCATAACATCTGAACTACTTATACCATCAGTTAATAATCTCTCCAATGATAATTCATCACTGTTGTTATCATCCATTTCTTCTCTTTCTAAAAGTAATTCATCCGTTACACGACTGAATATCTCGGGATCAAATTTAAGAGTCCATGGGTTATTTTCATCTAAATATTCCGCGAAATCTGGATCGATATCTTCATCATCCGTTTGACTGTCCGTAGAAGTGCTCTCTACCCGTTGACGTTTTGGCGGAGCACCTTTAAACGATTCATAATATCTTTTCAGATTATTACTAAGTCTAGGCTTTTCATCTTCCGACGACAAAATTGGTAAAGCATCAACAGGCGATTTAAATTGTTGATTGAGTGATTGATAGTATTGCGCCCTTTTAGCAAATTGCGTTGAAGCTAAAAACAAATCACTATCTCTCTGAACTGGCAATCGCATCATCCAATCGCGTCTAGATTTCTTGTACAATTCATTCTGAATCAACCAATTAGCCATGAACTTCGCATTATCTGCAGCACAATTATTAACGCTTTGGTTATTATGCCAAATACATTTGGTTATCGCCAATTCGCAATTTTCCGAGATGTAACCAAATTTATCCAAGCAGATTATTTTCTCCCTTGCTCTTCTATTTACTTGGCACAATATTTCTTTCTGGGTGTCATTTTTTACATAAACAAAGAGAGCTTGGTCAAGAGTTCTGCCCAAATCAACCTTAAGAGACTCCAAATCTTTGTTACCGGATTGCCATTTTATTCCGTGCTTACGATAATACTTACGATAGTTAATTGGGTCTTTATCAGTTTGGGTGATCCTCATCACAACTTCTAACTCCTTTTCAGCTAGTGCACCGTTGTGACTAATGTTAATGATCGACAATTCTTTTATTCCACTGCTGTCAGTTCTCCAGTTGTTGAAATCTATCGCAACATGAATTCTCTTCAAAACATGGATGTTGAACAAACTGTTAGACCGGATGAATCTGATCATATCCAATCCGTTGTCTTTCGCGCAATAATTGGAATGGGGATTCATATGATGAGAACATGAAGCTCTTTGTCTATGACTTGCTTCCGAATCATAGCCAATGTCTTCTAGACATATCAAGTCGTAAAGTAATTTGTTTTCTACGGATAAATCTTTAAAGTATTCATGTAGCACTTTTTCCTTCTTCTGGTCAGCCACGAAAGTTATACCAGATCTGAAGATTTCAGGTTGGATCCTTCCGGTCGTATATGTTCGACATGTCCATTCTAATCCGTACTTTTGGTGATATTCGACGTAATTGTGTTTAGTTAAAGGATCTAACTTCTTAAAATCCTGGATAGAATTAAAAATTTCATGGGTGTTGTTTACTAGATTTTCATGACCGTCTAACGAGTATAGCGAGTATTCTTTTATGTGAAATTTGTTCCGTGAGTCGAAGTATCCATTAAAGTCCACGACTGTCGTCATTTTCGCTTACTGATTTAAGAATCAAAGTGATTACTAAAGACAGGGAAAGTTTGTTGCAATGATTGACATAAAGTGTTAGGAGAATTATTTATTTACAATTAAATTTATTATGCGAGTTGTTAATTCATGATAGAATACTTTAAGAAGATTTGATTTTCAACATTTGGTAACAGTTCTGAGTTGATTAATTCCTAGTTGCATTGGATTTGGACAAAAATCTTAAGTAAGGTATTTTGAACATAACAAAATAACTTTTTTTAATTCTCTCACGTAAAAACTATGGCGCCACTTGATCAAGTTAAAATGAGATCAACCAATCATATCACTAGATTTTTTAGACTGCCTGCGCACATGATAAGAAAAATGGGCGCCAATAATTCAAAAGAAAAATGATAAAATACTCTGTGAGAAATTACATGATAATTTTTTTTCTTTTAAAAATCAATTATATAATATATTTTTTTCTTAAAAAATAAATGAGCGTCATGAGGCGTGCACTTTTGGATTTTCCTAACTTTTTTTTTTCAACAGAAATTATTACGCCAGTAAAAAATTTCTGATTAACATTTATATAGTCTAACCTAACATTTTAAAAGTTCAAATTGTTTCTTATTTTTTGGCCGATAATTTTTTTTTTTTTTTTTCATAAATATAAAAAATTTTTCATATTTTACCTGATACAAGATTTGTATTGTTAGGATCCAAGGGACGAAAATATTCCCACAAATTTATGTTGATCCGAAAAACTACGGCGCGAATTTTGTTAAGAATTCGCCAGATATTTGTTAGTTTCAACTGTTGATTAAATTAATTAGTAAAATAGATTAATTTTCAAGTACCTCAGACGATTTGCAAGCTATTAATTAAATTTAACTGACAATTTTAGATACTTTTTTTTAACAATATATTTTTACTTTAAAAATAAAATGAACGTTATGAGGCGTGCACTTTTGAATTTTCCAAATAATTAAATGAAATAACAAAGTTCTTTTCATGAAAATGAAAGTAATGATAAACAACAAGTATAAAATTTTCATAAAATCACATTTTTATTGATTATAATTATTATTATTATTATTAATACAATTAATAAGTAGTAATTACATTCACCTTATTGTTAGACTAATTAAATCACAAAATTACCAAGAGTAATTGACATGGTCGTTGACATTGTTGTAGCTGAAGTGAGTCACTTCAGAAGCTGGAGAGTAGGCAACTTTGACGACAGGTTGCGCTACCTGCTGAGAATAGTAGTGTGGCGCCGCGTAGACCGGTGCTGCTTGAGCTTGATGAGCGTAGACCGGTTCGTGGTGATAGACAGATGGAGCTGCGTACACTGAGGGTGCCGCTGAGTAAACGTGTTGGGCAACCGGGACGGGGTAAGCTGGAGCGGCGTATTTAGCTACTGGGGCGACGTATTTGGTTACTGGAGCGGCGTATTTCACCACTGGAACCTCGTATTTGGCAACTGGAGCTGAGTAGTAGGAGGAGGGCGCACTGTAGCTCTGTTGGTAAGAGGGGGCACTGTAGCTCTGTTGGTAATGGTGAGTCACTGGGTAAGGGTGGACTATTGTCTTGGTAAAGGTCGTCGCTGGTGACACGTTTACTTCTGGCGCTGCTGTTGCTGACACGTATACCGACGGATTGCTCACTCTCACGTCTGTTTTGCTGCTACTCGAGTAAGGGGTCTCCACTGTCTTGCTCTCTGTTGACACTTGGGCCAAGTTGCCGTGGCTACGGTAAATGTTCTCTGAAGTTGAAACGCTGTGGGCTTTTGCGCCAGCCAACAATGCGCAGATTAACATTAGCTGGAAATTTTTTTTTTTTTTCGTTAATTTTATTGGTTAAGAAAAAATTTTAAAAAATTCTTAAGAAAAAATTTTGAAATTTTTAGATAAATATTGAAACTGATTATTTTTAAGATAATTAAAAACTTTTTTATATCTGGACATTTCAAAATTTTTGGGGTAAAAATTTCAAAAATTTTTAGTATGTACGCTAATTACCAAAATTATAATTAAAACGTTGAGAATAGTTTAAAATTTTCCAAATTTTTAAAATTCCGAAATTTCTAAACAAGTTTTTAAATAGCTAACAATTAATTTTTTATTGCAATAATTGTTAAAAATAATTTTACAAATTTTGAAAATTATCAATTTTTTTTTGTTAGTCAAACTAATAAAATAAAATAGTTATTAAATATATTTTTTTGTAAATTTTTTAAATAATGAAATTTCAAAAGTTTCTAAAGAAATTTTTGACGTAGTAAAAATTATTTTTTTATAACAATATTTAAGAATAATCTCGAATAATTTTAAATTTTCATAATTAAAAAATTTTCAATATTTAATTTTCCCGCCAATTAATAAAACTAATAAAATAAAATTCGTATAAAAATAATTAAAAAATTTTCCACAATATTAAAATTACTGAGTATAAATTGGACATTAAATAAATTGAATATAAAAATAAAACAATACCTTGAATGCCATCGTAAAAATGGTATTTAATCTTCTATTAGCAACTGTCTAGTCAACAGATCCGAAAAGTTACTGATACAATTTTTTTATCGCGGTGTCTTTTTATACGAAATCCCGAACCTTGATCGAAAGAGTAGAGTTAATATTTTAGTTTCGGCTATTTTTGAATGTATTCGATCTCTAGTGGGAGGGGATGTGGCTTTCTTTTTATTATTACGAGTGAAATTGTATCAGTGCAATGACATAATACGGTCACTAATAATCCCATCCGGTATGATATAGGTATTTGGTGTTTGATATTTGAAAGTTTTTCTAAATGTTTGGAGACGTCAAAGATGTTTATCTTCCGCAGGTATACCAGCTTTAAAAAGTAAGTGAGAGCAGTTTATTGACGAATTATTTTGTTTAGTTTCATGTATAAGTTAATGATTAATTCATGATTTATCACTTTCATCGGAATATAGAACGGTGGACCACGCCTTTTTAAAATATAACCGCGGACCCCCGAGGCGTTTTTATCTGTTCTACATTTAGATAATCTATTTTATTCCAATAATGTCCAAATATTATAGTTCAGATTCTTGGTGAGTGTTTTGTCGTATCTGATCAGTGAAATATTAATTGGAAATTTGGATATTACGCTGAGTTAATAATAATAACTCTTATTATGAATCGCAGATTTAGTGAAATAAAATCAACACTTATTACGTCGCTGTTGATTTTATTTATTTTGATACGATTTTTCATAAATTTTTATAGCATTTTAGTAATGTTTATAATTTTCATAGAATATCAGAAAATGATATAAAACTCTAATATCTACCTCAACGCTTCGCTTATAAGGCGTGCAAAAAATTAAAATACCATTATGGTTAATAAAGATACCACGTACTTTATTTTAAGGTGCTTGTTATATAAATTTAGTACAATCTTAAGTATTTAATAATTAATAACTAAAAATTAGTTTAAAAAATGAAATAAATTGAAATTTGCGGCTGACATTTTTACCACCCGTAATTCACATGGTTGTGCATGTGACCGTGTGTGTAAATGGGTGCGTAGGGGCGGTGTTGGTAATTAAGAGCATGGTGGTGATAATTAGCTGGACCGAGTGCCGAAGCTGGAGCAGGAGCAGCGTGATTGAGATTTTGCACTGAGGGGGGAACGACGTTGTTGTTGTAAGTAACAGAAGGAGGAACGACCACTGGAGGGGGGACGTAAGCCGGGGTGGGTGCTGGTGTAGGTGATGGTGATGGCGGGTGAACTCCAGCGTGGTAGTATCCGTGGTTCAGATTGAGGTGATTAAGATGGAATCTGTGTCTGTTGGCTGTCGGGAGGGGATCCACGATCGGCTGAGCCACTGTTTTAGGCACGTAAGGAGCCACTCCCGTAAGGTCATTGTACAGAGGAGCTACTGGAGCCACTGGATGCGCTCCTGGAACCGGCCCGTAGTGACCGTAGTAGTAGTTGTCCGCGAATCCTGCTCCATGGTTGTAGTAAGCGTTTGCACACGCCAACAATGACCCCAGAAGAATTATCTGTCAAGGTAATATACAGGGATTATTTTAACCGAGCGGTCTTTTGGTGGAAATAAAAAAGTGCAGCTTATTAAGCCCGTACAAAAATGGATTGATCACTGACTGATCAATCATTGATCACGGATTGATCAACAACTCATCGTTAGTTGATCAATAATTGATCAGTCAGTAATCAACCATAGATCACTTAAAGATCAATAACTGATCACTCTGAGAAGAATAATCTGATGGTGATCAATCAGTGATCAGTTGGAGATCACCCGGTGATCAATCAACGACAACCTATAGATCATTTGGAAATCACATAAAAATCGTCCAGTGTTTAAATGAAAATCACACAGTGGCCATTTAATTATCAAGAAAGAATTGTCCCTTTATAAAGTAATCATTACTGAATATATAACTATAAATATCATAAATGAATACAAAAGTAATAGCTGTAATGAAAAATATTATCAAGAATACTTTAAATAAATTTTATTTTCAGTATCAAGCAATTTTTATCCCATCACTGGACAATTTCTATAATATCTCCGAGTGATCTATAGATTGTCGCTGATTGATCGCCGGGTGATCTCTAACTGATCTCTAATTGATTACCATCAGATTATTCTCCTCAGTGTGATCAGTTATTGATCTTTAAGTGATCTCTTATTTATCTGTGGTTGATTACTGACCGATCAATTATTGATCAATTAACGATGAGTTGTTGATCAATGAGTGATCAATCCATTTTTGTACGGGAGAATATTCAAACTAGTCAAAAGAAAATTTTTACTAATATAATTGATACAAATAATTAAAAATTTTTACCAAATTAGTTGATTGAAGTAATTGAAAATTAAAAAAATTTTTTCTTGGAGTTTTTATAAGATGATTTTATTATTTTGATTAATAAATTCATCAAATTATTTGTCAAAAGTAGTTTTGGGATTTAAAAAATTTTTGAATTTTCAAAATTTTCATGCGGATACTTAAACTCTTTAGAATCAAACCCTAATGAATAATCTCACAATTTCACCCTGATCACCACCTCATAAAGACAAAAAAATAAGCCTTACCTTAAACATGCTACCGTACAACCTGAAAGCACTGTTATCTCAAAAGGGTGAGTAAGTACTCTGTGCATTAGACCGTGACGGAGGTATTTATACCCCGCGAAATAATAGAAGGAATGGCGGCAGTGAAAAAATAAATCCACTGCAACATAATATGTTATAGATCAGAGCCAAGTGTCATAGTTGTCTCGTGAGTTAGTATTTACCCGTGGAGAACGCCTTGAGCTTGTTGCTGTTGATGCATGCGTTGCAGTGCATGACATAAATTGGTAGCTGGCATATCTGATGAAAATTACATCCGCAATGTTTTTTTTTTTTTTTTTTTTTTATTTATTTATTATTCATTATTTGCGATCATTTACTACAAACACTTTCATTTTCTATTTGTTACAATTTTACATTTAAACAGAATTAAAAATTATAAATATTGTTTAGCTATTTTGTAAAATATCTGAGAATGAATCATTAATTTTTATATTTATCTAAAAAGTAAATCTGTTGATTTAAGGTGAGCAAACATTACGTCGGCATAGTCCTTGTGCAAGGATAATATTTATATTTTGTTAGAGATTGTGTCTGGATATAATAATTCAGAAGATAGCCTTTGGCTATTGTTGCGCAACGTTAAATTAAGTCTTCACCTCAAGGCATGACCTGACTCACATTTTTAAGCTTCTATTATTTTTTTTTTTATTTTCTTTTTACGTAACAAAAGTCACTTTTGTTCTGTCTCTCTTTTGACAAAAGACGATAAATTTGGAGATTGTTTTTAACCAACAAAAAATTTCAGTGTTTAACTAAAAAAAAATAAAGTTTTTATTAAAAAAAAAAAAAAAGTATCTTAAATTGTCAGTTAAATTTAATTAATGGCTTGTAAATCATCCGAGGTACTTGAAAAAATAGTTTTTCTTCAAAAATTAATCTACTTTACTAATTAATTTAATCAACAGTTGAAACTAACAAATATCTGGCGAATTCTTAACAAAATTCGCGCCGTAGTTTTTCGGATCAACATAAATTTGTGGGAATATTTTCATCCCTTGGATCCTAACAATACAAATCTTGTATCAGGTAAAATATGAAAAATTTTTTATATTTATGAAAAAAAAAAAAAAATTATCGGCCAAAAAATAAGAAACAATTTGAACTTTTAAAATGTTAGGTTAGACTATATAAATGTTAATCAGAAATTTTTTACTGGCGTAATAATTTCTGTTGAAAAAAAAAAAAGTTAGGAAAATCCAAAAGTGCACGCCTCATGACGCTCATTTATTTTTTAAGAAAAAAATATATTATATAATTGATTTTTAAAAGAAAAAAAATTATCATGTAATTTCTCACAGAGTATTTTATCATTTTTCTTTTGAATTATTGGCGCCCATTTTTCTTATCATGTGCGCAGGCAGTCTAAAAAATCTAGTGATATGATTGGTTGATCTCATTTTAACTTGATCAAGTGGCGCCATAGTTTTCACGTAAGAGAAATAAGAAAATAAGTTGTTTTGTTTTTGTACGTATCATTGTAAATTTTATTAAAAATTAATTTAAAAAAAAAAAACTAGGTTACTGATATGAAATACGGCAGCAGTTAATCGAATTCTAGAACTAATATTCTAATTTCCTTGTATGTAATGTGTATAGAAAGCTTAATCCAAAATGATGAAAATAAATTTTTCAGAGACTAAATTCATTGCTGTATTGTCCGGTCGCTTAAAAAACACACTAGGGTTGTCAAACATTGAAATCACTGAATTAAGTGACTACTTCCAAACGTCCAATGGCAGAATTTATTACTCCCAATTCTGCGAAGTTATCCACGACAAAGGTGTACAATTTTATTTCTAATAAAAAATTATTGTTATTAATTTACAAGCATAAATGTAAGGGTTGATTTTTATTTCTTTAAATTTAGCGCCAGAATTTAGTCAGAAACCATTGGTTACTGGATTGGAGTGGGAGGACCCTTTGCACTGCAATCGATTGAGCGAAAATGAGTCGCGGAGATTGAATCTGATAATCACACAAATTGCAGTTAATGTTAACAAAAGAAATTTGGTATTGCGGCCGTATTTTCAAGATTATGAGCTGGTGAGTTACAAGCTCTTCCAACAAAAAAAATATATGAAATATATATGATAGGAATATATGCAAGTGGGCAAATCTATTCATTTATATATTAGTACCAAAAGTTCTCAATAGGTGGCGCCGGGTTGCAAAAATTTCTCGCTACCAAAAAGTTGCCTCAAACTATATACCTTCCAATTGAAGAAAATTTTATCCATCTCAAGGTTTCGTATATTTTAGACATATATATAGATATATATATGCCCATTTGAATATATTTTGAGCTATATCCACATGATATATTAATTTTTTTTTATGAAGAAATTTCAACCCGTAGAAACACAAAGCAAATAATTTTAAAGAATTTCACTTTCTTGATTTGAGTAAAAAAATTCTTAAACTAAGAAATTTTTCATGGTTTAAGTAAATTTTATTTGATTAAAAAATTTTTTGTCTTCATCCAAGACAATGAAACTCTTCAAAATTATTTTCTTGGTTTAAGAATTTTTCTCTTGATTCAAGTTAATTTTTTTTTTTTTTTTTTGTGTAATTATACTTATAAGATTGCCAAAAATGAAGGAACAGTTACTGTAGCGCATTTTGGAAGAATATTGAACCATCTAGGAATAGTATTAGCAGGAGAAGAGTTCAAATTAGTGGTTAAAAAGTTCGCCAAGGATGGTTACACTATCAATTATGTAGGGTTTGTTCAGGCCGTAGATGAAGCGACAGCCTGGTTGGAAGGCAATGGAATGCTCAATGTTTCTGGGGTGAGTAAATTTTACTAGTTTAGGAAGGAAAAATCTGTTTTATTACTTGACAATATTTATTTTGTCAAGTTGAATTTAACGACATATGATGCGAAGCAGAGAGGTTAATGGCGAGTCGTGTACTATTAGATTTTACAAATTTTACCATAATTTCCATTTTTTTTTTCATTAAATCTGATTTCTTTCTTGTTGATACTTTAAAAAAACAATCTGATATTCTTTATTCTTAAAAAAGTATTCGAACATATATTTCCGTGTCAAAATAAAATTTTTTATTAATCAAGTGTGAATATTCTTGTTGTAGGGTGAACTTAAAAAAATTCAAGAAATATACTTGAAAATAGGGAGAGTGTGTATAGATCAGACAAAAAAAATATTCAAGCTATCACTTGAATCGGTCGATTCGTTATCGGAGGTCTCGACTTCATTTTGCTGCCTGATAGTCTCATAAATTTTTTTCCGAAGCACCAAATCGACCATCTCTTTGACCCCTCGATCTGGATTATCAGTCTGATTTTCTTCTTCTAGGTAACCGTAATCTATTAATGGAATTATATTAAGCGATGAATCGAGTAATCTATGCAAGACACTTTTCTGTAAGTAGTTCTTAACAAAGATAAATTCTATCTTGTTATTCAGTAAAATTTTATTCAATTGGCTTTTTACTGCCAAAGTCATTAAATTCCCGTCAGTCCAATCAACTCCATACTTTTGACGGTAACGGATCAGATGACTGTCCAATTCATCTTCAGTTGCATTATTGACATTATTTATAAAGATGGGAGCGATGAGTTTATTCGAAATGATCGTACCGGTGTTATCAAAACAGTAAACTCGTAATTTTGTTATTACAAAATTATCGCTTTCATCATCAGGATTCTCATATTGTCCAGTGAAATTAATAACCGCGAGTCTTTCTTTCGATCTTGAGGATTTCTCCAATTCGTCCTTCAACCACTCTGCCATGTTCATCACGTTGTTTTTAGCGCAGTAGCTATTTCTGTTTAGATGATTCACGCAGTGTGTCTTCATTATCCGATCACTGCGATCGTAATTTTGAAAGCTGGTTAATATAACTTAAAAGAGTCAGGGCTTACGTTCAAATATTTAGCCAGAAATAAAGCGTGTGTGCTTTTGCGCAGGTAAATGTTGTGGTGACGGAGGCTCTCCATTTTTGCTATTATATCTTCGCGAGTGTGATTACTTCTTTTACCCCATGGAATATAGCTAAACATGAAAAATTTCCGAAAATCTTTACTATTGAAGAGAGCGTCAGTGTCAATTGGTAGCGCCGTTGTGTCTATCAAAATCTGATCTTCGACTTCGATTGATTTATCTGATATTCGAGCTACGGCGAATTCTTTTATTATATAATCGCCTCTGAAATAAATCCCCACGAAATCTACGACAATATTTTCCATTTTCTTTCGATTTAGTTTTTGTTGACGATCTAAGTGAAATCGCTTCTTTTGCGCGATAAGTTGTTACTAATCGAAAAGCTTGTTACTATATAAAAGCGAAAATAAATAAAAAATTTATAAAACAAGCCTAAGTGATTATCGATTTCTTTTATGATCTCTGCAGTATAAATATTACAGAACTTCATGTAAAAAGTGTAAAAGCCACAATTTATAATTTAATATCAAAAATAAGTGATTAATAGCTTTCACTATAGTAAATAACAATTCTCTTATCTTAAAAAATTACAGTTTCAAACAATTTTTCAAATATCAGCAATTAAATGTCTATAACCAGGCTCTATAATCACTTAAACCGGTCGATTCGCTATCAGCGATCTCGAACTTCATTTTGCGGCCTGATAAACGTATAAATATTTTTCCGAAGCACAAATTTCACCATGTCTTCGATCCCTTTATCAGGACTATCACTCCAATTTGTATCTTTTGCATAACCGTAATCTGTTAATGCAATTACATTAAGCGATGAATCGAGTATTCTCCGCAACAACCTTTTCTGTAAGGAATTCTTAACAAAGATAAATTCTATCTTGTTATTCAGTAGAATTTTATTCAATTGGCTTTTTATCGCCATAGTCATTACATTCGCGACACTATAATCAACTCCATATTTTTCACGGTGACGCATCAGATAACTGTCCAATTCATCTTCAATTGGATTAAAAATATTATTTGGAATGATAGGGGCGATGAGTTTATCCGAAATAATCGTACCATTGTTATCAAAACAGTACACTCGTAAGTTTGTGATTGCGAATCTATCACGTTCATTGGGGTCCTCATAGTATCCAGTGAAATTAATAACCGCGAGTCTTTCTTTCGATCTTGAGGATTTCTTCAATTCGTTCTTCAACCACTCTGCCATGTTAATCACGTTGATTTTAACGCAGTAGCTTTTTCTGCTTAGATGATTCACGCAGTTTGTCTTCATTATCCGATCATTGCTATCGAAATCTTGAAAGTTGGTTAATAACTTAAAAGACTTAGGGCATACGTTCAAATATTTAGCCAGAAATAAAGCGTGTATGTTATCGCGCAAGTAAATATTGTGGCGGCGGAGGCTCTTCATTTTCGCTCTTATGTCTTCGCGAGTGTGATTATTTCTTTTACCCAATGGGATATGGCTTTTGTTGAAAAATATCTTGAATTCATCACTATGGAGAAGCGCGTCAGAGTCAATTGATAGTACCGTTGTGTCTACCAAAATCTGATCCTCAACTTCAATTGATTTATCTAATATTTGAGCTACGGCAAACTCTTTTATTATATACTGGCCTTGAAAATGAAACCCCACGAAATCTACGACAATATTTGCCATTTTTTTTTCCTTTTCTAATATAAGCAATTTTTTTAAAATTTAGTTTCTGTTGACCATTTAAGTGAAATCGCTCCTTTCAATTGATATGTTATCACTAATCGAAATGTTTGTTACTATATAAAAGCGAAAAAAAATAAAAAATTTTTAAGTCACATGTGATGTCACGTATCATATAAGCTTATAGATGATGTCAAACAATGATCATATATGGTGTCAGATGAATTTTTTAGTCATATAATATGTTACATGATGGAACATATGGTCACCATGATGTTAAATATGACCATTTCAGTCACATTCGATTATGATATCATGTACAACTAATAAAGTTCATGCACAACATCATATAATTTGTTGGTATAATAATTACATGTGACAAAATATGATGTTGGAATTTTTAGGAACTAATGGACCAATTTCCCGGAAGAATAATCACAGCAGAGCTGCCAAAATTACCCCGTCCAGAAATCGGTGTTAAAAACCCACATGAAATATTTGGCAGGCAATCAATTTTCCACCCGGTGTTTGAAAAACAAAAACAGAGTATGTCCGTACAGGAAACTATGATGAGAATTCAAAAAAAGGTTCTTGAACGTCGGCTGCGAGTTCGCGAATTTTTTCAAGTAACAATTGAGAATATTAAAACTGAAAACGAAAAAAATAAACTCGTTGTTAATTTTTCAGCACTTCGATGTTTTCAATTCCGGTAGATTAACTAATTCGCAATTTCATCGTGGGCTGGACTCACTCCTGAAATCTTCTGGTGGCTTTTACTTGTCCGAAAACGAGATTAAAAATTTGATCATCCAGTACTCGGATCCAAACGATCCCAGTCGTGTTCTTTGGCGCGTGTTCGAAGACGATGTCAATCACGTGTTTACAATTAATGAGCTGGAGAAATTACCGTTGCTACAAGTTAATTTTCCGCCACTGGAGATTGAAGAGTTGCCAGAGCGTGGGGCAAAAAATTGGCAGGTTGTTAGTTCTGAAGCAAGGGATTTGTGTGAAGAAACTTTGATGAAAATACGGAGAAAAATTCAACATAGGCAGATCTATTTAAAACAGTTTTTTAATGATTATGATAAGTATGTCTATTCAAAGATTAATTATCTGTTTGGATAGTTTGATTGTTAATTTTTGATATTTTGAAGGCTAAATCATGGGTACGTTTCAAGAAATCAGTTGAGGCAAGTTTTAACTGTAGCAACGATCCTTGTGTCGCCTGAAGAAATTTTTGCACTTGAACAAAGGTAATACAACAGCAACAATTATAATTACTTTGATAATAATTAATTCTAATTAAGATACAACGACGAACTGGGATTTAACTACGCATACTTTTTAAAAGACTTGGATTCAAAAATCGTAGAAGCCCCATTGTATGGAAAAATGCTTGAAGAAATGAAGCATCTTAATTTAGAATCACCAAAAACAGACCCGTCGGTTGATGATAAAGATATCGTCCAAATTATCGCTAAAATAAAAGCAAAAGTAGTTAGAGAACGGATTATGGTAATGTCTAAAAGTGGTTAAAAATCAATACTAATACACTATTTATTTGTTTCGAAGCTTTGTAATATCTCAGCTATCGAAGTTAATGGAATCGTTCCCAAATTGGTGTTATTTTTTTAATTAATAGGTTTTAGAGTTTTTCCGACAACACGATCCTCGAAATGAGCAGGTGATAACACGTAGCAATTTTATAAGAAGTCTTGATCAATTAAAGTGCAATTTGAATCTTTATGAACTCGATACCTTGATTGATCATTTCAAATCACCTTTGAGGTTTTTATTATTATTATTATTATTATTATTATTGTTATTATTATTATTAATGTTACTATTAATGTTAAAGTAATGAATATCACTGTAATTAATATTATTGTTAATGACATGATAAATATTCGTATTATCAATATTACTATTGATGTCATGATAAATATTCGTATTATCAATATTACTATTGATGTCATGATAAATATCACTATCATCAATATTATTATTGTCAACTTCAAAATGAATGTCATGATAAATATCACCATTATCGTGTTATCATCAATGTCATGATTGACATCATCACCAATACTTTAATCAGAAAAGTCATTATGAATATCATGATCATAAATAATACTATTATTTTCATGATAAATATCCTTATCATCCATATTATAATTATCAAGATCATTATCAATTTCACATAATAAATATCATTATAATAATATCATCATTAATGTCATGATGAATATCACTCTGATAAATATCATTGTTAATGATGTGATCAATATCCTTATCATCAATATTATTATCATCATCAATATCATAATTAATATCATTATCATAATATCATGATGAATATCACTACGATAAATATCATTGTTACCGTCATGATGAATATCCCTATCATCAATACTATAATTATTAAAATCATTATCAAATTCATAATGAATATCATCATTATAATATCATCATCAATGTCATGATGAATATCACTGTGATAAATATCATTGTTAATGTTGTGATTAATATCACTATCATAATCTCATCATCAATGTCATGATGAATATCACATTCATTAATATCATCATCATTATTATTATAATTATTAAATCATAAAAAACATATATTTATTAATAGGCCAGATTACGTCGATTATGTAAGATTTAGTAACACAATCGAAGAAGCAATAACAATTGGCTTTCTAGAAAAATCTCCATTGCTCTTTCCTTTGCAACACATACCCTCAGAATCTTGTCCAAAGTCATTTCTCAATTACGAAGAACGTCTTGTAATTGCAAGGGTCTTAGATCGGCTAATCACAGAGTACAATCCGAATTTGGAAGATCTTTTCAAGGTATGTCCCCCATTAATCATTGTGTCTATTGATTCGGAAAGAATCCATCATAATTTCTGTTTCAATTTTCTTTGCAATGAAAAATTATCTGTTTTTTTCTTATTAATAGGATTTCGATAAATGCAACAGTGGAACTGTCGATAAAGAACAATTGATAAAAGTATTATCAGTCCGTAATTTATTGCACTTACTAAATCCCAGGGAATTAAATACTTTATACAAGTGCTTCATCGTTCAACGCAATAACAATTATCTAATGGACTACAGGAAATTTTTACGGACTTTAGATACTTTAAAGTCTAATAAAAAATATTTGCCGTTTTAAAAAATTTTCTGGATTTTTATTTTCTTCTTTTTTTTTTTTTATAAAATTTCTAACTCTGGTTCATTACTCATGAGTTTTTAAATACTTGACCTTCGAACCGTAATTATCTTTATATATTTTTTATTTCTTTTTTTGTCGATGAGTAATTTCAACTGGAACTTTATAACAATCGGGTATAAATAGTCGTAGTTGAAAATAAGTTGGTCATTAAAGTGACAGCTGTCTATTTGAGCAGATCGCCACCTTAAACTATACAAATCTTCTACGTAAGTATACATTATACCAAATTTTTTATTATTCTTCAACATTATTGTAATATAATTTTTAATGAGCTTCAATAAGTCTTACATGCCAAATTACTAATAAATGTTCCAAAAAATTTTATTTAAAATTCAACTTTGTAAATGTTAAATATACTTTTCAAAAATTTTGACTTTTATAACATGAAAGAAAATTTTTAAAATGTATATTTAGTTTTTTAAGTCTTATCTATGAATCCGGATGTTAAAAAGTTATAAAAAATAAACTATTATTTTTAGGCAATTATCATTAGTACGTTTAATTGAAATAACTTTTTATAAACCAATTTATAGAAATTTTCAATGGATAAATTACTATTGAGAAATTCTTATTGTAGAAACAAAAAAAATTTATGGTTAATTGATAATGTAAAAATTCGTGAGTAGAGATGAACCTGAATGAAAAATTCAATGAATAGACTTGAAAATGAATACAATTTAAACTTAGCAAAGTTGTAATTGACTACTGTTGAATTTGAGTAACCATAAAATCTCGTTTCACAGCCATCAACGACATCTGCATTCAATAACATTTTTATTCAAAATCATCTTCATTCAGTCACAACTTTATTCATTTAAATCTTTACTGGCTGCACCACGAAATCTCCCCGACAAAATACGCTTCAAAATCTCGTTGTGCCCTTTTATCATGATTTTTTGTGTATAATAAATATTATTATTTAAAATTATTTAAGGAAATCCTTTTGCTCCAGTTGAGTCAAAACAATTGTAGTAGTCAATATACGATAAATTAAAAAAAGAAACCCATAAAAATTCGTAAAATTAAATAATAAATAGTATATGAGGCATCAATCGTTGAAATTTTGAAAATAAAAAAAAAAAAAATAGTTAAATAAAAAAATTAATTTGACTCTTTCAAATCAACTGCTAGTAACCTGTCCGTGATTTGGCAACGCTGTACTTCGGTTGTTTACATTTTCGATGTAATTTAAAATTAGTTTGAATTTATTGAATGATCTGAAGCTCGCGCGCTACGCAACGTTGCCAAATGTTTTGACTCCATTTTAACTTAGGTTACTTGAGAATTTTTTGTAATTATTAAAAATTAATTTCTCAATAAATATCTCGGTAACTGATATATTTTATTGCAAAAAAAGAAACCTGAATATTTCGAAAATCTAATTTTTAGTTTTTTTTTACTTCATCTAATCCATGACTGATAGTATATAATTCGAGAAATACTGCAAACGTCTGACTTTCTCGTAAGACTCTGAACAAATACTAACATTTAAAAATTTAATTTTTTCAAAAATTTGTCCGGTAAAGTATAATTTAAACCTCACTATTAGATAAATAAAGACCTTAACTATTAGAAAAAAATTGAATTTACTCATAATCTAATATTTTTTATTGTAAATTGGCGGCGAAAGGACCTCCTTAAAATTAGATTTTGTTCGGGGAGATTTTGTCGTGTCACCGATTTTATGAGTAGACCTGTAATACAGCCATTTTATCGACTTATAATATTTATATCTTACCATCTTACCATACCAGCCTTAGATAAATTACCAACATAGTTTATGTTACCCGGATAGGATAAAGAAACTAACTTCCTTACTCACATCCAGTGAAAATTTCTACTAAAATAAAAATGTAATAAAATATAAAATTATATTTTTGAAAATAGAATAATTTTGTTTCTCATTTATAAAATTATTGTGATTTGATATAATAGGAAAGGCAATACTCGAATGATTTAAATAATAAAGTTAATTGGGTTGAATTTTTAAATTTTATTTACTTTGGCCTGAAGGACTTTTATCAATTTAATATAATAAATTTAAGTCGTGTGGGCAGAAAAGTGGAGAGGAGAGGATAAAACAGCTAGGATAAGCTGACTCGAGAGTTAACAAAGTTAAGAGTCATGGATTAATAGCTGAAGAATAACTAAATCTTGAAACTAAAACTAAAGCAAAGAATAATAAGAAAAATCGCGATAGCAGTCTTTGAGTTTCGGCTTAAACGTTAAAAAGGTCAAGTGTTAGCTGAATCTTGACCTACATTGATGACTCCTCTTGGGAGGACTTGTGACGTTGGTGTTTTTTTATTTAATAAAGATCAATGATGATAATTTTATTTTAAGAAGAAGAAATTGATCTGCTCTTATTTTATTCAATTTATCCTGCTCTAATACTGCTTTTTATTTTGACGTGGACTTTTTCTCAAGGAAAAATAATATTGAGGATTTTTTAAATTTATTTCTCTAGAACCGATTTTAGAAAAAAAATTTTGAAAATATTTTTTATCAATTTCAAAAATAAAAAAAATTAAAATATCAGCTTACAAAATTTCTTATAAAAAATGTTTTTACACTGACGACCTATCTCAACAATAGAAGGAAAAACCTTGAAGCCTAGAGTCATTGATGAGATTAAATTTTATGAATTCCTTCCGGTGTAAATGAAATAAAAGATAATTAAAATAAATAGAACAGTATTTAAATATAGCTCTTAAGATATCATCGAATTACTATTTTAATAATTTTAAGTCTCACAGTAAACTAGATAACGATCATTTTTATAACAACTGAGGTTACGACAGATATAAAAGACTTGCTCGTATTTATCTTTCATTCAGAAGTGAACTTATTGCTTTAGCAATTACTCGTAATTAAACTTAATTTTTACGAATTACCAAAGAAATACAAACAAGACTATACATTTGTAAAATATAAATCGATTTTCAGTCTAAATATGAAGCTGTTATTGACATTCACTCTGGTGATTGCAATTGCGTATGCGCATATTGAAGAAGATCACAGCCGTCATCCGGACTGTCAAATTCCGGCTTGTCCCAAAGATGATCATAGAAACCGAACGCACCCACTGGATTGCACTAAGTATGTCTCATGTTCTACAGGACGTTCAATCGTCAAAGAATGTCCCTCGGGGTACAAATATAATAAGGTATTTATATGCAACAAATAATAATAATAATAATAATAATAATAATAATAATGTCTGTCATATTGATTTTTATGATATTGATGTCGATAGTGATATTCATTATATTTTTAGTGATATTGGCAATGATATTCATGATAGTCGTATTGATTTTAATAGTGATATTCATGATATTTTTATCGATATTGATAATTATGTTCATCATATTGATATTCATAACGATATTTACGATATTGATGTGAATATCAATAAAGATAGTCGGAATGAAATATTCGTAATATTTTTAATCATATTGATACTGATATTCATGATATTGATATTGATAATGATATTCATGATATTAATGTAAATATCAATAAAGATAGAATGATATATTTATGATATTTTTAATCATATTGACAATGATATTTTTATTGATATTTTTAATGATACTCATGATATTGTTTTCATAAGTGATATTCAAAATATTGATGTTAAAAAAAATATGCATTGCATTAATATTGATGGTGATATTTTTGATTTTGCTAGTGATATTGATAACGATATTTATGATATTTACATCGATACTGATATTTACGATATTAATGTAAATATCAATGAATATTCATCATATTAATAGTGATATTCATGATATTTTTATCGATATTCGTAATGATATTCATGATAATTACATTGATAATGATATTCATGATATTGAAATAAAAAATGATATTCAAGATATTGATGTAGAAAATAATATATATTGATAAAAATATTTTTGAAGTTTTTATTGGCATTGATGACCATATAAATATTGATATTAATTATATTCGTGATATTTAAATTTCTAACGATATTCATCGTGTTAATAATTTACATATACTGATAACGATATTAACAAATACAAACAATAATAACAGTAATGTATTAAAATAAAACCAGCATAATCTAAAATCTAAAATAATTAATCAATTTTTACAGGAGGCAAGAAAATGCGAATCAAGCATCGGCGGTGCTGGTCAAGGCTGTATTTCATGCTGGATAAAGCACCCCGAAGGCCTCTAAAGACTATTTTTGAAGTACATATTTATACCATTTCCTAAAAAAATTTTCAACATGTAATTGTACTACCCAAATAAATTGATGATTTATTAATAGCCACCGTTTTTTTTTTTTTTTTTTTTTTTTAATTTTTTCAATTCACCAGCAATTAGAGTCTAATAGAGTAATAGTTTAACGACATTGTCATTGTCATACCGAGGACGCGACCCTCCATCTGAATATCACTAGGTCACTCAGTAGGCACGCTACAATCATCACGCATCAGTGAAGAAGAACAACACTAAACAACAACTATAACCGACGGTATCTGGATACGCACGTGCCGGATTTCACGATTATGATTGTGAGGGTGCTTCACCTGACACGTGTCAATAATTATTTTTCAGTTCACGTACAAGTGAACTTGACTTCTTGACACTGGAAATAATTATCCCCAGACTTCCCATTGACTTTTACATCCCTTGCAAATTTCTGGTCTGCTATTTTATGGAATTCTTCAAAAAATTCACCAAAAACTTGCCTTAAAAGTGACTTTTTTGGTACTGCTCATTGACCGAATGACACCGTGAGCCAGAAACTTCCGGTGAAAGAGCAATTCCATACCCCAGAAAGATATTCCAAGCTAGCAGCAGCATCTTAACCACTTTCATAATTCAATTTTAAATTACCGGTTCCTCCGTTGAGCATGATAACTTTGTTGTTTATTAATCGAATTCCACCTTGCCGTGGTTGAACCTTCAGATTGCTCATTACCATTCTCCTTCTGGAGGATTAAGAATAGAACAAGATCCTAGAAGCTACAAGCCAAGAATCATCAACTTCGATATTCCATTGCAATGTACTTAGATCTGGTCCAACCAAAACTGCTCCTGAAGGAGACCTGGAAAGTAGTGATCAAAGATATAAGTCATGTTAAGACACAAAAAGATCCCTTAAAGCCGTTTCTAATGACCACTTGGTAGCAAACTATCTACTAATAAGACTTATTCATCGATTTGGAAGCTACTGAATATAATTTTGATGAATTTTTTGAACCACAAAAAGCTTATTGATGACAATTTTGAAATTGGCGCCCAATATAAGGTTTCAATTGTTATTTTTCTAACAGAAGTTTACTATTAAACATAGAAGATGTCTCAGATAGCCTAACTGGAAGAGCCCTTGATGATTCCCATTGCGGTTCCATCACTTGACTTGGTAACAGCAATCTAGAAATCTCGTGTAACGCATATCTCTAAGGACTCTTTTGAAGAGGAATTGTGACTAATGAACGAACCGTGAGTGGCAAGTTCAAATAAATCGTTCTTTCTATTCAGCAAAAGGATCTTTAGTTATCATTAGTATCGAACGAGGGCCCCAGACGTCAGCACAATCGTTAAACAATAGCAATCCATCCTTACCTTGGCATGACTAACAAAGGGGTCCGCGCAAACGCTAACCCCTTCGCAAAAAGATAAAAAACGTTTCGAGTCCACGCCTACGCTTGACTGTTTTGTCCAGGTCCTGGACGACCTCCAGAGAGGGGATCTATCGAGGACGCACCCCCGAGCTAGTGACGTCACTGGCAGACCTTGCGTGGGGAGCCACTTAAGGGGTAAAGGTATCTCCCGGTTTGAGTGGGGAGTCTAAAAATCGATACTACCCCTGTCCAAGGTGGCTTCCCCTATCGAGGAGCCGTCGCTGTAAGAGTAGGATCCGGTAGGTTTTCGCCTACGTAACATCAAGTGCCTTCAGTGCGGGGAGGTCGCCGCGACGTTAGTCACCTAAAAATCACGTCGCTCCGACGACCGGCGACGATCACGGTTTTCAGATAATTACACACTCTATTTGGTTGTTGTTTTAAGTTATTGTGGTAAATTCAAGATTGTGGTGTCAACGAATTGGTGAGGGAAATTTTTTTTGTTGTTGTTGTGTGTGATGTCTAAGGTCGTCGCGGCTTCGTGATAAGCTAAAGCGCTTCACCTGGTTCATAAGTAAGTAACATTTTCCAATTAGTCTAGCTAGTGGCGTTAGTATCCAATTGGTGGTTGATGTTGAGTTAAACTCTGGTTAGGTCATGATCAATCATCAGCCATCCAACGAATTGGGTAGCTTTACTTTATGTTGGACATAATCTTCTTGACAGATAACCAGGTAGTTGTCGGGATTATCATAATACAATAAAATATCATATAAATCGTCAAATCGCGGTAGCAGCGGGTCCAATAAGTTGGGCAAAAATCAATGGCCATCAGCGCCCATGGGCGGCCTCGCGTTTAGGACAAGGAATAGCCCCTCCCAGAAGACCTCGCTACGGTGGGGTGACTGCTGTCCCCCGAATAATTTGAGTCCGCCGGTGGTATCTTCGTCTGGTGGTGTATCACCCGCTGTCATCTTTAAGGACCGTATGCTGGACCATATGCCACCTTCGACGGTGTGAGGTTGTCCCCCGCTGTTGCGTGACTGTACCCCACGGGGTCTTGCGAGGTAACTAGAGCATCCCCCCCCCCTAACTGTCCAACAAAAGAATCATCATATATCAATAAATATCTTCTCCAGGTTTCCAAACTTAGCAAATCGTGACGTAAACCTCTCGGACCTAAGATACCGCGATTTCGAATTAACGCCCATTGATTTAACACAACCCAAGATGATTAACATAGCCGGTGTGGTGTCGATTGGTCTGTTCTACGTCCTGATTCTGGGCGTCGGAATCTGGGCAGCAAGGAAAAAAGAGGCTGGAAATGATTCCGAGGAAGAGGTGATGCTGGCTGGCCGATCAATCGGCCTGTTTGTCGGTATCTTCACTATGACTGCAACATGGGTCGGAGGAGGGTACATCAATGGAACTGCAGAAATGGTCTACACCCGGGGCCTGGTTTGGTGCCAAGCTCCCTTCGGCTACGCTCTTAGTCTTGTTTTCGGTAAATATCACCCCAAATTTTCCCGAATTTCCGCCAATCAATGAGAACACGTGTCTTTTTCAGGTGGAATTTTCTTTGCTAACAAAATGCGACAGCAGGGGTACATCACGATGTTGGATCCACTTCAAGACGCCTTTGGCGAACGAATGGGTGGACTGCTATTCTTACCAGCTTTGTGTGGCGAAGTCTTCTGGGCAGCTGGAATCCTCGCTGCGCTAGGCGCCACCATTGCTGTGATAATCGACATGAAACACAGCCACTCGATCATATTCAGCGCTTGCATCGCAGTCTTCTACACCCTGTTCGGCGGACTCTACGCAGTAGCATACACAGACGTCATCCAGCTGTTCTGTATATTCATCGGACTGGTAAGATCACCATCAAATCCTCGCCTTATCACCCAATTGCCAAACCGCCTAGATTATCCAGCTTACCACGTGAATCCGTACCAATTCCCGGATAATTATCTTCCCTAAACTTTTCAAAAGAATCCATCAAAGAAAGAGATTCACATCAGTTTCCTGGTTGTTAAAGTGGATGTGTATCCCCTTTGCCTGGATGAATCCTCTGGTTCAGCCCTTGGATTCTTTGGACGTAGATTGGATTGGCAATGTCCCTTCTGAGGAATACTGGTCCTACCTCGACTACGGACTGCTTCTCATATTCGGAGGTATTCCCTGGCAAGTTTACTTCCAAAGGGTGCTGTCCTCCAAAACAGCAGGACGTGCCCAATTGCTCAGCTACGTAGCAGCCGCTGGGTGTATCCTGATGGCCATTCCACCAGTGATGATCGGTGCCATTGCCAAAGGAACACGTAAGTACTCAGAATTTAATGGTTTAGTAGACCATCAACACAACTATTGTCCTCTTTTGATAAAAGTTTGTTGGCCTTGGGGGGATTAAATTAGCTCCCGTTTGTAAGGAATTTAGGTTCCCCTTAGGGTGCTCCTAAACCAACATTAACATTGCCAGCCCACGTACCAAAAACTCGATACGGCAAACTCAAGGCTACTTGACATTTGGCAAGGCCGGTGGTTGATGCGACAGAGATAGAATTTCAACCCACGGGTACTTTAAGTTAAAACTTAAGCTTAGGGGTCGCGCTTTTCAATACAATGCCGTGGGATTCCGACATGTGTTTCGATCCTTTTTACCCTCTCCATTCCGTAGGAGGGTGGTTATAATGCGACTCGATAGCTTACGTAAACACACCAACGCACCCGTGACTAATTTAAGCCCCGTATCACAAATAATAGCTTGGGGTTTTGGTGTTGTCTAGCTTGGAACGAAACTGGGTATCGAGGACCGTATCCACTGGGCCCAGGAGAAACCAGCATGATCCTGCCGATGGTGCTTCAATATCTCACACCGGACTTTGTGTCCTTCTTCGGGCTTGGAGCCGTCTCAGCTGCAGTGATGTCATCAGCTGACAGCAGTATCTTGTCAGCCAGCTCGATGTTTGCCAGGAACGTCTATAAGCTGATATTCCGTCAACGGGTAAGTGATTCTTTTAACGATTAGCAGGATCTAGCCAGGATGGACCCTTTTGAGGCATCAATTGGGGCCTTGTTAGCCAATTATCTCCAAACAGTTGGACTTTAATGACTCAGAACCAAGCCAACCATCAAAGGGTCCATCCTGGCAAAGCAACCAGTCCTTTAACGCCTTATTGTCCACTCCAGGCGTCGGAGATGGAAATAATCTGGGTGATGCGGGTCGGGATAGCAATTGTCGGGGTGCTCAGCACCATAATGGCATTAACAATACCATCTATCTACGGTCTGTGGTCAATGTGCTCTGACCTGGTCTACGTGATACTCTTCCCCCAATTACTGATGGTGGTCCACTTCAAGGACTACTGCAACACCTACGGCAGTTTAGCAGCTTACATTATCGCATTTGTGGTAAGACTGAGCGGGGGTGAAGCTATGTTAGGTTTACCCGCGTTGATCCATTTTCCGGGGTACGATGAGGTCAACCAGGTCCAGATGTTTCCCTTTCGCACAATGGCGATGCTGATATCCCTGATCACTCTCATTGGTGTCTCTTGGGGGACCCAGTACGTATTCCTAACTGGGAAACTGGCACCCGGGTACGATGTGTTCCGTTGCGTGGTTAACATTCCCGAGGACGTCGAACGCGTTGGCCCAGATCCTGCCGAAGGTGAACAGATGGCAGTTTTAGCAGCCGGAATGGGAAAACTATACGGCAGCAAAGATGAATCTAACGGCCGAGTTAATCCAGCACTCGAGCCGGACTATGACATGGAACTAGAACCAAATAGCCAGTTGATAGCTGCTAATGGCGGTGGGACCAGCGGAGGTGGAGGTGGTGCCTCTGGTGGTCACACTGTTCCTCACCATACTAACATACGTCAGCTGCAGTCTAATACTGCCTTATAGGTTACTCTATAATTGGTTCCATGATCACAAGCTGTGACCAACAATAACTCTGGTGATGCGGTTGTCTATTGTTTATTTATCAATACCTACGTACATAAGTTTATTGAACTAATCAGTAAGTTATTTCAATCAAGTTTCGTCATCGGTTAGGGGTTTTGTTATCTCCGTAAGCCAAAAGATGTCGCTAGTCATGGTTAGTCACTCGGGTAGCTTGCCATCGCACAAGATGGAGCTACCTGTAGTTTCTAGTTGTGACTGGCATCCATTTCTCGTGACACTAGTCGCCATTTTGGGATTATCTCCGCTACGGAATTAACTACGGACACCGCATCGCCACTTAGGCCTAGTTGTTTTATTTTTTGAGATATATATTAATTATTAATTATTAATATTATATATATATACATGGAAATATATTTATAACACAAAGACACGAAATATTGATGTATTGTCATTATTGTTGTATATATTAAAGTTTTATTAGAAGGCTTTGGTGTAGGCAGACGATCTGAAATAATGATTATTGGATTTTAAGTGGAATTTAAAATGTAGAGGAGATAAATCTATTAGAATTGGAAAATCACGAGTCAATTTTTGGCAAATGTCTAGATCTAATTAATTGAAGTTAAACTTTTACTCAAAAAAATCAGATTTGATGCGTACAATTGTCATCTGTTAGTTCAAAAATAAAAAATGTCTAGATCTAATTAATTAGAAGAGAAGTTCAGATCTAATTAATTAGATCAGACAAATTTTGTCATTCATATTTATACATAATTAATCACATCCAAAATTCGAATTTCTTTAATAAAATTTTGATCTGATTCATTGGATTCTAAAGGTAAGATCTGATTAATCGAAACTAGATTCCAGATCTAATTAATTGGATAAACGATTTTGATATCTCCAATAATCTTACAGACTCAGATCTAATTAATTACATTCCAAATGTGAAATCTAATAAATGAGATCCAATTAATTAGATCTAGATCCAATTAATTAGAACTGAACACTAATACCTTTAATCAAATTCGAGATTCAGATCCAATCAACTAGATCTAGATCCATTTAATTAGATCTGGATCTGATTAATTAGATCTGGATCCAATTGATCAGATTTGATCCAAAATATCTTTAATAAATTCAAGAGCTAAAGATATTTTATTAGAACCTACGATTCTAATTTAATTGATTAGATCTAATTAATTAGATCTTGATCTGATTAATTAGATCTGGATCCAATTAATTAGATCTGATCCAAAATATCTTTAATAAATTCAAGAGCCAAAGATATTTTATTAGATCCTAGGATTCTAATTTAATTGATTAGATCTAATTAATCAGATCTAGATCTAATTTTCCACAAAAATCATTAGATCATCACTAAAATCTATTCTGTCACATACATAACCTAAAGATCATTAGATCTTAATTCCACTGAAAATCCAATTACTTATTTTTCCGAAAAAATGTATCGATCCACCGACGACAAACGAGTGATTCTAGACATAGATATAAAGAATAAAAAAAAATTAACTAGATTTATTATTAATCGGAAGCTTTCGTATCGCAATCAATCGTTCTTCCCTTTATCCAACGGCTTCGCACGGATAAAAAATATCTAGATCAATCTCTCGTTTGTCAGCACAACCAATAACAAATTAGATCGATCTGCATATATATAAATATATAAATAAATATATATGAGTTGTGTTTATCATATAGTATATTACAAGATTAAAGTATAAATATATGGAAAAATGTCTAACGAATACGCAGATGCAAGTAAGCCAATAGTTAAAAAAAAAAATAATAATTAAATAAATAAATAAATGTAATGACTGACCGGATTCAGTCTTGTGTACGCGTACCTTCGAGCATTTACATATTTATGTATATAGTTTTGAAAAAAAAAAAAAATATGAAAAATAATTATAATGACTAAAGACTCCCAAATAGTAAAAATTATAATAATATTAATAATTAATTTAATATTTAGTGTAAAGTCAAAAGTCATCGTTGTTACCTTCATCCTTGTTACTTTTATTTAAGCCATTACGTCACAAAATAATAATAATAATAATATTAATTAAAAAAATAAAAAGTATAAATGTATTATAAATTGGATTAATTTGTGCGAGTGAAGGATGTTATTTAATGACGCGCACGGTAGAGGGCGGGAGGGAAGAGAGAGTACCAAAGGGAGAAAGATAACATTGTAAAAGTGTACGACGTTATTGTTAATAATGGGAAAGTGGTTGATGTTGAGTTTAGTATTGTTATTTTTTATGTATTCTGGTAAGTTGAATGAGGAAGAGATTCAATTGTCGGAACTATTAATTTGTTATCGACAAATATTGAGGAAAAATTTATTTATTTAATTTTATATACTGTAGTAATTACTGACTATTTGTTTTTTTTTTTTTTTTTTTTCAATCGCTGAGGACTTGCGATTATTTTAACGCGCGACAGTAAATTTAAAATCATGAAAAAAATTATATGTTAATATTGATAATAATAATAATGGAAAATAGGTATATAATATTTCTCTGAAAAAATGAAAAAAAAAAAGAAAAAAAAAATACGAGTAATAATAGATTGTTAAGTGTAAATGTATTTTCTGGTGCTAGATTAATTTTAAGGGTTGTAATTAATGGAGCAATATTGGATATTAATAAGTTTTGATTGGGTTAAAAAAAATCTGTTAATTTATTTCTAAGTGATCGGATCTGAAAGATTTAATTGATTAGATTGAACTTATTAAATCTGACTAATTAGATTATTCTTTGAGATCCATTAATTAGATCTGGCATTTAGATCTAATTAATCACATCATATTCTTTGAATTTATAAAATCAGATTATATTCCTTGAATCTAATAAATCAGATCATTTTCCTTGAATCTAAT
Organism: Cotesia congregata; assembly: GCA_905319865.3. NCBI lineage: Eukaryota > Metazoa > Arthropoda > Insecta > Hymenoptera > Braconidae > Cotesia > Cotesia congregata. The sequence continues at coordinate 11,916,200 of CAJNRD030001116.1, read as the reverse complement.
AAATCAGATCATATTCCATGAATCTATTAAATCAGATCTAATTATTTGGATCAAATTTATCATATCCGAAGTCTAGATCTAATAAATTAGATCAGATAAATCAGATCTGATGCCCAGATCTAGATATTAGATCTAATGTCCAGATCTAGATATTAGATCTAATGTCCAGATCTATAAATCAGATCCGATGTCCAGATCTACGCATAAAATCTGTTGTTCAGATCTAATGAATTAGATCTGATAAATTAGATCTAATGAATAAGATCTGATAAATTAGATCTAATGAATAAGATCTGAATAATAGATCTTAATAATAGATCTTAATAATTAGATCTTAATAATTAGATCTGAATAACAGATCTTAATAATTAGATCTGAATAATAGATCTTAATAATTAGATCTGAATAATAGATCTTAATAATTAGATCTGAATAATAGATCTTAATAATTAGATCTGAATAATAGATCTTAATAATTAGATCTGAATTGGAAAATCTTGATAATGATATCTGATTAACTAATTTAATTAATATCGTCTGACTTAAGTTTAAGTTTAATTCAATCTAATTAATCAGATCTAACAAATAACATCTGACTCTAAAATTTAACTAGTCAGATCGAATGTTTACATCCAATTAATTAGATCTTATTAATTAATTCCAATTAATTAGATCTGAGTAATAAAATCTAAATAATCACATCTATCTACTAGATTGTGTTGATTGGATCCAATTAATTAGATTTGAAAAATTAAATCCAATTAATCAGATCTGACTTTTTTTATAAGACTTTTTCGTTTATGTCTAATTAATGCATTAACACATATTGAAATTTTTTTGTTACATCTATCATTATTAGTATCTAATTTTGCTCCATTCTTATAATAAAAGTATATCAATACATATCACCGGTTACACATGTTAATCAACATTGTAACAAGTAATCTATACATATCATGACGTATTGCCAGTTAATTTTTTAACATTAAACAAAAAGTAATTTTATTTTTTATTTAACAGAAAAACAACAAATCAATTAAATGTTACGAGGTAAGCTTCAGTAATATTAATGTTAATACCAAAAAAAAAAAAATATTATAAAATTAAAAAAAAAACTAATGCTTTCATTAGCATTAATTTAGTATTTGATGCGAAAGTACGAACACATATCAGCAGAAAGTATTTAATAATATTAGATAGAAGTGTAAAGAATGTCTATACAGTAAGTTGGTTACATTAATAATGATAATTGTAATAATATTAATAATAAAAATAAACCACCTGTATTCCATTAATTATAAAAAGACGCTGTAATATAACAAATGAAATTTTAAAAACCTACGGCATTATATGTATATTTAATTAAAATGATAAAAAAAATAATAAACTATGTATAATTAAGAATGAATGTTGATTGTAAATGTTTAAAAAATTAAATAAAATGGTGTGTAAAAATTTAGTTATTTTTTTCAATATTAATTATCAATCACAATAAGTGTTTTTTTTTTTCAGAATTTTTTTATGCAACAATAAAAAAAAATTGCTATTTATAAAACGAAGGTTATAAATTATGGATTAAAATTAGGAGTTGGTCTTGTTGTAGTTTTTAACTTGAAGATTACTGGAGAAAATAGAAAAGAGCTCTTATTTATTCATGTGTCCCCGGTATTCGTGCACGACCAATCGATAAATCGACCGTCCGGCTCGTCAAACTCTAAAACTGAATACAGTTACATGGACGTCGTCCCACATACTCACCGGAGTAACCTTATCCGTTTCCCATTCTATTAATTTTCTGCCCCGTCCCCCTCCTTTCCTCCTTTGCTGTACACGATACGTGCTATGCTTTCTTTCTCTCAAATAGTAGAATAAAAAATAGTAAATTCGAATGTTATTGATAGTCATTTTTATTAGAAACTGAAGATAAAATTAAATTGAGTTCGAAGATTAAAATTTTGTCCGAGTACTTTCTATTAAAATCCAATTTGTTTGATCTTATTTATTCGGGCTATTAATTTATGATGATCTAATTAATTAGATCTTGACCTTGAATCCAATTTTTTTGATCTGATCAATCAGATCTGATATTTAGATTTTATTCGTAAATTCTGACTGTTCAATCCAATTCATTGGATCTGATTCATTAGATCCAATCTATTAGATCTGATTTATTAGATCCAATTTATAAGATCTGATTCATCAGATCCCTTTCACTAGATCTAACTCATTAGATCCATTTAATTAGATCTGATTCATCAGATCTATTTTATAAGATCTAAATCATTAGATCTGATTCATTGGAAGCATTTCATTAGATCTGATTCAATGGAACCATTTCATTAGATCCAATCTATTAGATCTGATTTATTAGATCGCATGTATTAGATCCAATCTTTTAGATCTGGTTCATCAGATCCATTTCATTGGATCTAAATCATTAGATCTCAATCATTAGATCCATTTCATTAGATCTGACTCATCAGATCCAATCTATTAGATCTGACTCATTAGATCGAATCCAATCAATCAGATCCGACTTCTGACTAGAATTTATAAGATTCGATTAATTAGATCTGATTCATGAAACCAATTTATTCGACCTTACTGCAGATCCAATTCATTAGAACTAATATCTAGATCCAATGATTTCAATCTGACTTATACATCTAATTAGTCTATTCCAATTTTTAAATTAAATAATAAGCTGTAACTTCTAGATCCGACTATTTAGATCTAAATAAAAAATAAACATTTTTTACTTCTAGCAATTTTTATTAGTATAAAAAGCTTTTTTACAAAATAAATAAAAATGGATGATCCAAATCCAAATAGCTTACACTCGAGTCTTACAAAATTTACAAACATATACATAAAAAATATATATGTATGAATATACAAATATACATATAAAAAAAGGATCATATATGGTCATTTTGACGTTTCATTAGACATTTTCGAGGACTCGAGAAGTGGATTATTTATGAAAGATAATGTGTAGGCGACCATATCTTTTGGGTTCGTAGGTGAGGTTGATTTAAGTAGAATCATGGCTCGTGATTTATTCTCGACGTTATCACGTTCGATAACTAGTACTGATAACCCCCATTGCTGGCGTATTGCTGTCCACCACCAGCTGATGGCGTTCCGTACTCTGTTGACGGCCTTGAAGGGGCCTGGTATCCGCCAGATTGACCGTTGCTTCCGAATCCGGTTTGCCTGATAACAATTAACAAATTCATTGATACTAATTCCAATTACTAATTAAAATTTTCACAGTGATCTTATTTAAATAGAGTTGAAACTTACCCGCCAAAGCTTGGAGTTCCATACTGTTGAGATGGTCCTGATCCTGAGCCAGTGGAGCCACCAAAGTTGTTAGAACCACCGAATCCAGTCGACGGAGTTCCGTATTGTTGAGAAGGTCTTTGAGATCGATCAAAAGTAATGGCAACAACTGATGCATAACTTTTTATAGAATATACAATAGATTTATGCGATTAAATCATTCGGTGAAAAGTTATGAAGTTTGTGGTTGATTTTAACGGTTACGTCGATTCTGACAAAAATTTTAACATAAAAGAATTTTCTGTTCACGGACTTGATCGCTGGGGTGGAGAAAATTGGTCTTATCACAAATATTTAGAATTACAAAATTGGGACCATGCAACCTGGGAAACTAGAATGAATGATTTAAAATATGCACAACTATATAAGATTAAATGGTCTGCTATTAATAATGATGAACCTTACGATACCTTCAGAAGAGAGCTAGATCGTTCGATAGGATATTCGTCGACTTTTTTTGTAGCCAGTCAAAACAAAGCTCAGTTGCTCCGTCCTTATTTGAGAAATGGATTGGATGAAACTAAACCGTATTACAATTTCATTTCTTTGGATGAATTAGGTTATGCAGAGACTGTTGAAACAACAAATGCTTGTGAGTATCACAATGGACCACTTCCCGCGAATTTTTGTGCTTACTTTAAATGCTCGGAGCATGATTGATTTCTTAAAAGAGAAGAATCTTTACAGTGGATATATATTAAAAGCAATTCACATTGTATTAGACTTCAATTATTACGAAACGAATTATTTGCGAATAAAAGAAGTAGCTATGATTCATCTCGATTATGATGGCAAGCCTCAGAACCGTAAACACTATGTAGCAAAAATAAGTCCGATTAACAAATGTAGAGAAGATAAAAGAAGACTTTATGAGCAAAAGCATGGCATTTCTTGGTCAACGGGTAGAAAAATAATTGGAGAGGTAAAGAAAGATTTGGTTAAATATCTCAATGAGGGTGTATTCATTTACGTCAAAAATCATACTCAAAAATCGATTTTAAACCAGATGCATGAGGAGTATTATTTTGGGGATAAGATAATTTGCCTGGATGACTTTGGTTATGATGCGAAAAACAGAGAGGAGAACTTTACCGAATGTTCATATCATCAAAAACCAAAAACTTACAACTGCGCGAATGATAATGTCGAAATAATGACCGCTTGGTTACGTGAAGAAAAACTTTATTACTTGTCGAATCGTATTGCCTTTATTCAGCATGGTCATAGTGGAAAACAATTTGCAATGCTTGACAGTAGTGCTGGAACCCAGTCCAATGATCATCATCAGCGAAATATAGTGACCGATGATTCAAGAATTTATTCGAGCACTAACGCAAATGCGCTTATGACGTCAAAAAGGAATCTTGATCATACAACTGCTCCATTTGTTGTAAATTCAGTAATTTCAAGTGCTTCGAGAATTCAAAAGCCTGTAATGCCTTCAACAAGTCATTCTAATGAAGATTACATTCCAGTATCGTTTAGAAATCTAGAATTCAAAGATCCACATGCATTTGCATGGATTGATAAGATTAGCCAATTTGATGAGTCGTCCACGCGAATTTGTACAACGGCTAAAAACCAGGGTAGTATTTCCAACAAGATATTTCCTGTCAATTCGATTGACAGCAGAATTAAAAAGCAAACAGAAAATTATCTCTTTCAGCGGAATGAGCTTTCTGAGAATTCAAGCATCCAGAACTTTCTTTCTGAGAATAAGCTTAGTACCTACATGAAGAATATTGATGATACAATCTACCCAATCATCAAGAATCCAACAGATCCAAGTCCTCCGGCGCCTGATCTGGTTTCTTTATTAAACGACAATTCATCGATCGCGACTAATTCGAGACATTCCTACGGGGCTTTTGGATCAGAACCTTTTGATTCAAATAATTCTTTCTTGGAACATTATCAATCTAATAAAGCCGATATAATAACCAGACAAACAGATCAGGATGTTAGAACTCTAGGCGAATCACAATTACCGGGTGCGCCGGAAGGTCATTACCAAACTGGTTAGTCTACGTTCAAAGCTTCTTCGTCAGACTCGTCAATCAACCTTGACAATCCAAGTACTGCTAGTAGCGTTCTCGATACGGTATTTTCATTCGATCAAGACGAGTATGATTTTGGTTTGAAGCTGGAAGAAAATCCAGTTGGTAATTCCGATCTATCTGATCACGATTCACAATCAACTATGCACTACCTTCCTGACGATTATTGGATTACAGGCAACCCATCGTATCTAGAGCAAGTGAATTCTAATAGTTGCGTTGTATTAGATGAAAAACGAGGTAAATTTAATCAAGCTCAGAGCTCCTTAACGGTCAATAATACAGCGAGTAAATCTACTTCGGTTATCGACGATCAACCACCACCGATGTCACCAGCTTGATATGACCAGAATTTTGAATCACCGTTTTTCTATGATTCACATAATTTTCCGTCAGTGTATGATCCAGCTAATTTCAAACGGAACCAATCACAAATCAGTCAGAAACGAGGGGTTGAAAAGTAATGCTGCTGATGACTCTAACATTCCAGTCGTAGAAATACCCATGCCAGATTTTGGTATTCTTGAGTTTAATTGAAGTTAAGATTATTCGATACAATTTTTAATGTGTTACAATTTTCCACAATACTTTTTTTAGTTCTCCAGTTTATTCAAAAATTAATATTGCAATCATCTTCAAAGCAGCCTGAAAGGTTACTATGGATGATGTCTCAGATAGCTTAACTGGAAGAGCCCGTGATGCGCAACCAAAAGATCCGGGTTCGATTCCCGGTCCGGGCTGTCCCAATTATTTTTATTATTAATTAACTATTTATATATTTACTATTAATTAACTAGATTTTTCTTTCAGTGCAGATCATTTATGCAGTATAAAATAATTGATTAATCCTAATCACTTCTACTAAATAATGTAAATAAATTGAAATATAGATCATTTGCAGTACACAGTTAAAAATGCAATCAGCAAAGCAATCAATAAGACAAACTAAAATCGATTTAATAATTTTAAATGCTGTTAAAAAATTAGTCATTGCTTTATCGCAAATGATTGCAATTACAATACCTATGAGTATAGAAGATTACTAACTTAGCAAACTTACTTACTTTCAAGTCCTATTATATTTATAAAACAATGTCTGATAGTTCGAATAGCAGAGATTTTGAACCTAGAAATAGTTTATTGAGAAAAAGGAAACGCCGAAACGTATCACCTTACACTCAAAGAGTTCTACGTAGACAAATTAATGATAGCCCTACTCCGAAGAGACAATTAAGTCACGACGAACAATTAAACTTGAGACGCGAATTGGAAAAATCCGAAGACAGAGTTAGACGCGCCAGAAAATTGCGTTCAAGTTTGAAGCGGAGGAATTCTAACGATAGGACATCATCGAGACGATTGGATCCTTTAGGAGCGGATGATCCTTATGATAAAATACGTAGTCTTAGAATTAAAAAGCGTTTCAGAGAGCTTGTCGAATTTCCGGAGACTGGAGAACGTAGTGGAAATTCAGCTGAAGAACCATCAACATCATCTGCTCGAGTTGGTGAACTTCAACGCTCTTCTGCTCGTTCAAAGCTCAGATTTCGAACTGGAAAATTGGAAAATCAATTTTGGCGAATCAATTCTTGTGTATGTACAAAGTGTGCACGTTAGAACAATTGTTATGATGGAAATTCGAATTATAATTGAGAAATTGATGAATTTTACAGATGACTATTCAAATAGTTGAGATATTATAGAAAACGATTGAGAAAATCTTTTTTGCTTTGGATTTATACAAAAGCTGAATCACATAGAGGAATATCCATGATTTTCCAGAATTTTTGTGTTCGATTATTTGGAAAATTAAATATTTTGTATTAGCTTCGGTTTTTAGCACATAACTTCTATAATAATGGTCCAATCAGAACTTATTTTTCGAAAATTTTTATTTTTCAATGTTCTTTTCAGAAAAAATTTGAGTTTTAAACTTCTAGAATATATTTTTTTCAGTTAGGATATATTTGATGCTTTGCATTATGAATCGTGCAATAAATTCCATATCACTGTATCCCAATACTCCTTTATTTGTAATACATAGCAAATAACTAAATGCGCACAGAAAAAACTAATATGATCAGTAATTGACATAATGAATTGAATTGCTATTCAGAAACTGGATAATGCTTTGTTGGAAACCATTGCAATATACGAAGTTATTATCATAGAAGACAGCCGATTTTTTAAACCTAATAAAAATATTAAAAAAGTAATTATGGGTAACTCTTCATCCCAATCACCCAAACGGAAGGTCGAAGATGAACCTGAATCTTTCGAATCAAAAGTAAGACGCATGAATCCACCTCAAAACCATCTAAAAAGACCACTTAGTAACCTCGATAATGATATTAGTTCAAAAAGGTCTCGTTCGAATGATCAGGAAGTTCCTGTCAATGGAGCTAGCGATTGGGAAGATTCGACTACCCAAGACAGTGAATCTTATCAATCTGACAGCTCATCTAATGACGGTAAACAAGTTCCAAGCCGGTTCGGATCTAGAAGCCAAAGCTCAGACAGTTTAAACGACGTATCGATGACTGATCTTTCATCAATCAATAAACGGCCATTAAACTGGGCTAATGATTATGATCAAAGATCACAGCGGTTAAGACCTAGTGACCGAGTGAATAATAACAATTCAAGATCGTCAGAATCGTTGAACACTAACAACGAAATGAACTGGACGAGGCTAAATCTAAAACGTAGCAATTCTTCTGATGATTTGCCGAATAAACGACCCGTTAGCGGAAAAAATACTCCTTCAGGTTCCCCTTTATTGGAACGTCTTCAAAGATTGAAAAGACACAGAAGCAATTCAGATGATTTTGACGTTAATGCTAAGCGGCTTAAAAGATCAGTTATGATCGACAGAAAACGCAAAGGACTTTATGATGAGTATAGTCCGAAGAAACGATTACGTAGTGATTCACAAACTGAATAATCTTTTGTAAGATTACCTTAAGAATCGCCAATATCTTATGCGAAAGTGGCTTTAAAGCGGATAATATTTAAAAAAACGTGATAATTTATGGAAATAAGAATTTTGTGTGAGATATGCTATTGATAATAACTATTTTGAATAAAAAAATTATTTTTTTGGTCTTACGACTGTAACTATACAGAGAGTGCTTTATGATGGATAAATTTTTTTCGGCAACTGTTTTTATTACAATACCCTTGTTAGTTAGCGGAATCGAAATATTTTGCATACTTCAAGATTATTTAATGGAGATTAATTCCGTACTATTTAAGAATTTATTTAGTGCAATAGAAGCGGAAAAAATATCAAAAAAGTTCGGAAAATCCAAAAGTGCACGTCTCATAATCTCACTTTCCATAATGAAATTGATTAAAATAAAATACTTTTAAATCTTTCGCGCCATTGTCTACCCAGAAAAGAAAGGTACTGCGCATGTGTTGTAAACGAACCTTATTTACATAGATATAGATGTACAAACGATATGTGAATTTTAATTTATTTTAATTTATGGGGCGTGCAATAATTTAAGAAATTTTCCTGCTTGTTTGGGATAATGTTAATTTATTAGAAAAAAGAGTAAGAAAATATGAAATAAATTTATCTATATTGTTTTATTAATCATAATTTACAAGATAATATTATTTATCACAGGTTCGAATTTGTTTAGCACATTTTACTTTACAAACATAATTATTAATTACACTCTAACTTAATGATTGCTTAATTATTTCTATCAACCGATACAAAAATATCATTTGTATATTTATATATCTATAACATTCGTATGTATTAATTAATTAATTTATTAATTATTGCAAGGCTAGTATATAAGAGTTCATAAAAATGATAGTGTTATGTAAAAAAAAAAGAGTATTTTGATAATTCGATTTCACGTAAGGCAATTTAATAGTATTTATTAAGTTCTTTGTCGATAAATAATGTTGCTGTACGGTTTCTAAGTGATTATATCAGCAGGTGTCTTTGTTGTTATTTGCAAGGGCACTGAGAACAATTCCTCCCATGGGGGTTGGATCGCGTTGATTACAGCATTTGACGCGTCGGTCGATACAAACTTGAATGTCCAGAGTTCTTCGATGCCAGCTACTTCATCGAGGAAACTCAAGCCTAATGTGCATCCGTCTGATATCTGTTCAATCAGATAAAGTAGATCATTGCTTGGATGTGATAACAATCAATTACATTTTGGTGGGATGGTAGCTTTTTTGGGTAGGAAATTTTGTGATTGATGATAGTCATTATTATCGGGGTCATAGTTTTGAAAAGTATCATCATGGTTATGATCAGAACCATGATAGTTGAGATCATAGTTATCCTTATCATCATTTATTTTAGGATTGATGATCAGGATTATAGTTATGATGGTCGAAGTTATAGTTATGATGGATGTGATCATAATCATAATAGTCAGGAACACAGTCGTGATCATAGTATTGATAGTAATCATCATGGTTATGGTCGAAATCATGATAATTGGATCATAGTTATCCTTATAGTAATGTATTGTTTGATTGATGGTTGGGATCGTGGTCATGATGTTCGAGATGAAAGTCATGATAAGAATCATCGTAGTCGTGATATGAATCATGATGGTCTTGATTATAGTTGTAATGGTTGTGATCATAATCATAATGGTCAGGAACACAGTCGTGATCATAGTTATCCTTATCATGATTTATTTTAGGATTGATGACCAGGATCATAGTCATGATAGTTGGAATTAAAGATATAATAAGAAGGAATATAATGATCATGATCGTGGACATAATGTTTGAGGTCAAAGTCATGAAAAAAATTATGATGGCCATGATATGAATCGTAAAGATGATGATTAATTATGATGTTCGAAGTTATAGTTATAATGTTTATGATCATAATCATAATAGTCAGGAACACAGTCGTGATCATAGTTATGATCGAAATCATGATAACCGAATCATAGTTATCCTTGTAGTAATGTATTGTTGGATTGATGGCCAGGATGATAGTCATGATCATAGGCATGTTAGTTGTGATCACAGTCATAATACTCATAATAGTCAGAAACACAATTGTGATCAGAATGATGATGGTTGTGATCATAAACATGATGATCATGATCATCGCCATGATAAATATAATGATAATATGAAAGGAAGTGATAACGATGATGAAAACCAAAATAATTGAACTAAAAAAAGCAACTACAATAAATAAATTTAACTTAAAATAAACTCACCACTTCAATGAGATTGCTTATCGATTGCTCAGTCAATTTGATCGGTTCCTCATTCGCTTCAGGTAACATCCAATGCAGTTTGTCTTCCGTAACAATTATCGAAGAAGTAGTAACCAACAGTCCCGCCATGTTAACCTGAACAGTCCTTTCACCTATATCTAAGCTCGCGAATGAAAAGATCGCGAAAATTCTAACCGCGTCATTATCTCTCCTATACTCAGAATCAGTCATAAGTTGATGCATCAACGCGGTGGAATTCTCACCAATTGCAAACTCAACTTCGCAGCTGGTTGGCAACGGCAAATCTGTCAAGTAGAACATCAAGTTTGATGTCCATTGAAAATCTTGCAGAATGCACAACAAATGAAGGTTATTGTTAACATTATCGTGATCCGCGACGCTGCTGTTATTTAATCGATTTGTCAACGTGTTTTCTAATTCAATCATGATACCCTGTTTGAAAGGCAACGGCGCGAATATACGAACGCGGTCCATCGTCCAGGAAATTTCTTTGTGCAACCAACGCGACGGGTCTTCCCCTTCGACTCCGACGATTTTGAGAATGTAAATTTTTGATGTAGATAGAACCAAACACCCCGCGAATGGAACTAATTGATTTTGCAGTAGAATTTCAGAGCGTAAAAACAAAACAAGCTCCTCATTTTCTAACTCAAAAACGTTTAATATCAAGTGCAACTTTATACGATGATCTACACTAGTGAAATTAGTAAACGAATATTGTATATCTGTGCTCAAGTACTCCGGTTCGTCCAATTTCAACGTCGAGTTCTTGGCACCTATTTTTATACTACTTAACAGGCCTGGAACAGATTTCAGCCGTTCAGATTGATGCCAGGCAAAAAAGGGAAGGTTACTTACCACCCAGCATTGATGTCAGGTTGGACACTGGTGTAAATGGAGATTCTTTGATGCTTCCTAAGCTTCCCGGTTGAATTTCCAAGTCGTTTGAATTCTTTCTTGTGAGTTTCGTTGGCGTCTTATGCTTGTTTTCGTATGTGGTACAAACGCTGTCAGTCATAGAACCTACATCAAAACAGCAGAAATGGGAGTTTTAGCAGTTTTACATCTAGGTCGAAGCTATTTCAACAAAGGTCAGTTAAGTAGTTCAGACACAAGCTTATATAATTGAACTAATCAATGATAGTGATTGATGGAAATTCATGGATTTAGGAAAATCACCAGTCAAAAAATGTTCTGGTGTGTCCATTTTTGATTTTTTATTAGTCCTGATATAGTCTGATATGAAAATTGGCCTTACATGGACATATCAAGGCAATTTTAGCTTTATAAGAGATGATAAGAATGATAAAAAAAAAATGCAAACCTGATGAACTACTTTCCGTTAGACCCGCCATAACAGGAGTTGCATCCGGAATTGTTAATAATGATGGCGCTATCGCAATACGACGCTCTTCGGATGATCGTTTCCGATTGGGCGTTGTGCTTGATCTGAATGATAAAAATAACTTAGTTCCCTAAATTCTAACCTCTTCAAACATCTCAACACACTAAATCAATGAACTTTTAACCTTAAAAAATCATGCTTGTACACTTACTTAGTTCCGTCATCTAATACTTCAATACTACTTTGACTTGGGTTGCTCAATATTTCAATGTCACTCTCGTATTTCTTCATTACTGTCCCGGTAGATGGCGTAGATTCACGCGAATCTTCGAGACTTGTCGCTGAACCTGTAACCACAAAATTATTACTTGAGTAAATTATCATAATCACCATCCATAACTATGTTAGGTGAAAAATTGTTGATAATTTCATGTGTTAAGTGCTTTTGCTCGTTATTTTTATGTGCAAATTGTCATTAAAATGTGTTTTTAATAAGAAAGTATAAACAAAAGCTTACAGCGAACTTGAGGCTGGTTTTGAGACTTGGTACACACCAAAGAAGTGGTAATTGATAGAGGTCCATCCTCAATTCCACCTGCACCAGGTGATTAGTATGTTAGAAGACCCAAACATTTTTAATTTTAAGTAATAAAAAATTTATTATATCACTGCTTTAATTATAAATTCGATTGATAGTTTAGATGCTTTTGACTCTATTGTTTAAAGGTCAATAACATTAATGGATTTACTTAGAAAATTATTGAGTTATTGATTATTGAAATGTATTTAAGTTATTTATTTGCTAGATATAATTGGATATTTTTACACTAGCGAAAATTGACCATGGATTGTTAATGACAACTTTTTTTAGCGTCATTGTAAGAACTATTTGATCATTGATTTAAATAAAAAAAAAAAAAAAGAGTTTTCCCATTAAAATTATGTGTAAATATTATTCTACAAGTGCGATAGAAAATAGAGACAATTTCAGTTCAAAAAATCACTTGATTCTTGTAAGGCGAGAATAGGACACTACCTCATCCACTTCGCTTATGAGGCGTGCAAAAAACAGTGATAATGTTGTTTTAACACTTTTTACAATGTACGATTTGACGCTTAGTGCAATTTCATTAACGAACAAAGAAATTAAATTAAAAAAACGACAGCGTCGTTACTAATTCCTTGGGAATTTCAGCAGTATCCTATTAGTTATCGTAAAAGCTTGAAAGGATTTTCATAATTTAGGTAGAATACAACTGATTTTGAAAAAGCTTTGAAATTACAATTGTTAAAAAATGAACATAGAGTACCTAAAAGAGCTTACCAAGGATACATTCAGCGTGGTAATTGATTTTAATGGTTATCGTGACTCGACAAATGAATTCAACATAAAAGAATACTCTTTATACTTGATAAACAAAAACGGTGAGATAATGACCTCTTCTTTTCAAGTTTTAAGTCCCGAATTGAGGTCAGATGATCTTGATCCAATAACTTATGGCAATTATAAAAAATATTTTGAAAAGTACAGAATAAAGTGGCACAAAGGTACGGAAAGAAAAAACACCTTTAAAATTAATTTAGATTTCTGTTTGGCAAAAGCGTACAAATTCTTTGTTTACAATGAAAACAATAAACAATCACTAATAAATTTCTTGGAAAAACAATATCATTTAGAAATGATACCTAAGATAATAACTTTACGCGAAACGTTTGATTTCAAAATTACGATTAATAAGAATTCGCCTTGTAACAAACACAAGAAACCAAACAAAAGGTGCGCGAATGACAACGTCGAAAAAATGGTTGCCTTTGTCCAAAAATATAAATTATACATCGGAAATACATTGAATAGAGCCCATGTTGTAGTTGATTTCAGTTACTACAAAAAACTTGACTGGTCGGTGATGATCAAGGAAGTTGCGATAATTGAAATTGATCAAGATGGTGTCGAAAGATTGCATTATTCAAAATCATCGAAGTTTCCTCCAATTCGACTCTTACCAGAGGGGCCCAAAAGCTACAAAGAGTTTGAGCGTAAAACCGGATTCACGTGGAAGGATGGTGAAATTCCGTTAAGTGAATGCAATTCTCGAGTAGGTGGTTCTCTAAATAATGCTTTGTATATCTACGTCAAGGATAGCGACAAGAAAGAAGCACTTTTGCGTGTTATCAACGAAAGGAATCGACCTAAAGTTATTTGTTTGGACAAATTAGGGTACAACATCACGTCAGGATTTATGATGATTAAATGCCCGCGGCATCATAACGAGTTGAATCATTACTGTGCTGATGATCATGCTCGAAAAATGACTGAGTGGTTTTTGGAAAATAAAATCTACTGTCCGAGGATTCGCAAAGGTCTGATTCAACAACATGCCAATTCTAATCAAGGTATCGATACTTCTGGTGGAAATTTCCCAATTATGCAGCAAAATTACCGGGTTGATGTTGCATCCAATCAAAGACTTGATCAGGATATTGATGACATGGCATCACAATTAAGTATTACGTTCACTGATAATGTAAGAGCATCAACATCATATCCTGATTCGAGGAGACATTATCAACGGTCTAACTCTGGAGACTTCCCGCTGGTGAATACTCAAAACTACACCAGTATTTTCGGAGATGAGCAACTTTATTTGGACAGCAGTAATAGCGAGTAATGAATTGCGCGTTGATTTTAAATTGATTATTGAAATTATTTTTTGATATGTTTTATTTTTACCTTTCATATTCATCAAAAATTCATGGCAGATTGTTGACAGAGCAAACTGATCAAGTAACAAATTATCAACAACTATTGACAATCATACTGCAAATAATGGTGATCTCATGTATTTTCAATCAACCATTACAATTGATTTGTTCATATTGGTAGACGAGCCGCGCCAGGAAAATGGCTACCGATTTGATAATCGATTTCAACGGTTACTTTATGCCAAATAATGAATACAAAATCAAAGAACTATCTTTGTTTTTACTGGAGCGAGACACAGTTCTCGTAGAATATAACGTCTTCCTTATATCAAACCCGCCGTGTCCTTGGGAAGAACTTGACCATCAAACCAAAACAGGGTATGGAAAGTACCTTGAAAAGTATGGAGTCGACTGGAACTCTGGTTCTAAGTCATTTGAGGATGTCTTTAATGACTTATGGACTTATGTGCTAGAATCTGAATACATTTACATCCGCAATGAAGAACAGAGGAGATTACTGTTGAATTTTCTCCATGAATCTAAAGATAAAACTATGTATGAATTTGTATGTCTCGAAGACTTAGATTGCACTAACCCACTGAGGATGTCAACACACTGTCATCATCATCAGGAGCCAAATACGAACAATTGTGCCAATGATAACCTCTTGGCGATGACCAGGTGGTTAAAGCACTCTAAATTGTATACAAGCAGCAGCAGGAACAAAATGCACATGGTGCTCGATTTTGTGGGTTATGACCTTCCACATGGTGTCTTTGCGGTGAAAGAATTTGGTGCAATAACCATGGACCAAAGCGGGGTGTTACAACATGAATTTTATCAAGTTGTCCAAGCGCCTTATAATTTGGAAGAACTACCGCTGAGTTACAAGCTTTCTTATGACTATTTTTACGATAGACATGGGATTTCGTGGTATAAAGGTAATTTGCCGTTTAAAAAATTCAAGAAAACGCTCATTGGATATTTAAAAAATAATAAGTACATTTATGTAAGAAACAATACGCAGAAAAAACTTTTGATGGAATTTATTGGTGATAAGAAGGAGATCATTCCGTTAGATAAATTCAGGTTTGATGTAGCGCCACAAATGTTTACTCTTTGTCAGAATCATAACAACGAAAAATACAATTGTGCTCTTGAGAATTGTAGAGATATGGTTATGTGGTTAGAGAAAAGTGAAATGTTCAAACCTGTTGTGCGTAAGAATTATTTGAATCAATTTTCAGCGAAAAGAATGAGATTTTTCTGAATTGTAACAAAATTGTAATGAATTTTAATTTTTTATAGGTGAGAAGGGAGTCAATTGAACCAAAAATATTTAAAACTCAAACCCGAACTTTTAATAAATAATATATTAATTGTTACTTGCCAATATTACTGTTGCACATTTTTAATGTACAGATATTATATTAAATAAATCAAAAATCAATTTAAAAAAAAATTTTCATTATAAATTCAATTCATTAAATTGTTAGGTTATTTCCCTGAGTATTTTTCACTATAAACAAAGTTAAGGATTATAAAGTATAAGTATATACAATTACTACAATTCAAACTTTATCAATTAATTCAAAAATTGAAATATTATTAAACAATTTGTCACCAGCCGAAAAAACAGTTTACATCCCTAAAAATAAGAAAATCTCAATTATTCAAAATTTATTAATCACTATGATTTCAAATTTTGATCATATCAGAGTTTAACCTATTAGAATCTAATTCTAAGAGCATAAAGGGGTTTTTCAATTTTTTAAGTCAAGTGGTTCAATTGACCCCCTTCTCTCCTATTTTCATCAAAATTCAATTCATGATTGAGATATTTTGTTAGATTTCTGAAGAACATCATGATTGAGCCATTTAAATTGTGTGGTAAAATAGAGAAGATTAACAATAACCAATGCGTAAATTCTATCATTGTAATAAAAATTCGAGGATACATGTTGATTTATTAATGAGTTCATTAGCAGAAAAGGAATTTTGCATTTGGTTAAAAATCTGATATAGTTAAACGGAATATGTCATTAAAGGATGTGGTTATCGATTTCAATGGGTACTATGAATCGGCGGATCAGTTTATAATAAAGGAATACTCATTACTCATAATCGACAACGTAAAAAAGACAACAACCACTGAATCACAGGTGACTAAACCGAGATCTCACTGGCTTTTCACCAATTTCTTAACGAAAAGAAATTACCAATTATATTACCTTCCTTTTTACGGTATCAAATGGAACCGCGGTACTAACAGCATACCGGACGCTCGTCAGAAAATAATCGAACGGCTGAAAGACGCAAAAAATATTTTTGTGCGTAATTATCAGCAAAAGAAACTGTTGTTGAATTTCATTGGTGATGATGCAAATTATAGATTTTTGTGTTGCGATGATTTGGGATACACTGAAAGGATAGTGTTTCAAACAAACTGTCCAAATCACAAAGAATTTTTGAAGAATAATTGCGCTATTGATAATGTCTCAGACATGTACGAATGGCTGAAAGAAATGCGGTCATCACCAAAGCCAAAAAAAGAGAAAATTTATCGTAAATACGAACATGTCGTTGTTGATTTTATTGGATACTACATTCCAGAGGATCAATTTGTCATAAAGGAATTCAGTGCTTTTGTTATTAACGACATTGAACATGCTTTTGGAAATCTAATTAACACATACTTCATCACAGAAAAACCACGTTGGGTCAGCAAGAACCCAATGGAGTTGGAAGATTTACCATTTGAGTATCAAGTTATCTACAGCAGCTTCTACGAAACATTTGGAATCGGTTGGAACGCCGGCAAATTTAAGTTTCGAACTTATCGACAAAGTTTGAGGGACTATTTCAGCAAAGCTGTTAATATTTACGTCAGGAACTACGAAAACAAACGACTACTGCTGGATACGATTGGCCGAGAATTCACTAAGAAAATTACAGTGTTGCGAAAATTTGGATACCACGAACAACCAAAAATGGCGACGACGTGTCCTAATCATGACGAGGGGTGGAGAAATAACTGCGCAGTAGATAACTCAAAAAGTATGGTTCGGTGGATTGGTAAAAATAGAAAAGAACTGAATAAAGCTGATCTTCGAGTAGAAAATATGTGAAATTAATAGAACTAATCAAATAAGGTAAAGTACCCAGTACTTGAACACTTATAAAAATGGGACCAGTACTTGAACAGACTTTTCGAATTGTTATAATACAAAATCCGTAAATTTATTATGAGTTATATGCGCATTTTATAATTATTAAATGATACAGTAATTGATTTCTGAAAATTTTTTCAATTATAAATTAAAACAGTTATATTTTTGTTAACTTAAAAGTTGACATGTCGAGAATCGCCGATAATCCATAATTGTTTATATTTTCATGAAAATCACTTATTTGAACCAATTAATACATCTTTATACATTAAAAGTAGGGTCAAATACATTTTATTTTGAAACCTGTTTAACTACTGGGTACTTTACCTTAATTGGAAATTGTTTTGTTACTATTATTTAGCATTGAAGCTCCACAGAGTCAACACAAGCTTATGTGTTATTGTGACATCAATTGCTCAGGATTGATTAATCAAAGTAATTAACTCCGAGATTGTTAATTACCACGAACAACTCATCGGAACATTCGAAATGACTGAGGGTTACCTACAAACCATTGAAGTATATAAATAGATGTCTATAGAAGATACTTTAATAGAACCTACACGAAAAGTTAGAGTATTCGAACCATTGAAATGACCAAGCACATGGTAATTGATTTCAACGGTTGCGTCTTATTAAATTCGTTCCGAATAAAGGAGTACGCTATGTGTAAATTTAACAGTGAAACGGGTGAGAAAAGTGGCAATACGTTCCACGAAATCAGTCAGCCATTCCTTATCTACCGAGACGTTAATTATGAAGGGCGGAAAAATTATGAGATCCACTTTAAACAGCACGGGATCGAATACGATACCTATACTAAACCGAATATTGAATTGTTAACGGAGTTATTACAGCAGGCTTCCAAGGTCAAGTATATTTTTGTTCGGAATACGAAGCAACAAGCGATATTGGAGAATTTGATCGATACATTGGGTTTGAACAGCAACAATACGTTTTTCAGCTTAGATATATTCGGATTCTTATTTGAGCCAAGAGAATCAACGGCGTGCCCTCATCATAAACATCCGTACAAGAACAACTGCGCAAAAGACAATCTCGAGATTATGTTCCGCTGGTTGATCGAATCGAAATTGTATCTTGATGATTACCGCAAGAAAATGCACATGGTCGTAGACTTCAATGCCTACTTCGTGCCTCATGGGACTCAACGGATCAAAGAATTCTCGTGTCAACAATTGAATGAAAAAGGAGTATACACGGGTTACGGTTTTGAAATAATTAAACCTCCGATTACTCTTAATAAGGGACTGCCAGGAGAGATGTGGCAGAGTTATTTAGAATATTTTGATGTTTTTGGAATCGAGTGGGAACAAGGGAACTGTGATTATAATGAGTCTCATAAAATTATTAAAAATTATTTTGAATACGTAACTTATGTTTATGTGAAAAATTTGAAAAAGAAAAAATTTTTGATGAATTATATTGGAGATGTGTGTCGGTCCGGACGAAAGATAGAAATCCTTTGTTTAGATGATTATGGTTATGATGAAGATATGCAGAAAGAAACTGCGCGAATTGATCATCATAAAAATCCTGAACGCAGTAATTGTGCAATTGATAATACTACAGCTATGAGAGAGTGGTTAATTGAATCTCAGCTATTTAAAATTGAAGTACGAAATAGTTATTTACACAATCTTTATAAATATGCTCCCAAAAGAAAATACGAAAAGTATGAATAAGGTTTTTTGATTGTGCTATTTATATACTATGTATCATTGAAAAATTTATTTTTGACTTGGCATTAGTTCACGAATAGAATTTATGATTTGGAAAAAGGTTCAACGTACAGACAGGTAATGGGCCGCGCTGTTGATGATCATTTTGCATGCCTTAAGCGCGCTGGTATGCTCTACTCTTGCCTAAAAATCGTAATTTCGATTATAACGTGATTTTCATTTACATTATATTATTTTTCATAAAAAAAAGTATAGAAGTCTTTATGAAAAAGTTATCAAATCGTAATGTAAATATTCAATCTAAATAATTTGTGTATGCCATGAGCACTTAAGGCATGCTCATTTGGATTTTCCAAGCTTTTCGATAAAAATAGTCGGACAGCTTTATAAATATCTACTCTGTTCGATGAAATGATGATTAGTAATGGTGTATAATACATATTAGTTTTGCAATGCTTTATTCATGATTAATCGTCTGGGATTCGATTAACCAAAGTAATCTTATAAGCAAATGATAATCTACAGAAATTATAATGTTGCATTTAAAAAAACTGGCAATAGTTCGTAACTAAATACAATAATAGATAAACTAATACTTATAGAAGATACCTAACTTGATAAAAACTGAATGATTGATTAACATTTGACATCTAAAATAATTTATTAAAAAATAGCACGTAAATTAGAAACCTTATAATATTCGAAATGGATTTAAGTATGATTATCGATTTCAATGGATTCCTTTATAATGGATCGTTTGCTTTAAAGGAATACGCTTATTATGTATTCGATCCGATGAATGGTCAGAAGATTAATCGGACAGAGGAAGAAACTGACGGGGACATTTATACTCCAGTTCACTTAATAGGAAAACCTTCGGAAAACGCACTTAGTTGTTATATCACTCCACCGAATTTTGACGAATATTTTCAGCAGTACGGAATTGATTGGAAAGTAGGAGATCAAACTTTCAGTGCAGTGAAAGAGCGTTTCATAGACCTTGCTAGATTAATGTCGCCGATTTATGTGCGAAATAAAAGCCAAAAAAAATGGATCCAGTACTTCACGAGCAATGATATAAATTTAGAGCGTAGTATAATTTGTTTAGATGATTTAGGGTTTCTATTTGACCCAAAACAATCAACGTTTTGTAGTCACCATAAATATTCGTACAGAAATAACTGCGCAAAAGACAATCTTGAAATCATGTACAATTGGCTAATTGAGTCCAATTTGTACAAAAGCGATCGTCGCAATAATATGAACATGGTAGTTGATTTCAGTGTTCATTACATGCCATTTCGTACATTCACGATTAAAGAATTTACTTGTTATAAGCTAGGTATAAATCCAGCTGATCTAGAAGATGTAAGATATCCTATAGAACATTTTATAAAGTCTCCAGAAATCAATGATCCAGATTTAATGGAGTTTTCTGAGATGAGTTGGAAAAAATATCTCTACTACAACGGAACCAATGAGGATGTCGCGAGACTCAAATTTTGTGACGCGCAAAAAACGTTAAAAGCACTGTTTATGGATGCAACCTACGTATACGTGAAAAATTACAATAAAGAAATACTGTTAACTAGCTTTATAAATGATTTGCACGCGTGCAACTGTAATTTGCAAATCATCCGCCTCGATGAGTTTGGATATGATAAAACGACGGAATCTTATGGAAATTGTCAAAATCATATAGAAGTTGGAAGTCAGGGACAAGTTGGAAAAATTTATTGCGCTAGAGAAAACGCGATCGAAATGTTAAATTGGTTAAGAGCAAAAAAAATGTTTTTAGCTGAAAATCGTAATAGGCATTTTAACAATATTTTCAAATTTGTTCCGAAGAAAAAAGTTAGGAATTACAAATACGAGACTGAAGATAATACAACAGAAGAAGAAAGACTAAGAAATATGAATCCGCAACCTCCACAAGGTTCAAATGAAATGGACGTGGCTACATAATCAATGATCGATTGATGAAAAATTAATAAAGAAGAATTGAACTATTGATCGAAACATTTTTTTTATGCTACAATTTATTATTTACATAGAAGAAAATACTATTTCAAACAGTAATATTCGCTATGTGAAAGTCGAAAATGTTTAAGTATAATAATTAAGAATTTTGACTTTGATATTTCTCATTTCGTACCTAAAAAATAATCGCATGATATGTCAAAAATATAAACTACAGTTACTATATTTTCTATATAAGCAACCTTCTCCTTTTCCTCATAGTATAGACTATATATATTGAAACGAAAATTTTTACTGTTTAAAACTGTAATTTTTTACTGTTTACTTTTTTCCGTGTGGTTAATGACAAAGTTACTTCAATAAGCGAGAGGAAAATCGATAATAAGCAAAAATAATTAAATAAGAAGAATTGCAATTACTAAACGCTTATCGTAAATTATTAAAATGTTCGCATAGATGTTCTAGATGAGTAAAAACTCGGTAAATATCAAAACAAATCAACAATGGACGTCATTATAGACTTTAATGGTTACTACCTATTCCACAGATTCCTCATAAAAGAATATTCGTTATTTTGGATTACAACATCTTTGAGTGAGGTCGGCTTTAACAGATTCGGAGTGATGCGACCGCTTTTCAAATGGGATAAATTGGATAAATTATCCCAAATCATGTATCAAGTCTTTTACGAAAAATTTGGAATTGAATGGGAGACTGGTACTAAACCATATCACGAAATGATAAAGATGATAAATGCAGATTTATCAACCGCTGGAAAAATTTATGTTCTTAATTCGAGCCAAAGCAGGATATTAGAAGATTTCATTATTGACAAAAGCATTGATAAAAGAAAAATACTAACGTTAGAAAGAATGGGATTCAAAAGCAAACTCGAAATGTCAACTACATGCGCGAATCACAATGGAAGAACTTACAATTGCGCGAATGATAATTTGATGACTATGACAGCGTGGTTGATGGACTCGAATTTGTACAAAAGTGAATATAGATCAAAAATGCACATCATTTTTAGTTTTAGAGAATATCAGATGAACGATGGAACTTCGAAACTTAAAGATATTTATCTAATAGCATTAGATGAATCGTTCTTAGTTGAATACGCCTTTCACGCATCGATAATCGAACCTGATAAGTTAGATTCTCGTTCTCAAACATCTCTAGAAGATAATTATGATTACGGTGGAATTGAGTGGGAAAATCAGGAAGAAACTTATCAAAATATGAAGCAACCTTTAAGAAATTATCTCGAAAATTCAACGTTCATTTACGTGGAAAATTTACCTCAGAAGAAGATATTGATTGAACTAGTTGGTATAAGATGTGTCAACAAAATTGTTTGTTTAGATGAATTTGGATTTCAAAGACCGCAATACAGCCCGAATTGGAGTATTAGATCGTTGTTTAAACGTGATAAGAGGAGACTTAGTAGGCAAGAAAGTTACTCTGCTCATGATAATCCAATACGGATGAAAGATTGGTTAGAAAAATCTCACTTGTACATAGCTAAATATCGTGATACTCATGTCCGTAAAAATTTTAAAGAATCACCACAGCCAGTTCATCGAATCAGAAATAGAGGATAATAATTAGTGTTGTGCTAATGCTATTAACACTATGAAACAATTGATTTTTTTTATTTATTACTTTCTTTATTTGCAATTGTCATTGATTTAATATGTCACATATTTCTTGTGGCTAAAGGATATTCATCGAGCAAATTCAATTGCAAATATCACATTTACCAGAAAATTATCAGAAATCATTGCAAAAAGCGAATCACTCATTATAGAAGACAACAATTGATATTTTTAAAAATGGAAGCGATTCTTGATTTCAACGGTTACTTTCGTGGAAAAAAGTATAAAATAAAAGAATACTCCCTATATGTAATTCGCGGTCAGACTTACGATGTAGTTTCACATTATTATCAAGTATCGAAGCCTCCGAAGAGTTGGCACGCTTTATCATTAGAAAATCGAAACAATTACAAAACTTACTTCAAAAAATTTGGGATTAGTTGGAAAACTGGGACTCATAATGAAAAGCTTATTGAAAAAAACTTTTGGGACACTTTGAAAAATGTTAAAGCAGTTTATGTTATCAACCAAGGAAAGTGTGAACTGCTAGAAAATTACCTCGATAAGTTTCTTCCGCTCACGTTTATCTACCTGAATGACTTAGGGTTTGATTTTGAACCCCAAATGTCAACTCAATGTCGGTATCATAAGAACCAAGAAAAGAACAACTGCGCGGGTGATAACACTTTAGCAATGTTGGAGTGGTTGAAAAAGGTAAAAAATAATCGCGTTGAAATTCCGGGAGAAAATAAAAATATTTTAATCGATTTCAACGGTTACTTCTTATCAAACACTGAGTACATAATTAAAGAATACTCACTGTACATCTTTCGCGATAAGACTAATGAAATTATATCTAAGGACTTCCAAGTGTCGAAGCCTCCGGTACCGTGTCACCAATTAGACAACGTGGCTCAAGATAACTATTCGACGTATTACGACTTTCACGGAATTGGTTGGAGTCAGGGTAAAATTGTGAGTGCATTCATCAGAAATGATCTCCAGCAAAAGTTACAGAATTCAAGAAATATTTACGTTAGAGACCAAACACAAAAGGAGCTCTTAATTTCTTACTTAGGTCAGAACTTTAACGCCATTTGTTTGGCTGACGTTGGACTGAATTTCGTGCCTAAGATGATGACTGATTGTAAAAACCATGCAGAGCCAGACAAGAACAACTGCGCTCAGGACAACACATTGAGAATGTTGAAGTGGTTATTTGAAAGAAACAGTGATGACTATAATCTTTCAAGTGAGGATACAAATGTTATTCTCGATTTTAATGGTTACTATCTCTCTTATGACGAATTTGTGATTAAAGAATACTCATTATACGTGGTTCGTAATAAAACTATCGATATTATATACCATTATTCCGGAGTATCAGAACCTCTGTATCTATGTCACCAAATAGACGAAATAGACCAAGAAAACTATTCAGATTATTACAATGAATACGGAATCGACTGGGACACAGGTACACGAGACATTCATTTAATCAAACGTGATCTTCAAAAATTATTGCGTACGTCAAAAAACATCTATGTTAAAGACCAATACCACAAGAAGAAACTGAATCGTTTCTTAAATCATGACTTTAAAGCTATCAGCTTAGAAGATTTGGACTTGGATTTAGAGCTTGTCGAAGGTACTAATTGCACGAATCATAAACATCCAGATAAGAATATTTGTGCGAATGACAATGCTTTGAAAATGTTAGATTTGCTGGGAGAAAAAGTTCTTTATCCAATTAGCCGGGTTCAGGAGAACGTTGTGATAGATTTCAATGGTGTCTTTATCAATGACCAGTTTGTACTCAAAGAGTACTCGTTATATGTTATCGATGATGAGACTTATCAGACCGTTATTAACCTAATAGGAGTATTAGGATCGCCTATTATCCAAATAGATGATGTTGACAAACAAAGCTCAGAAAATATCGATCTCTTTACCAAAAAATTTGGCATCGATTGGAATTCACTAGGTTCTAGTTATAGATTAGATCAACATGATTTGCAAACTAGACTCAATGTTTCGAATAAAGTTTTCGTGATAGATAGATCCAAACACCAATCGCTACTGAATTACTTCGAAAATGATCTATCACCCGGATTTGTGTATTTGGCCGATTTAGGATTCAAGTTTGAGCCAAAAATGACTACCCACTGCAAGAATCACAAAAAAATATCGGAAAATAACTGCGCTAACGATAACGTTGAGGTAATGCTCGGTTGGCTATTGGACCGATATCAGCAGATTCGCAGTGGATCTGGATTTAAGACTCCGGAAAAGCACATTATTGTTGACTTCTTCGGTTACAGTATGAAAGATAATAATTTTGCAATTCGGAAATTCAGCGCAATCATAGTAAACAAAAGAACTCCGCATGACGTTAATTTGTATTTGTCAGTTAAGATACCTATTTCTAATAATACGCGTCAAGTAGATTCAATGAATCAGGATGATAGATTCCACAAAGACAACGAAATCGATGGGACCGTTCTTACTACTGATCTGGAGCAATTGCCAACGGTTTTGATTGATTATTTTACAACGGCGACACATATTTACGTGAAAAATTTGTCAAAACAGAAGTTGTTGGAAAGATATATTGGTGAAGATCACAATATCATACGTCTCGAAAGTTTGGGCTTCAAAAGTAAGCGAGCCGAAAGCGATAAGTGCACACCCCATGAAGAAAATCATGGCATATGTAGGATTGATCATTCGAAAAATATGTTACAGTGGTTTAAGCTTAACATCGGTGATTTCCTAAGTAAAAAGGATAAAATTGCAAATGATCATGACAGTCAAATTGCTATTGATAATTAATAGCAATAGCAGAAACAGTTTAAATTTGCAAGGTAGCATAAGGATGATATAAAAACAATTTATGGGAAATTTAATTAATTGAAAGAATATTATTTTTTCATGTTTATTCATCGATTATTCAAATGACTACGTGAATGATAAAAATGAAGTTTGTGAATTGACCTTGATCGCAATTTTAGTATGATTCACTTTCAATACTTTGTTAATTTGCAATCGTCATTGAATAAATATGTCACATATTTCTTGTGGTTAAAGGATATTCATCGAGCAAATTCAATTGCAAACATCACATTTACCAGAAAATTATCAGAAAACATTGTAAAAAACAAATCACTAGTTATAGAAGACAAGGTCTAATATTTATTAAAATGAAAGCGATTCTTGATTTCAACGGTTACTTTAGCGGAAAGAAGTTTATAATAAAAGAGTACTCCCTGTACGTAATTCGCGATCAGACTCACGATGAAGTTTCACATCATTTACAAGTATCAAAGCCGCCGAAGAATTGGCACGCTTTATCTTTAGAAAATCGAAATAGTTATAAATCTTACTTCGAAACATTTGGGATTTCTTGGAAACGTGGGACCCATAATCAAAAGCTTATTGCAAATAACTTATGGGACACTTTGAAGAACGTTAAAGCTATTTATGTCATCAACAAAGAAAAGCGTGAACTACTAGAAAATTACTTTGATAAGGATCTCCCGTTCAAGTTTATCTACCTGGACGACTTAGGGTTTAATTTCGAACCTAAAATGTCAACTAAATGTCGGCATCATAAGAAACCAAAAAAGAACAACTGCGCGGAGGATAACGCTTTAGCGATGATGAAGTGGCTGAACAGGGTAAAAATTCATCCTGCTGAAATTCCTGGACAAGCCAATATTGTAATCGATTTCAATGGTTACTTCTTCTCGGACACAGAATACATTATTAAAGAATACTCACTGATTATCTTTAGCGATAAAACTAATGAAGTTATAGCTAAAGACTTCCAAGTATCAAAGCCTCCGTTACCGTGTCACCAATTGGACAAAATAACTCAAAATAACTATACGTCTTATTACAATTCTTACGGAATCGGTTGGAATAAAGGTACATATGATAACGAGTTTATTAAAAACGATCTCACGCAAAAACTTAAGAATTCAAGGAACATTTACGTTAGAGACCAAACACAAAACGAGCTTCTAATCTCGTACCTGGATCGAAATTTTAACGCTGTTTGTTTGGCTGATGTTGGCTTAAACCTCGAACCTCAGATGATAACTGATTGTGAAAACCATGTACAGCCAGACAAAAACATCTGCGCACATGATAACGTTTCCAGGATGTTTAAGTGGATAACGATGAACGGCAACGATAAAATTCATCTTCCAGACAATGATCCAAATATTGTTCTTGATTTTAATGGTTACTACCTTGCTGAAGACAAGTATGTGATAAAAGAATACTCATTGTACGCAGTTCGCGAAAAAAATAACGAGATTATTTACAGTGACTACGTAATATCGAAGCCTCCATATCTGTGCCATAAATTAGATGAAGTAGCCAAATTGAATTATGCAGCTTATTATGAAACATTTGGGATCGACTGGAGCAAAGGTACGCGCGACATGAGGTTCATCAGAAGTGATCTCCAGAAAAAACTGCGTACGTCAAAAAACATTTATGTTAGAGATCAAAAACAGCGTGAGCTTCTAAATTCTTACTTTAATCATGACTTCAAAGCCATCAACTTGACCGATCTAGGATTGGCATTCGATTCTGTTGAAGGAACCAACTGTTCGAATCATGAGCACCCAGATAAGAATATGTGTGCATACGATAACGCTACTAAAATGGTTGAGTTGCTAGCGCAAATGCCACGCTTACCAATGAGCCGAGCCAAAGAAAATGTGGTCATAGATTTCAATGGCTTCTTTGTCAACGATAAGTACGTCGTCAAAGAATATTCTACGTATATAATCGATGAGGAGTCTTATCAGGTTATTTATTGCGAGGTTGGAGTGTTAGGATCTCCAATAATTAAGAAAGAGAAAAGCGATGAAAAAAGCTATGAAAGTTACAATTCCTATCTGAATGATATCGGTATAGATTCGAACATACCTACTACTGATTTTGAACATTCTAAAGAAAGTTTACAATCTCATCTTAATGTAACGAATAAAGTTTTCGTGATGGATAGATCCAAACATCAATATCTGCTGAATTATCTTGAGAATAATCTAACAACCGGATTCGTGTATTTGGATGATTTGGGATTCAAATTTGAACCAATAAAAAAGACCAATTGCAGTAATCATAAAAATCCATCAACAAAGAACTGTGCAGATGATAATGCTCAAATCATGCTAGATTGGTTAAGCGAAAGAAAGTTCGGAGTCAGTCTCGGGCTCAGTCAATTAAATTTAACTGAACCTCTGCAAAGGCACGTGATTGTTGATTTCTCAGGGTACGATTTGCCGAATAACGAGTACGCGATTAAAGAGTTGAATGCAATTCTAGTAGATAAAAAAAGTGAGCTCGACAAGGATTTATATTTGATAGTCAAGCCACGTGATCCAGATATACAGATGCTACCAACGATATTTGTAGATGCTTATTTGGAATTCGAAAAGCGCCACGGTATTGAATGGAATACCGGTGAAGATAACTTTGCAGAAGTTCCACAGACTTTAAGTGACTACTTTGAAACAGCAACACACATTTACGTGAAAAATCTGGAGAAACAAAAATTGTTGGAGAAATTTATCGGGACGAAACATCATTTCATACGTTTTGAAGATTTGAACTTTAGATATGAGCCAAAAAAACGCACTGATGGCTGCGAACATCATTATAATGAGAAGAGTATTTGCGCGGTTGTATTCTCAAAATTCATGTTTCAATGGTTCGAGGAACATATTCTTCGACGTCTTCCTCCGAAACATGACTTCGATGAAATTGATAATGGATCCGACGTTAGTCATGCACCTGAAACGCCTTACGACAAAACACAAAGCGTAGAAAATGTGTATACTAATGTCAATGGAGAAAAACAAAGTATAAATAATTCCTCTAATACAACTGAAGAAATACAAGATTATCTACAAAATTCAGAAAATGCTTATAGTACAATTGATGACGAAGGTGAAGATTTAGAACCAATATATAGTACAATCGATAAAGTACAGCAAAAAAATGTAGAGGATCTTTACAGTAAAGTAAATAAAAGAAAAAGATTAGAACCTATATATAGTACAATCGATGAAGTTCAACAGAATGTAATAGATTCATCGCGACCGGTCAAAAAAGTAACTTTCGCAGATGACTTGGTCATTGGTAGTGCAGCTAGTTCAATACCTACTCCTCCACTTATGCCAGAAGATTTTAGTGCAATGAACGGAGTACCTATCCCTCCACCAATGCTAAATGCTAATGATGCAGAAAATTTAGTAGCTAGTCCTCCAGCAATGCCAGAATTAAATAGTTTCGCAAAGCGAAAAGTTAGTGATTCGAACAAAAGTACAATGAGTTTCTTAGATGATTTGAATAATACCTTAAAAAGATTAAAACCCATGCAAGATGAATAGGTGAAATGAAATAAACTTAAAATCGTTCTTAAAAAATTATTTGATAAAAGAAAAATTTAATAAAGATTTGGAACATTGTAATTTGAGAGTAATTGAAAATAATTTTTTTTCTTCATCAACACTTGATATAATTAAATATTATATACTATAAAATAATTGAGTATCAGCATAACTTGTTAATAAAATATCTCAATTATGACTTTGAAGCCAGTCATTTGACTGATATGAACTTGGAATTTGAGGATAAGATGACAACTAAATGTAAGAATCACAGTCAGCGAAGCAAAAACAATTGCGCCAATGATAATGCTTTGAAAATGATATCATTGTTATCACAAACTCTTAATCAACCTAAGCTGAACATTGTCATTGATTTCAATGGGTGCATGATCAACAACAAGTACGTAGTTAAAGAATATTCGTTGTATGTAGTTGAAAATGAGACCTATGAAGTTATTCGAAATGATTTTGAAGTCTCGAGACCACCGATCAAAGAAAAACAATTGGACAAAAAAAGCCAAGAGAAATGCACTGAATATACTAATGAATTTGGGATCGATTGGGATTTCGGTACTCGCGATTATGAAGCAATTAAAAAACATGTACAACAAGAATTTCGAAATTCATACAAAATTTATGTGATGCGTAAAACTAAATATCGATTACTACGAAACTATCTTGACGGTAAATTAAGATCAAATTTCGTATATTAGAAAAGATTAGGATTTGAATTCAAGCCAAAAATGAGTACCAACTGCTCTTATCAAACAATAATTGCGCGAACGATAACGTTGAGGAAATGCTCAGTTGGTTGCAAGATAGAAAACCAGAAGCTAATAACGTAACAAAAATAAAACTTAGTGGCTTAAAAATGCCCAAATTTAAAAGACCGATCGAACCTCAAGCTAGTAATGAAACAAAAGCGGAGGATAATGGCTCCAAACGATGAAAAATAAAACGTGAAACGAAGGCGGAAGATAGTGGTACAACGAGCTCAGTATCTAGTCCATTAATACAAAAAACAGCGAGTGAATGGAGCCTATTACCTAATCCTCCACCAATTCCAAAATCTAACAGTGCAGCAAGTTTAATACCCAGTCCACCACCAATGACACAAATGGGTAGTGAAAAAAATCACATACCTAATTCACCGCCAATGTCAAAATCTAGCAGTGCAGCAAGCCTAGTACCTCCTCCTCCACCAATGCTAAATGTTGGTAGTGTAGAAAATCTAATACCTAATCCTCCGCCAATGTCAAAATCTAGTAGTATAGCAAGCATAGTACCTCCTCCTCCACCAATGCTAAATGTTGGTAGTTCGGCAAAGCTAGACATTAGCGGTACAACGATGCCTGCATTTACCGCCGTTGAGAATTCATTGGAAAAGCATTTAATTGTCGATTTCTACGGTTATTATTTGGCGAATAATGAGTACGCAATTAAAGAATTCAATGCAATTATAGCCAAAAAAAGTAGTGTACTTGACAAAGATTTATATCTATTTGTCAAGCCACCTTTTCCAGATATGCAGAAGCTACCAAGCGAGTTGGCAGATGCTTATATAGAATTCGAACAGATTCACAATATTGGTTGGAACGATGGAGAAGATGATTTTGGAACAATTCGATCAATTTTAATTGATTACTTTGCAGCAGCGACACACATTTACGTAGAAAATTTAGAAAAGCAACAACTGTTAGAGACATTTATTGATAAGAATCACAATTTCATTCGCTTAAATGAACTAGGATTTGATGATCACCCAAAGAAAGACTCTGAGGAATGCGGTAACCACTTCGATGACGATAGTATTTGTGCACGTAAATTCTCTAAGACCATGCTCCAGTGGATCAAAAAGAACGTTCTAAATCACAATTCATCGCGTCACAACCTTCATAATGTTGGTGGCGGAAATAACTACAGACATATGTACAGTACACTTAATAAATAAAATCAAAGGTTTTGGTAGTACATTGAAAAATAAAATTCTAAGAATTGACAGCTATAAAAAAGCTCTGACAACGATTTTAAACATTAGGATCTTTTGAGAGTATTTGAAAACAATTATATTTTTTTAAGAGTTTGTTAGTTTTTTGGAGAATAGCTTCATGAAAATGAGAAAATAAAGCCGTTGATTACATACATCTTGATAGACTTCGATGAGATGATAAAAACTTTTACAACTACCAAATATATCATTTATTTGACAACTCGCTTAATAACTAATTGTTAACGCATACATCGGTCTCACATCTCGCATAGCAAATTAATTATTTTTCAATTAATTCAATGATAAAACTTTATGTTTACCAAAGATTCATTGTAAAGTATAACAATGACCGATTACGTCTTTATAGAAGACAACTTCTTATATTCATTAAAAATGAACGCAATAATTGATTTCAATGGTTTCTTCAACTCCGGCAACGAATATGTCATAAAAGAATACTCGATTCGATTGATTCGTGATGGGACTAATGAAGAAACGGATGCTTTGCATCGAGTATCGAAACCTTTGATGGGGTGGAAGGCTTTATCTAAAAATGCTCGAAATAGATACAGAACTTACTTCGAGACGCATGGAATTGCTTGGAAAGCAGGGACGCATGACCATAAATTCATTGTTAAAGAATTATTGAGTGTATTGCATAATACCAGAACGATTTACCTTCTGTACAAAGACAATCGCGATATGCTAGCTAATTATCTCGGCGATGAACTAAACTTTAGATTTGAATACTTCACAGAAATGGACTTTGACTTCAAACCTGATTCACACACAGAATGCCGGTACCATGAACATCGAGACAAAAACAACTGCGCAAATGATAACGTTTCAAAAATGGTGGAATGGTTCACTGCCAGGCCTACAGATTTTTTGAGGGGAAATCTTAATATTGTCATCGATTTCAATGGTTGGTATTTCACTGACGAAGAGTATATGATCAAAGAATATGCAATGTACTTTATTCACAACAAAACTAAACAAGTTATATCCAGAGACTTTCATGTATCGGAAGCTCCTGTTCCTTGGGACGAATTGGACGAATACAAACTGAACGAGTGGAAGGCTTATTATCGCATTCATGGAATTAAATGGAATCGCGGTTCACGTGATACTGAGTCTATCAAAAATAATCTTAAAGATACGTTTCGTTCGTCAAACGAAATTTACGTACGGGACCGAAAAAAGCATAACTTGTTAATAAAATATCTCAATTATGACTTTGAAGCCAGTCATTTGACTGATATGAACTTGGAATTTGAGGATAAGATGACAACTAAATGTAAGAATCACAGTCAGCGAAGCAAAAACAATTGCGCCAATGATAATGCTTTGAAAATGGTATCGTTGTTATCACAAACTTTTAATCAACCTAAGCTGAACATTGTCATTGATTTCAATGGGTGCATGATCAACAACAAGTACGTAGTTAAAGAATATTCGTTGTATGTAGTTGAAAATGAGACCTATGAAGTTATTCGGAATGATTTTGAAATCTCGAGACCACCGATCAAAGAAAAACAATTGGACAAAAAAAGCCAAGAGAAATGCACTGAATATACTAATGAATTTGGGATCGATTGGGATTTCGGTACTCGCGATTATGAAGCAATTAAAAAACATTTACAACAAGAATTTCGAAATTCATACAAAATTTATGTGATGCGTAAAACTAAATATCGATTATTACGAAACTATCTTGACGGTAAGTTAAGATCAAATTTCGTATATTTGAAAAAATTAGGATTTGAATTTAAGCCAAAAATGAGTACCAACTGCTCTTATCATCAGGAGCCATCAAACAATAATTGCGCGAACGATAACGTTGAGGAAATGCTCAGTTGGTTGCAAGATAGAAAACCAGAAGCTAATAACGTAACAAAAATAAAACTTAGTGGCTTAAAAATGCCCAAATTTAAAAGACCGATCGAACCTCAAGCTAGTAATGAAACAAAAGCGGAGGATAATGGCTCCAAACGATTCAAATTTAATCGTGAAACGAAGGCGGAAGATAGTGGTACAACGAGCTCAGTATCTAGTCCGTTAATACAAAAAACAGCGAGTGAATGGAGCCTATTACCTAATCCTCTACCAATTCCAAAATCTAACAGTGCAGCAAGTTTAATACCCAGTCCACCACCAATGACACAAATGGGTAGTGAAAAAAATCTCATACCTAATTCTCCGCCAATGTCAAAATCTAGCAGTGCAGCAAGCCTAGTACCTCATCCTCCACCAATGCTAAATGTTGGTAGTGTAGAAAATCTAATACCTAATCCTCCGCCAATGTCAAAATCTAGTAGTATAGCAAGCATAGTACCTCCTCCTCCACCAATGCTAAATGTTGGTAGTTCAGCAAAGCTAGACATTAGCGGTACAACGATGCCTGCATTTACCGCCGTTGAGAATTCATTGGAAAAGCATTTAATTGTCGATTTCTACGGTTATTATTTGGCGGATAATGAGTACGCAATTAAAGAATTCAATGCAATTATAGCCAAAAAAAGTAGTGTACTTGACAAAGATTTATATCTATTTGTCAAGCCACCTTTTCCAGATATGCAGAAGCTACCAAGCGAGTTGGCAGATGCTTATATAGAATTCGAACAGATTCACAATATTGGTTGGAACGATGGAGAAGATGATTTTGGAACAATTCGATCAATTTTAATTGATTACTTTGCAGCAGCGACACACATTTACGTAGAAAATTTAGAAAAGCAACAACTGTTGGAGACATTTATTGATAAGAATCACAATTTCATTCGCTTAAATGAACTAGGATTTGATGATCACCCAAAGAAAGACTCTGAGGAATGCGGTAACCACTTCGATGACGATAGTATTTGTGCACGTAAATTCTCTAAGACCATGCTCCAGTGGGTCAAAAAGAACGTTCTAAATCACAATTCATCGCGTCACAACCTTCATAATGTTGGTGGCGGAAATAACTACAGACATATGTACAGTACAGTTAATAAATAAAATCAAAGGTTTTGGTAGTACATTGAGAAATAAAATTCTAAGAATTGACAGCTATAAAAAAGCTCTGACGATGATTTTAAACATTAGGATCTTTTGAGAGTATTTGAAAACAATTATATTTTTTTAAGAGTTTGTTAGTTTTTTGGAGAATAGGTTCATGAAAATGAGAAAATAAAGCCGTTGATTACATACATTTTGATAGACTTCGATGAGATGATAAAAACTTTTACAACTACCAAATATATCATTTATTTGACAACTCGCTTAATAACTAATTGTTAATGCATACATCGGTCTCACATCTCGCAAAGTAAATTAATTATTTTTCAATTAATTCAATGATAAAACTTTATGTTTACCAAAGAATCATTGTAAAGTATAACAATGACCGATTACGTCTTTATAGAAGACAACTTCTTATATTCATTAAAAATGAACGCAATAATTGATTTCAATGGTTTCTTCAACTCCGGCAACGAATATGTCATAAAAGAATACTCGATTCGATTGATTCGTGATGGGACTAATGAAGAAACGGATGCTTTGCATCGAGTATCGAAACCTTTGATGGGGTGGAAGGCTTTATCTAAAAATGCTCGAAATAGATACAGAACTTACTTCGAGACGTATGGAATTGCTTGGAAAGCAGGGACGCATGACTATAAATTCATTGTTAAAGAATTATTGAGTGTATTGCGTAATACCAGAAGAATTTACCTTCTGTACAAAGGCAAACGCGATATGCTAGCTAGTTATCTCAGTGACAAACTTAAGTTTAGATTTGAATACTTCAAAGAGATGGACTTCGACTTCAAACCTGATTTACACACAGAATGCCGGTACCACGAACATCCAAACAAAAACAACTGCGCAAATGATAATGTTTCAAAAATGGTGGAATGGTTCACTGCCAGAACTACCGATTTTTCGAGGGGAAATCTCAATACTGTCATCGATTTCAACGGTTGGTATTTCACTGACGAAGAGTATATGATCAAAGAATATGCAATGTACTTTATTCACAACAAAACTAAACAAGTTATATCCAGAGACTTTCAAGTATCGGAAGCTCCTGTTCTTTGGGACCAATTGGACGAATACAAACTGAACGAGTGGAAGGCTTATTATCGCGTTTATGGAATTGAATGGAATCGCGGTCGACGTGATACTGAGTCTATCAAAAATAATCTTAAAGATAAGTTTCGTTCGTCAAACGAAATTTACGTACGGGACCGAAAAAAGCATAACTTATTAAAAAAATATCTCAATTATGACTTTAAAGCCAATTATTTGACTGATATGAACTTGGAATTTGAGGATAAAATGACAACTAAATGTAAGAATCACAGTCAGCGAAGCAAAAACAATTGCGCCAATGATAATGCTTTGAAAATGGTATCGTTGTTATTACAAACTCTTAATCAACCTAAGCTGAACATTGTCATTGATTTCAATGGTTGCATGATCAACAACAAGTACGTAGTTAAAGAATACTCGTTGTATGTAGTTGAAAATGAGACCTATGAAGTTATTCGAAATGATTTTGAAGTCTCGAGACCACCGATCAAAGAAAAACAATTGGACAAAAAAAGCCAAGAGAAATGCACTGAATATACTAATGAATTTGGGATTGATTGGGATTTCGGTACTCGCGATTATGAAGCAATTCAAAAACATTTACAACAAGAATTTCGAAATTCATACAAAATTTATGTGATGCGTAAAACTAAATATCGATTACTACGAAACTATCTTGACGGTAAATTAAGATCAAATTTCGTATATTTGAAAAAATTAGGATTTGAATTTAAGCCAAAAATGAGTACCAACTGCTCTTATCATCAGGAGCCATCAAACAATAATTGCGCGAACGATAACGTTGAGGAAATGCTCAGTTGGTTGCAAGATAGAAAACCAGAAGCTAATAACGTAACAAAAATAAAACTTAGTGGCTTAAAAATGCCCAAATTTAAAAGACCGATCG
The DNA here is from genome assembly GCA_905319865.3 of Cotesia congregata. Taxonomy (NCBI): domain Eukaryota; kingdom Metazoa; phylum Arthropoda; class Insecta; order Hymenoptera; family Braconidae; genus Cotesia; species Cotesia congregata. The sequence goes on along the minus strand of CAJNRD030001116.1, from coordinate 11,879,678 downwards.
AACCTCAAGCTAGTAATGAAACAAAAGCGGAGGATAATGGCTCCAAACGATTCAAATTTAATCGTGAAACGAAGGCGGAAGATAGTGGTACAACGAGCTCAGTATCTAGTCCATTAATACAAAAAACAGCGATTGAAAGGAGCCTATTACCTAATCCTCCACCAATTCCAAAATCTAACAGTGCAGCAAGTTTAATACCCAGTCCATGAAAAAAATCTAACACCGATTTCTCCACCAATGCTAAATGATGGTAATACAGTTAGTTCAGTAGATAGTTCTTCAACGATGTCGGAATCAAATAGTTTCACAGAGTCAAACGTTAGTGATCCGAGCTCAAATACAAATTTCTTACACAACTTGCTTAATGCAAGGAATAGATTGAAATCCACGAAAAAAAATAGTTGAAATGAAATAAACTTAAAATCGTTCTTGAAAAATCATTTGATAAGAGAAAAATTTAATAAACATTTGGAATATTGTAATTTAAGAGTATTTGAAAATAATTTTTTTTTTCATCAACATTTGATATAATTAAATATTATATAAAATATAATAATTAAGTCTTTAATTATAAATATCTTGACACATTTTTATGGAATGATGCAAATTTTAAGCTTGCTTGGTCACTAATTGCAATCGAGTACATTTGTCACACAAGTCTCAGAGCAAATTGATTTCTGTCTATCTAATTCAATAAAAAATCTTGATGGTTACCAAAGAATCATTGTAAGGTATTACAATGACCGATTACATCTTTATAGAAGACAACTTCTTATATTCATGAAAAATGAACACAATAATTGATTTCAATGGTTTCTTCAACTCTGATAATAAATATATCATCAAGGAGTTCTCGATCTGCATGATTAAAGATGGAAGCAATAAGGCACCCCCTACTTTGCATGAAGTATCAAAGTTTTCAATGGAATGGAAAACTTTATCGAAGAAGAACAAAAACATATACGAAAATTACCTTAAAATCTACGGAATCGAATGGAAAACAGGTACTTATTTGGAAAAATTTGCTGTTCAAAAATTATTTGAAGTTTTGCGTAACGCCAAAACTGTTTACCTTCTCTACAAAGGAAAACGAGATATGCTTGCCAATTACCTCGGCGACGATCTTAACTTCAAGTTTGAATACTTGAAAGATTTAGGCTTTGTTTTCAAACCTGATTTACACACCAAATGTCGGTTTCACAAAAACAAATCCATGAACAATTGCGCTAATGATAATGTTTTAAAAATGGTGGAGTGGTTCTCCCAGAAACCAATCGATAATTTTAGAATGAATGTCACTCAAGAAAAACCACTCAATCAAAATCTCACTCCGAATACCATCAATTCTGGTGAAAATATCAATATTGTCATTGATTTTAACGGGTACCACCTTTCTGAGAACGAATTTAAAATAAAAGAATACTCAATGTACTCGATTAACGCCAAAACTAACGAAGTTGTATCCAAAGACTCTGACGTCTCGGCAGCTCCAACGCTTTGGGGACAATTAGACAATCAACAACGAGACAACTATGGTGCATATTACCATTCTCATGGTATTGAATGGAGTCGCGGTTCACGTAATTCTGAGTCAATCGAAAGTGATCTCAGAAATAAGTTTTGTTTAGCGAAAAAAATTTTCGTTCGAGACCAAAAAAAACATGAATTGTTAATTGAATATCTTAACTATGACTTCAAAGCCATTTATTTGACCGATTTTGGGTTGAAATTTGAAAATAAGATGGAAACTGAATGTAAAAATCATATGGAGCCTCGTCAATATAATTGTGCTAACGATAATGTTTTAAAAATGTTAAGTTTATTGTCGTCATACCGCCCAAAAAAAGAAAGTATCGTCATCGATTTCAATGGCTACCTTATCAACAATAAGTATGTTATTAAGGAATACTCGCTATATATAATTGAAGACGGGACATATAAAACTATTTTGAATGATTTTGAAGTGTCCAAACCACCAATTAAGAAGGATCAGGTACAATTAGACGCGGAAAGCGAAGTGGAATGGAAAACGTTCTCCAGTAAATTTGGGATTGATTGGGATTATGGTACTCGCAATTATAAATCAATCAAAAGACATTTAGAAAAAGTGTTTCAAGGTAAAACCAATATTTATGTGTTAGATGAAAATAAACATAAATTGCTACTGAGCTATTTTGATAATGATCCTCCAGCGAAATTTGTGCATCTGAAGGAATATAAATTTAATTTCAAGCCGTTAATGTCGACTAAATGCCAACATCATCTGCAAAAATTCAAAAATAATTGCGCGAATGATAATGTAGAGAGAATGCTAAAATGGTTAACAGATACAAAACCACAAGTTTATGGTGTATCGAAATCGAGGACCAACGACGTAACGACGCCAATAGTTAGTAGCTTGACAATACCTAAAGTTAACACTAGTTTGGAGAGGGAAATCGTCGGAGAACAGTTAAAAGCTGCTCAAGTATCAAAGCCAATAGTTAGGAGCCTAATAAAGCCATCACGAAAGCAAATAATTGTCGATTTTTGTGGTTATTCCTTTCTGAATGGTATGTACGTGATCAAAGAATTAAATGCAATTGTATTGGACAAAAGAAGTGCAGACGATAAGGATTTGTATCTGATAGTTAAGTCACCTGATAAGAATAATGACAAGCTGGATTCAAATGTCACGAAAAATATGATATTATTTTACAACACCCACAAGATTGCTTGGGATAAAGGTGATGTTAATTTAGAGCAAGTTTCAGAAATTTTAACGAAATATTTTGCAACAGCGACTCACATCTATGTGAAAAATTTATGGAAGCAAAAATTGCTAGAGAAGTTCATTGGCCAGAGAAACGATATATTTAACTTAGAAGATATGCAGTTCAGACAAAAACCGATAACGCAAACTAATTGCAAGAATCATAATAGTACGAACAGTATTTGCGCGATTGACAATTCTAAGGCCATGGTAGAATGGTTCAAGCGTACTTTTATCAGTGGTGATTCATTACGAAGTGTCAATAGTACAGTTAATAGTAAAACAAACTTTAGCCGTAATACTTATACCGGCATTAAACGTAAATTAAGTTCTTTTGGTGAATTTAGAAATAAAATTAAGAATTACATTACGGATGGATTATCAGCCAAGAAATTATTTCTACGATAAATTTGAACATTGTTTTATCAGAATTTTTAAAACGATTATTTGTTGATTAATTTTTTTTCTGTTTGATCAGATTAAGTGTTTTTACCGGGTTTTCAATTGTTTAAACGCGTTACTTTCTATTAAACATTTTTGGCAAACCAGCTATTAAAATTTTTGACTATCGACTATTCTAGTCAAAGCACTCTAATGGTAAATTGATACTTCTCTAACAAACTCAATTGCAAAAGTTACATTTTCCAAAGGTCTGTCATAAAACACTACAATTTACGAAGCAATACTTATAGAAGAAAACTTTTTATACCCATTTAAAATGAACGCGATCCTCGATTTCAACGGATACTTCCTTTCTTATGATCAGTTCATAATAAAAGAATACTCGCTCTACCTAATACACGATAGAACCAATGAAGTAATTTCTAACAACTTTTATGTCACTAAGCGTCCATTTTCATGGGACAAAATAAGCAAACAAGACAGGGACAATTATATCAAGTATTTCAACGCCCATGGAATCCACTGGGAATCCGGTAAGTACGATAATGATGTTATTAAGAAGGATCTAAGAAAAAAACTACTTTCGTCAAATAAAATCTATGTTCGAGACCAATTGAAGCATGAGTTACTTGTTAATTACCTCGATTTGCAGTTCAAGGCTATTTGGTTGACGGATTACGGCTTGAGCTTCAACGATAAAATGAAAACGAATTGTCATAATCATGTTGAGCCTAGGGAATACAATTGCGCAAGTGATAATGTTCTGATAATGCTAACTTGGCTGACCAAAAATAAGCTAAAAAGTGGAATAATGAAGCATCTAAAAAAGCGCATCATTGTTGACTTCATCGGTTTTTACTTGTCGGATTCAGTCTACATGATCAAAGAATTGAACGCAATTGCAATTGACAAAAGAAACTCAGATTTGAATTTGTTAGTCAGGCCTCCTTATCAAAGAGCAGAAGACCTACGGGAGTACTACTTCCTCAACTTCATTGGATTCAAAACTAATTACGGTATTGAATGGGATACTGGTACTACTGATTCCAAACAAGTACGAGAAATATTAACTGGATATTTCAGAAACGCGACGCACATTTACGTGGAAAATTTGGAGAAGCAACAATTGTTGGAAGCGTTTATTGGAAATAATCATAATTTTATTCGTTTGGAAGATGAAGGATTTAAAGAAGAGCCGCAAAAGAGCACTGAGTGCCGTAATCATATTTACAAGAACGTTATTTGTCCTGTTGACTTTTCTAGGGTCATGTTGAAGTGGTTCAAGAAAAATCTTGTTCGCAGCGTTTCCTGGCGCGATAATATTGATGATAATGTTGTCAGTAAAAATAATAACAAGAGCACACAAGATAGTGTCAGTAAGTTGAGAAACAAAATCAGATATCTTGTAAAGGAAAAATTGGAAGCTAAGAAGAAACTTTAAGAGCGAATTTGAACATTCTTGAGAGATTGAAATTATTTATTTTTGTTAATTTCCGGCTGTGATACTTAATCAATAAGTTTCAAAAATTAAAAACTTGTTAGGATATATTTCACTCAGAATATTTTTTTGTAGATTTACCGATAATATTTCCTTTTCATGATTTAATTGTTAATGCTCAAGTGATCTAAAGTATCTTCATAGATCATTACTAATCGACATAAAAAACCTTGCTGCAAATTCCGCATCAGCGCTTAGGTTATCATAAATTGTAGTCATAAGCAAATAGATTCTTATAGAAGAATTCGTTTAACTAATCAAAAAATGATCTATCAAAAAAGAAACATCGTTGTTGATTTCATCGGTTACAATCTTCCGGACCATAGCTACGCAATCAAGGAATTCAGCGCGGTAATTAAAAAAAATAATTCAGGCCCGGATTTTAAGCTAGTTGTGCTACCACCTTACAAATTTTCCAAACTTCCTCTGAAATACCAAAATAAATACATTAATTTCTACGAAACACATGCCATTACTTGGGAACGTGGTGACACTCCCCACAATAATGTTGCAGAAATATTGACCAGTTACTTTGAAAATGCAAAAGACATTTACGTCGAGAACACTATGAAGAAAAAAATTCTGGAAATGTTCATCGGTGAACGGGATGACATCGAGTGCCTAGAAGATCTGGGCTTTAGAGGAAAATTCCAGAAATCAACTTTGTGCAACAGCCACGATGTGCCAAGCTATTGCGCGATTAACAATTCAATGGTTATGTTGCATTGGTTGGAGCTAAGCAAAGCTCGTAAAGCTTTTTTAAGTAAAGTAAGATTGCCGGAAAATCGAGTATTCCTCCCGGTGAGTATCAAAGGCCGCGTTTTCAGTGCTCTGTTGGACACTGGAGCTACCGCGACCTGCATCCGAAAACTCGATGACCAATTGCTTAAAGCTGCTGGAATGTCAAGCTCAGATCGAAAATCCGCGACCGGTGCAGACGGACATGTTATGAGAATAGAAGGCTCAGTTCGTTTGCCGCTGGTTATAAACAACGAAATGTTGAAGCTAGATGTCAGAGTAGTTCCTAAGCTTGGGTACGAAATGATCCTAGGAATAGACGCGATTCAAGCTTTTGGGATCGGGTTAGATGGCGCTAGTTGTACGTGGTGGACTAAGCGACGCCCGGGAATTTTTAGCTGGGATCGATGAAAATGATACTTGTTTCGATCTAAAAATTGAATTACTTTTGAGGTCAGAATGTTATTTTTATTGAAATTACAGGTTTTTTTTTTTATTTTTAGTTTATTTTATTAGAAGGTTAAAATTTTACTGAAAATGAAAGTCGTGATTGATTTTTGTGGCTACCGGATTCCGGACGATAAATATGGCGTCAAAGAGTTCAGTATTTATTATGTCAATAAGGATAACAAAATAGTGAGGAAAATCTTTAATATTGTCAAGGCCCCTTGTGAGTGGCACAGCTTAAAACCAGAAACCAAAAAAGAGTATAAAACGCTGTATGAAAAGCATGGAATAAATTACAAAACCGGATTTTGTAATTATAATATATCGATATGTGTTTTATGCAAATATTTGAAGCATATGAAAACTATCTACGTTAAAAATGATACGAAAAAAAATTTGTTAGAAAATTATATTCTTCGGTCAAAAAAGATGAACATTATTTGCATGGACGCACTGGGGTTCAATGGTGTAGAAGAAATGACAACTAAATGCAGAAGTCATGAGTTGCCTGATAAAAATAATTGTGTTAATGATAACGCGCTAGCTATGGTCGACTGGCTTTTGAAGAATAAAAATTCTATTGATAATGATGATGAAGGTAAAGAAAATTCTAAAGATTTGAGTAAAGAACAAACTGAAGTTGCTCAAGAAGTTCCTATGGAAGTGGATAAAGCTGTAGATTTAAAGTGATATTAACTTTAAGGATGACAAATATTGCAAAATTATACGATTCAAAAAATATTTTTTTTTTTTTCAGATTTTACTTTTTTAAATAATTCACAGTCAATTAGCGGTATAAAAAACTTATCAAAACATGCTTAAGGAGATCCACGCAAAGTAGTCAAATTTTAAAAACTTCTTGAAAATTTGTAAATCCATTCTACGTAGCCTAATAATTAATCAAAAAATTAAAAAACAGTAGGTTTCCGGGATATTTAATAAAATAATTAGGTTTGAAAATTATAATTTTTACATGTAGGTAAATGGAGATTCCACTAGCCGTGTATTTGGTTAAGAATTTAATGCAATTAACAATTCAAAAAAAATTTTAATTTCATTGAATTTGATTGAAAAAATAATAAGCTTTCGATTAAAGCAATAAAAAAGTAGCTTTCCGAACGTATTACGGAGATATTTTATATTTTTTATGAAAAATCACAAGGAACTTCCGTTCTTTAAAGTCTTGTATTTGACTTGGCAACACCGCTTGCGCAGTTACCCGGCGCATAAGTAACCGCGGTTTTTTGAATGCTAGAAGATCTTAGTCATTTTAGTTAGACAGTAAACATAAATAAATTTTAAGGTTAAAGAACTCTTGCGGTGTTGTCAAGTGTATACCGGTAATTCAGAGTGCTATATTTTTTATTAGTCAATTAAATGTTAATAATTATTTAATGAGTAAATGTTTCGGAAATCTCCTCAAAAATGTTATTAATTAATTTTAAAATGCATAAATAAAAAAGTAGTTCTACGTATTATTTCTTTATAGATATTCTCTACACTAGGAGGGTACTTGGATCTCTTTAAAGAAGAAAATAAATAAAAACTTACCAATACTCGACTGCGACTCGGAGTGCCTCAGATCCATGCTCGTGACATTTTCAATTTCCGTAGTAGAACTCAGCTTGAAACTAACATTATCACCGTCTTCAGTACCATTACCATTTTCATCGGGTTTATCATCAGGAGTAATCAATTCATCAGTCTGGATTACCAATGAGCTTTTGCAAGCCGGACAACAAGGCTTCATGTCTATCATCCCGACCCCGACAATGTAGTCTGGGTCTTGAGAAAAATGCGTCGAGCACTTCATACACTTAAATACTTTCAACACAATAGCTCGCTTTTTAATTCTCCCTGCCATCAGTCTCACTATTTTAAGAGCATCTTCTCCATCAACGTAATACATTCTTGACTGACGATCGCGCCTCGTAGTGTCAAAGATAAAATCAACGCTCGTCGTTTCACCGCGGCCCATTATACACGACAGAACAGTGTCCATAGACCACCGATACTTAATCTTCCCCGTAATGGAATCTCGTTCAATAACATATTCATCAGTAATAACCAAAAATATATCTTCATCAGGATTTTTCTGACTCACCAGAAACAAATCACCAGTTTCCTCTTCAGGATCATAAATTTCTTCCCTAAGTTCCACAATATTATTACTCGGTTCCTCGAACTCGATCTCCAGTTCCTTCTGTTCTTCTTCAACCTGGCCGCTATTTTGGTGCTCATTCTGTTGAGAGCTCAGCTCTTCAACAACTTTTCCGTTTTCCAACCCACCTAGGCCTTCCAGATCATCAAGGTTCCTCGGAACCGAAGCAACAGGATGTTTATCAAGCCCCATGATATCCTGAACAACGGAACCTGCGTGACTTCTCAACCAATCGCCGCCAAACTTTTCCCTCAATTCCAAAATCTTTTTCTTAGTCTCTAAATGTTCCATCGAAGTTTCCAAGACACTTTCCCGGTCATCTTTTCTCCCTTTTCCTTTCCCAGGAGTTTGTTCGGTTCCATCGGTTCCAAGAACCTCAAACTCATCGCTAAGATCATCAATGTCAACTTCTTTAACGACAGTCTTTCTTCTCTTGTCGTTTTCCGGCACACAGACTATCTCCGCGACACAGTCAATTTCCGCGGGCGAACAAACTCGTTCGCTTAATTTAACTTCCCCTCGAATTGTATAAGCTCTGTTGTCGCTTACTTGGTTTTTTTCAGACTTGCTGAGCGGAACAAGGTCCAGTGTGAACTTATTTTCTGCGAGAGCTGCGTGCAAGTACCGGAGGGTGCAACAACGATGCTTATCATGGTAGAACAGAGGGTTACCGACCAAGTTAAGCCACAGCAGGGTCGTGATTGAAGACAGTGGCCATAAAACTGAGTGATTTAGCAGACAATTATAAGAAATGTCCAGTTCTGAAAGACAATCCAAATTTTCTAACCCGGTTAAGTCATCGATATAATTATTCTTCAGAATTATTATCGTTATCGACCGATACGAAGATCGATTGAAAGAAGGAATCGATTCTAGTTTATTGTAGCTTAAGTTTACGTATTTAAGGTTTGGGAGACAGTCTAATTCATTAGCAGCGCTGATAAAATTATGAGACAAGTCGATTGTCGAAAGCCACGGTGCTAATTCTAAAGATTTGTCAAGGCGACCGAGGTTATTGTACGGCAGTGAAAGACGGTTAAGAGAAGCCCAGACAAACCCGACGCCAGCGTCACCACCACAGGAGCTCAGAAGACGACCTACTGTACCGACCCCGCCGTTACCGGTACAGCAGATGCTCTCCAATTGGCCCCTGATTCCCTGGATACCTCTTACGCTATCTATGAAAACTTTTTGCAACTCAAGGTAGCGCAAGTGACGGAATTTTGTTATGTCTACAGTCACTGGGTCGTTTATGTTCACGATTTTCAGCCATATTGTCTTCTGGACAAAGTCGTGGAGGAATTTCAGGTCTCGGAATATCTCAATTTCGGAGTTGTTGCAAACTTGGAACGAACTCTCGAGTTCTTTGGTGTCGTCGACGATCAGAGAAAACGCGTCGTTCAGATCGTGGAGAAGTTTTGTGGAAAGTGATAATTTGCTGGAACCACTGAGTACTTGGTCGCCATTTTTACGGAGGATTTTAGCGAGCTCACGGATTTCGGGTTTGCTTGGCAGGATTGATGATTGCATTGACATTCTTTGATTAGGTTGGCTTTTAAAATACTGAAAATTGAATACAGTGTGGTACTGATTAGTAACAAGATATAGGGATACCTATAGGCATCTATAGATGCCTGTTCAAAAATTTACGATCATGAGATTTGATTTTTTTTTAATAATTTCTCATCAATTTTTCATATATTTATATATATTGTATATATGTATATATTAAAAATATATCAAAAATGCAAGTGGGTACTCAAATGAAAGCTCTTGATGAGTGTAGCATCATAATGAGTTTATATCTTTGAAAATATCATAAATTGATAAAATACAACATAATTTCTTAATTATTGACATTTTTAAAGATATAAGCTCATTCTGACATTACACTCATTGAGACCGTACATTTGAGTACCCACATCAATTTTTCATATATTTTATATATGGGGCATTCCATGCCAAATCGACCACTTTTGACACCGACCCTTTTCGATTTTTCTGAAATTTTGGTATCTTTCTCTACCCTATTGAAAACAATTTTCAGAATTTTTTCAAATTTTTTTACCCAACCAAAAAAAGTTACAAGTTATTACAAAAAAACGGCTTTTTTTTGTTAAATAACCATAACTTTTTTGAAAATTGACTTTTTGGGATGTTTTTTTTTTCAAATTTTTGTCTTTAAATGTACTTTAAAAAAAAATAAAAAAATAATAATTCGGATTCATATTCAATGTTTTTTTAACTTTTTGGAAAAAACGAAAATTTCG